>JARHVA010003996.1:932500-1140000 GCA_037957365.1 Torreya grandis
TACAAAACATAATTATATGTATGTATTGGATGTTGTTATATGTGAAATACAAACAATTTAATAGACAAGTTTATAATATTATTTCCTAGATAAATAATATTATAAGTTCTTTAATGGATAAAACAAATAGAGGTCTAGATATTCATAACCCAGAAGATGTGTTATATTGAGGACTATTTTTGTATTTTGTTTATTATTTTTAATAAACTAGATTCTTGGATTTCATTTACTTCATTTGATGGATTAAATGAATGTTTATGATATTTATATTATTAGCATATTTTTATTTAGCTAAAGTAACATATGAAGAATGAATATATTTGTTTTTGTATTATAATTTATTTTACTAAATCTCACATTCATGACCCTAATTAAGTAGTGGATGGATTATACTGACTAAATTAGTGAAGTCAATACAAGATAAGGAGTAATGTTATCAAGTGGTGTGTATTAATTTGACTGATCCTAGAGATCATTTATTATTAAAAACTTTAGTCAAAGTAATGTCTGATAAACATTGTCATTTCATATGTTGATACAATTTTTAGATTTGTACGATATCATATTACAAAATATTTATTTATGATACACATTATGTATTATATATCTTTGACACACGGGTTATCATTTTTTACTCTAGATTTTTACACCATAAATATCTATCTATTCATGAAGGGAGGGCCATCCCCTTATTTTGAAGATGGTGTGGTGGATCTATGGTCCATGGTTGGTATGGAAAATTACATAGATGATGTTCTCCCTCCCAACTATAGTACTATAATTGAGATTACATATTGATACTTGAGTCATGAAGACTCTGCTCAGAGGAGCTTTGTATCATGTTTTATTATTTGATATCTTTTAAGTATTGCTGAAAATTGTAATATTTATGCATTGTACTTCTACAATAGAGGCTGTAATATTTTATTAGTTGTGACTAAATTTGTACTATATCATTTATGTTGAGATGTAGTGTTTATGGCTATTCATTATTGTTCATGATTTATATATATATTCATGGTGATCCTTATCTAAGTGGATTATTTAAAACCTTTTGGGTTAACTAGAATGATGTAGTTAGTTAAGATCACTAATTAAGATTTCTCTTGGTGAAATCTTTTTTTTTAATATGTGTATTTATTTATTTATTTTAAATATTAAAATATTTTGATAAATCCCAGCTGGGTTGTTATAGTTAGTACACATATATATATGCTAAAAGGTACTTCTATGACTTGGTGGGTAGTGCATAGAGATTGGAAGATACATTGGGAGGAAGCATGTGGATTTTTACATGCATGGTTCTGGTTATCACCTATGATGAAATCTGAAAGGTCATTATTTCAATAAGGCCAATGTCCCTAGATGTACATTCATCAATGTGTAAATATATGTTCTATCCAAAGAGTGGAGTCGATATATTGGGTACACATTTTTAGCCACACACTAGTGTCACTGTCAATGACTTGGTATATGAATTAAGAGCACAAAAGAGAGGTAAAATTAGGCATAAGTACAACAATATTTCATTCAAACCTTTGTGTTTGAGTATTATAATCCCTTAGTGCATAATGCATTTCAAAAACTTAAAATATTTTGATGTCATATGTGAGTAGAATATTTAAGAGCTACAACAAAGGCATCATCATAACAAGAAGTAGTTCATGATTTAAACATAGTATTTTCAAATTACAAGGAAAGTTAATATGAATAAGATCTTATTAAGCCTTTTAATAGAATAAAATATGCACTATTAGAATCCATTTATAGTGACATAGTTATAAATTTAGGAGGCCTATTTGTACAAAAAAGGGAAGGTAAGCCAACACTAACCGAAAACATAAAACAAGTTGAAGAATAAATAATGCACAATATAAATGATATAGAATGGGAAGGGGAGTTTATTCTATGAGAAGATCAACCCAATGCATCAAACAAAGTGTGTTAATAAGCCTTGAAAAATATTGAATAAAATAATGAGATAGATTTGGTTCCTAAGCTTACAAATGTGTGATATTATTGGGGTTAAGAATAGATTTGAGAGGCATTGTAGCTACTATGGGATTATCAATATGTTTTGCCATCTAAATGCTCTAAAATAAAATGTGTAGATCCATTATTTGGGGAGATACACATAAAGTTTAAAAAGTTCACTTGACCCATTAAAAAGTGCCCATACAAGCTAAAACTCAACATGAAAATAAAAATAAAGGTTGAACTAAATTAAATACAAGAATCCAAAATAATTCATCTAGTTTAAAAAGTAGACTAGATGAGTCCCATAGTGATATAACCAAAGAATTCTAGGGAGATATGGGTTTGTGGAGACTACTGCACATTTAATGACATCTACATCAATGAACCTCCTTCAATACCATTCACTGATGAAGTCCTCAAGTCACTCACGGGTCACAAAGTGTACTCATTCATAAATGGATTCAATGGGTACTATCATATTTTGATCAAAAAATAGGACCAAGCTAAGATAAAATTTGAAATTCAATAGGGATAATTCTCATATAAGTTAATGCATTTTGGTTTGAATAATGCACCAACATTTCTCTCTATAGCTATAGTAACTACATTTAAATACTTTGTTCATGATTTTTTGGAAGTATATTTTGATGATTGCGCTAACATTTCTATTTAAATAACATCTATCAAAATTATGACTAATATTAGAATGCTCTCAAGATATGAGATTTACTCTAATGTTAAAGATCTTATTTTTCACACCTTTTGGTGTTCTTCAGTGCTATGTTCTATATAGTGATGGCATTTTGGTTGATCAAGCTAATATATTTGTAATAGTGGGGATGCCACCCACAACCAAATCTACATAAGTGCATACCATTTTGGGTCATATGGGATACTATAGAAATTTTATTAAATGATATGCATCTATATTTATACTAATAGAAAAACTTCTATGTAAAGATACAAACATTGAGTGGACCTCATAATGCCCATAGACATTTATTAATCTTTAATAAATATTTGTAACAACACCTATTATTATTTTTATTGACTAGAAGAAGCCATTCCACATACATTTGGATGATTTTAGTTTTATACTAGGGGCTATCTTAGCACAACTAGGGGATGGTGGGTGGGATCACCCCATAATTTTTCCAATAAGAAGCTATCAATAAATGATAAGAAAAATACAACTATAGAAAAAATATTTAGCTATGGTATTTGCATTGTAATTTTTTTAAAAGTATCTATTATCTATAGTGTTTGAGTGTTTTACTGGCCACCAGACATTGCAATACATGTTTAATAAGCCAATGTTGGGAGGATAGATCTTTAGGTTGTTCATTTTTTCCAAGAGTTTTAATTATGAATTAGTGTAAATCCAGGTTGAGAAGATTTTGGGCTAGATCATTTAATCAAGATACAAAATGATGAGGAACCATAAGAAATAGAAGATGAGTCCCTAGATGTGCACTTATTCAAGATTGTTTCAATCCCAAACAATATGGAGGACATTACAAACTTATTTTAATAAAGAACATTCCCTATGCATTATATGGAAAGGGATAAAAATAAAATGTTCCCCTGAGATATCCCATATGGTATCATTAATGGATTTCTGTACAAGATTATGAAATATAATAATCTATGCAGAGTCAAATTATAATATGAATGACCACATCTTATTTAAGAATCAAATCAAAGAATTGAAAATGGTCTCTTCATAGGTGAATCCATTACAAGAAACATTTTATAGAGTGGTCTTTATTGGTCAACTTAATTTCAAGATGCACACAAGGTAGCCAAGCATTGTGATGTGTGTTAGCAAATGAGAAAGCCAAATCAACATGATGATATGCCCTTGGTCCCAATGCTAATAGCACAAACATTTGAATAATGGGTAATTTATTTTTTCAAACATATAAGTACCCTAAATAAATTAATTCATTCATAATAAATTATTATTTCAAATGATTACTTCACGAAGTGGGTGCAAACTACTACAACCCCAAGTTGTAGTATGAAGGACTCTACAAAATTATTATATGAAAACATGATTACAATATTTGGATGTTTAATTAAGCTGGTCAATGATAGAGTAACTCATTTATTCAATAAAACCATCAAGACTCTCTTTGAGGAGTTTATGATCTTGCAACATAAGATTAAGACTTATCACCCTCAAGTAAATGAACAATCTGAAGTCATAAACAAAGTATTGGGGAAAATGTAAATGAAAATATACAATATAAAAAGGGCAATTAGAAGGATCACATTCCTATGATTTTTTGGGCATAAAAAATAAATTAAAAATGTTCCATATGTTTCACTCCCTTTCATCTTGTATATGGTCTTGAGGTAGTAATGCCTATAAAATGCATTATTCTTAATATTCAAACTATAATGGTTATGAGGCTAGGCGACCAAGATTCTCTAAATAAAATATTAATGGAATAAATTAGAATGGATTAATTTCAAAAAAGGGCAAAGTGGGTGAAATATATCCATAAGTTAAGCCAAAGGCATGGTATAATCATAACTTGTGATTGAAATAATTTCATCCAAAACAAGTAGTATTTTTGTATGATAATAGGTTTAAGGCATTCTCTAGAAAACTACACATTATACGGAAGGGACCCCACATTATTTAGGAAGTCTCATAATAGGGAACCATTATGTTAAAATATCTATAGTGAACCATATTATAAGGGTGTGTACATGGACGTATGCTTAAGCCTTACCATCATTAGTATCTATCATTATTGCTACTAGAAAGAGAGGGTGCCAAATAAAACCAAGTAAATTAGTTTTTTTAAGTATTATTGTGTGTTTTTTTTTTGTTATTCTATGCACCTTAATCTACTCAACCTAACTATTTCACTAATCTCGCTATTTATCCTAATTAATCCTATAAACATAATCCTAATTAAATAATTCAATCCCACCCCCTTCATTATTCATCATCACACTAACCTTACCTCATCATAAAAATCTATTAATTATTCTAATCATGTATATATCCACCAACTAATCCCACTTATACATTATTTGGTAATGTAAAATTCACATGACCCACTTGCCTACCTACTCCTAGGATTTCCTATAAGCCTACCACCTAGATTATCTATAACCCCCTAATCATAAGATTTATTTACCACCAATCATGATTAGACCTAAAAAGAGATTCTATAGGTTTCTACCCCTAGAAATTTCCCTCGTATAGAATCATCCAAGGAATTTTTAATTCCTTGGATAATTTTCCACCATTGATCTCCTATACCCAAATTTGAATGATGACCATTGATCTTCCCTCTTTTTTATTTAAACTAACCCATCCTCCATGGCCAAACTAACTATGAATCTATAAAACCTTCATGTCAATATCATCCATGAATCCATGCAATCCATGTAATCCAAGTCTCTTGATCAATCCAACATTAGGCATCTTATGAAAAAGTAGCAGACAAAAACATAACAGTAAATAATGTAGAGGTAAAAACATAGTATGACAAAAATGCAGTATGATAAAACATCATGAGGAAAAAACATAGCGGTATTGATAATTTAATGAATATGACACAACTTTCAACTAAAGGTCCAAACTCATGAAATCACATTTTTGTCTATTATTTACTTGTAAATTTGGTGCATTACTTTTCCACCATGAAATGTTAACTACTATCACCAAAATGAACTAGACAACAAGTAAATAGTGTTATAATCATAAATATCCCAATTATGCTCTTCATGACATTTTTGTAACATTACCAATACCGCTATATTTTTCCTTTCTATGTTTTATCCTACCAACATTTTTTTCATACTATGTTTTCACTGCTACATTTTTTACCACTACTTTTTGGTCTGCTACATTATCACATAGATCCCAAAATTATTCTAAATTCATAAGTATTTGTTAATCAATATCAATCCATAATCCATAGTTATTTAATATTTTCTTGTTTGAATCTTGATTCAGAGAAATTATTTTAAGATCTAATGCTAGTATGAATGTTTCATTTTTTGTTGCATCTTATTCTGAAATGGCTCCAAATTTTAATGGTAGATTGAAGTTTTGAGTGATTTGGATATAATTTACACATCTAAATATCTTTCTAAAAATTTCAATCTTAAAAATATTATTAGAGTGTGTGTACAATGTAATTTTGGATCACCAACACATCATAACACAACTTGAAGAATGAACATGTCAAACTATTATCAATTCATAGAGATATCTTGAGGGAAGGACAACTAGTAAAAACTATACTGTGGTCATCAAATAATTCAATAAAAATTGCATTGATAAGATAATTATGGTTAAAGGATGTACAATGGTCATTCAAGACCATTAATGACAAGGCACTTGAGAATATTACATCTTTCCCAAAGTAGATTGCATGGTAGAATGATAGGTGGGGTAATAAAAGAAATGAGATAGATGAAAAGACATTGATTCACATCATCTACATGTCAAAGCATGTATCAAAGAGACTAGATGGAAAATGGTATCCATCATATCAAATATCAATTGATTGATATTAATTGAGGAGGTACACTTGTGTGTAATCAATGCAGTGCATCTAAACTATTCAACTATAAGGATTTGGGTGCCAAAATATATATAACAAAGGGAATGGACAACACACAACCATTACACACTTTAAATAACAATTAAATCATGAAATATGAATTAAGAATAATTATTTGTGTACCCAATCTTCAACTCATCCAAACCTAGTGAAAGAAGTGTTTGAACCATCCCACACCAATAACCATGGATCAATCTAAATTATTTATCTCATTGACTAATTCACAAAAAGAGGAAATTAGAATTAGTTTAGTCCTAAGGTAAAATAAATATAGTGACTACAACCCCTTTAACTTTATTTATCAGTCAAAAGATACTATAGTTTCACCTGGCCAACAAGAAGTTGCACAAGTAGGAATGTTAACGCTTCCGAACCCATTATGAGTATTAAATGCAAAAAGACTATTCAAACTACCTACATTAGGACAACTAGATGAGGTAATACTCACTCTTCTGAGTAGTTATAATAAATGGGATATTCACTTGTCTCAAAATTTTATAACCTAGATCAATCCTCAAACTATGACACGAGTCATAGGCCTCCCAATTCACATTAAATCCCTTATCCCTTAAAAGTTCATGACTCCACCAAGTCATTTTTGCATCAGAGAGAAGTATACAAAAAGGAAAGGTGGAGGGATACCAATTGATTAAATATATTATTATTTGATGTGAATTCTAGTTGAATGCATTAGCAAAAGGTTTTGGAAAACTATAAAACAGGCTAGTCAAAAAACAAAAAAGGTTATAGATATTGTGTATCACATGATACGCTTGTACGAAGACTTTAACTACCCTGAGGTTTTGGCCTTGAAGCTAATAACCAATATTGATAAGATACTCACAAGAACCTACCAAATATTCTATTATCATTAATTGGTCATGTTTCTTTACTTTAAATAGTGGAATTCATTAGATGGACTAGTCAGCCCATCTATAGATGTTTTTCCTACTACTACATTTACAAAAATTGCATTGACCAAAATAAGACAATACTATGAGTAACTAGGGAGATTGAACACATGGTGTATTTAGTCCCTCACCTTGATCAATTCACATACCTGAATACTCTAGGATGTGATGTAATATATGGGGTAGTATATATTGATTATTAAGTTACATAATGTAGTCTAAATTAGTTTGCATGAGTTGGTTAATACAACTATGAATTCATTATCATTCTTCATCACTTGTTGTATTCATAGGTAGAATTATATCACCATAAGGCCTAGCTATGAATTCATTACAACCTCTACATTCCATGCCTCCAATTTTACAACTAATGCCTAAACAACCATAAACACAACCACAACTGTAACCATAAGACACACCATAACCCTCAATGGCTTAATTGTATCATGACAAAGGTAAAATAAAGGCACTATCATGGATAGCCTCATCACCACTACCAAAGAAGATAACTCATCAAGCAAAGTCTTGGTTGGACAATCCAAACATTCTAAAGATAGTAGGTGAAGGTGACCTAGCAGATCTAGGAGTTCAGGTGCAAAAAGTTCTAAACTCTATACTAAAAGACATCAATGATGGTTGGTATGAGCATGAAAAATAAAATTAATATTTATTTTGGAAATCATATTTCACCTACCAAATGCATACATAGGTAAGGTAAGACCTTTGGGTTTACATCACTAAACCTCCTCCCTCTATTATTGTTGACACTGTAGGGTAGAAATCAACTTGACAAAATCTAAAGGCTGAAATATTTCATAGAGATCTAACTATGGGATATTTTAATATGAAATATAAATAACAATCTACATAAGAGATTCCCCCCACACTCATTTGACAAGCTAAGGACTTATCCTTAAGAAAATACATCCCAAATAATAAAACATATAATGGTATCATTTAGAGAACAAGTAGAAGAGAGGGGAGTGAAACAATTAGTGGAAACAAAACCATATCCCCAAGGCTAGGCCATGAAGAAACAAAAGAAGAACCTCACTCCTCCTCCTAAATATAGATATACTATGGTTGTGAGGAATATTTATGTGGTTGAATCCTCAAGTTTGGAAGATTCACAATCAATAATAATACTAAACTCACCAAATCTTATGGAAGAACTATTGGATAGTTGTCAATGATGTCTCCAAGGTGACCAAGGATGTTGATAAAGTGTTATGAGTGTTATAATGACAATGACAAAGTGTTATTTATTATGTTTTAAAGTTATTACATAGTTATTCAGTGTTTGACTTGGTGAGGTAGATGGTGAATGTGGTTGGTAATTTGATCATGTTTCAAAAGCCTTATGGGGTATCAAGAATGCTTGGAGTTCTTGTCGAAGTGAAATAATTTCATCATAGTAGTCATATGAATGTCTAGGTTCTCCTATTCATCTTGGTAAATCAAGCTCACTGAATATATTGATAACATCATCATTCACACATGTCACGGTGTCAAAATAAATTAGTATATGGTTTTATTCATATTTTTTCCTAGACCATATGGTTCAAATTTCAAGTCACGAGGCTATATGTAGAAAAAGATATCAAGGTTCAAAGTTAGCCTTTCATCTAGATTGTAGTGTTTCCCATACTTAAGTTAAATTTCTTAATAAACCCAAAGGTCTTACCTTACCTATGTATGCATTTAGTAAGACCTTGTAGTGTTTCCCATACTAAAGTTAGCCAGTTATTTTTTTCTATGCATAGGTTTCTAGGAATAAGCAACTAGATCAACCGAATCAACCTAGTATAGGTTTAAAGTCTTTTATACATCCATTCCAACCCACTAGGTTGACCCATTGAACCCCTTATAGTTTCAACACTTTATAACAATTTCAATCATATCTTGATCAATTTTTTCAACATGGTTTACATATGTTTCCAACATACTTCAAGGTTCATCATCAAAAATATTCCTTTATTGCATATTTGATCCACTAAGGTTCCTTTCTACCTCTCTATTTCTTTCTCTTTCTATCTTTCCTATCATAGTTTACAATCTTTAAAACTACCCTTGCACAGTCAACTCGATCGACACTACCAACCCAATTTTGTGTTCTATATGCCATCTTAAATAACTAGATCGACCCTACTGACCCAATTCATTTTCAAACCTTGATTTTGTAGTATAGGTTTGACCCTGTTGAACCTATTCTATATTTTGTACATATAGTGTTAGCACTATACCTTTTTCAAAGTTATAATTAACCTCATATTTATTAGTAATTAGTTCACACCTTTTTTTCTTGTTGTTTACATGCTTAGAATAGTTCACATAGTTTAATTAGGGGATTTTAAATTAGTCATTTAGTTTCACTATTTATATTTTATGCACACACAACCAAATCACAAAAACATAAATAAACACTTTAACATTTTGTCTACCCAAGGCCAACCTACTTGGATTTCATCACCAAGGGGGAAGCTAACTTAATTCTCTAATCCAGTATAAAGCATGGTTAATGGTATATTATATCTAAGTACATGACACCCTTATTGATATGGTGTGTTCATATTGCTATAGTATGTAAAGTTTGGATAGGCCCCAATACCAAGCTTGTATCATTTCCACTATAGTCCCTTTCATACCAAACTACCTAAAACCATCCTTAGATTTCTATCTAGTACCATACTTATAGCCAACTTCCAATCACATTAAAAATCATATACTAATAACATAATAAACATTTATGTTGACCAATCAATTAGATCCTTACTTGTTTAGTTTATTACTTTCTCTTTACTCAATTGTGTGTGCAAAATCTTGTATTATCCAATTTTAGTGTAAGGTTTTACTTTGTGTGCCTAAATTGGATTGGACAAGATTAATATAATTAACTATATGTTTCCTTTTAGTAGTTACTACTTTATATTATCTATAATAACTAGCTTGTTTCAATTCACAATTTATTCTAAACTTTTTCATTTTCCCTATCTACTATACTAGGTCAACCCTATATTCTTTACATACCTTTTCCAGCCTCTATTTGTTGTACATGATCAACCTAGTCAACCGTGTACTATTTGTAGACCTTTTTTAATCCCTATTTGTTGTAGATGATCGACTTAGTCAACCATATACTATTTTCTATCACTTTTTGTTCTCGTTGTGTGGTTACCTAGTCTTGTATCTTCATGATGACATATTTTCATCCTTCTCTTAGTCTAAAACATTACATAATCAAGGATTTGGATAATAATCTCACTTATTTTATTACTTTCAATAAAATTATTCAATTTCTTGCTTCTCCTTCTCCTAAACCAAAAACCACTTAGTACACAACATAATGTAGTTTAGGTACTTCATTTTAATCCTCTTCCTAATACCAATCTTAGGAATCATCCTATCAACACTAATACCCTTACAACTAATGTTCATAATCCTCTTGTTATACCCATAACAAGATAAGCTAGCCTTATCACTTCCCAATGTAACGTGTTTGGAACAACTCAAATTGATAACCTAGATGGTTCTAAATTATTTATAAACCTTGATGATAATACTATTTACACTCCTCATAAGAATGGTGACCTTACCAAGATTCCTTCTTCTACCACATTTAATATAACTAATACTAATGTTGGTAATCCTCTACCTACAAATAATCCTCCTCCCACCAACATAGATAATCCTCATCTAATCAACACCAATACCCCTCCTTCAAACACCAACCCACCTATTTATACAACTCAACTTCTTGCACAAGTCATACAATAAATTAACATCATGCAAATAACCAATCAATCTCAAATGATGAACATGCAACAACACTTATTCAACATCATTAGTCAACCACCTCAAGTCATCATGTCTCAACCAAATCAAAATTTTATCCCTTGTCCTCTTAGAGATGCCAATGGGAATATCATCTATCAACCTCTAATGAATAACAAAATGCTTCAACATCTTCAAAATGAACTTTTATCCCCATTAATTGCATCCATAGATATTGGAAACATTTCTCCAACTATCACATATAATGGGACTAAATACCCTACTATCTTTCTTAACTCTTTTGGTAATATCTATAAGGAATGGGTTCAAACTAACACTTTTTCTAACATCAAGATCTTAGCCAAAACCTTTTTTGTTGATGCACTTGAATGGTACAACCAAATTCCTAGACACTCCATCTCACAACTAGAAGATTTAGTCAATGCTCTAGTGAAGGAATTCCAACATGATGACCTTCCTGAAAATTACCTTAGCTATTTCATCAATTCCAATCAACTTCCTAATGAATTGTTTCATAATTTCATCAAATTATGTAAGTGTCTTTCTCATAAAGTGAGACATAACATGAAAGATGATACTCTTTAAAAACTATGTTTCACTACTCTTAAATCTTCCCTTCAATACAAAGTTCAAATATTTTCATCTAAAACTTTATAAAAAGCCTTAGACCAATCAAAAAGGCAAAAATTTCTTATGACTCAATTTGAACCATCTCAAAAAACTACTAAATAACCTTTTCAATCATGCTCTCATAACATTGATTCATTCAAGTGTCCCCAACCTCAAAATGGAGCATCCAATTCAATCAATATAAACCCAACCTACCCTCCCTTGAGTCCAGAACAAATTAAGAATAAATTTCAACCCTCTAAAGCCACAACTTTGATCCTTCCAAACCTCCTCCCAAATGGTACAATCCTTATAAGTTTTATTGGTGGCATGCTATTATAGGTCATTCTCATGAGTCATGTCATGATCTTCACTGATTTCTTATTTATTCATTTCTTGTTCCATATTTCAATCTTAAAACTCTCACAAAACAACATTATCAAGGTTATATTAAATATCAAGAACCATAATCACATCAAAATCAACTACCTAATGATCAAAAACAATCATCCCACACCTATACCTTATCTACTAATTTTGTTCAAACCATAGTTGGTCCTTCTTCCTACACAAATAAGGAAAGGATAACTGATATGAATAACTTTAAACATATCATTACATCCATTAAACCTCAACCTCTTAGGTCACATGAACCAAAGAAGTACCTAGTTTAAATACCTAATTCAATGCATATCATACATGGTCTTCATTTACCTCCTTTACCTCTTCATACATTTCCTACACATTATATGTCAAATTCAACATTCTTAAAATCTAACAAATCAACACATTTTCGTATCTCCAAATACACCTAAAAACCTAATACAAATCATTTAAACAATTCAATGTTACCTAACTCTAATTCACATGTTGGGGCATCTTGCGATGCTCATCCATATGTCCCTTCAGACTTTGGGGAATCTTATGATTCCCATCCTTGCATCCACTTACCCTTTGGGGCATCTTATGATGCCCACTATTATTCTAAAATGCATAATAACAAACATATCAAACATCAAGAAACCTTCTAAGACTTATAGAATTGTATTTCACATGCTCATTTTTGATACAAATGTTAGAATATATCTTACGTGCTTGTTTTTGTCTCATGTTTCATTATTTTTAAGAAATTTATTTATTTTACTTTTATTTTAATAGCATCATTTTTTCCCTTTAGATTCTTTGGTTTTCTTACACATTACATTTGGCCTTTGATTTCATTTTTGTCCTTATATATCTCTTTCATGTTTGTCTCTTTATGTTATTCCTTGCCTTATTAGCTTCATGATTCTTTCTTCAATTATTTAGCATTCCCTTTTTGTACCCCTTGGGTTTCTCCTTTGTGAGTTTGTTTGTAAGACCATGGATAGGACCTGGCCCTCCTCACAACTACCATCTTTTTCTTTACCTCATTTTATTTCACATACTTTCTTTTTGGCACCCTTGTGGGTTTCTTTTTTATGAGTTACTTTGTAAGACCATAGATAGGACCTAAAATTCCTCATAGAATTATCATATTTTCAAATTTTTTATTTTTGTTCTCAATTTTATTTTTTCTTTATTTTGATAGATGGAATTTGCATAACAGTTTATGTTTGCATGCTTTCCTCCATTTCCATTATTCTTATGATAAGAAATCACACTTTACTATCATTGTATCCCTCTTTTTTCCCCTTTGTCACATTTTTTTAATTTGAAGAAATTCAAATTGTTCCATGTGTCACTCCTCTTGATTTCCCCTTCCTTTCACTATGCATTGGAAAAAACAAGATCAAAGTCAAGATAGCAATTTTATTTCACCTTGATTTACAAGACTCTTAAACCCCATGCTCTTTAAAGTTTCTCTCTCATAGAAACCTTGTTAAAATCACCCATGTTTAGTCTTCAAAAAATGTATGGAGGAGGAATAAAAAAAAGTCCATCAATAAAGTTAAAATCCAAATAATTTGAAATAAAAGGCAATGATATATAAAAATGCAACATACAAATCTCAAAATCAAATTCACACAAAAATATGTGATTACAAGCACGTCTCTTATATCTAATCAAAGCTCAAATCCATAGTTGGCCTCACATAGAGTTTAGGTCCTTTATGGTGTGGTAGGCAAGTAGATTGGAATATGGGAATTATACAAACTCTATGGTTCTACCCACTTTCTCATGTAAGTACCCAATCTTAATAGTAGATTGACAACTCTATAAGTGGTCCTAAGGAATAGGGAACACATTATAGGAAGGTAGGTCAATTTTATTTTTCATGAATATAGCCTTCATTCGATAATATATATACTCCATTTGTTGACCTAATACTTATATGGCTAAGAGATGTTCTTCAGAGTCCTTAAGGTCGATAGTCCTCTTGTTTTGATAAACCTAATTTGAGTGTCTTGACTCTGGTAAGGGGTTCTTCTACCTTGGTTTTTCCTTCATTCTCCCCTCCACCCATTTCATTTCCCCCCTTTAAAAGAAAATTATGATAACAAATCTATTTTTCCTCTGCTATACTTCTTATTTCTTCACATCTTAGAAACATGCTAACATTACTTTGTTTTATTTTTATCTACCATTAGAGAAAAACATGTTTGATTAATTGTGGATCACTCTTTTATTTCATTTGTCATTATTATTATACCCTTCTATTGTGGATAGATGAGTCTACACCATTTTTCCATTATTACATGTTTCTCTTTATATATTCCTTCTTCATATTTGTCTCACATCTTTAATTACATTTAATTTTCAGTATTTCATGTTTTTTCTTTCTATCTTACAAGAGCTTAATTTTAAATCTCTTGCATATATTTATTCAAGTTTTCTTACATGTAAATTCCTTTTTATCATTCATTTTTGGCATGCTTTCCAACATTATTTAATGTATTTTCCAATCATTTGTCATTTAGTTCCTATCATTTGTCATTCATTTGCCCATTATTTATTTTTCATTTGTCATTCATTTGCCATCATTTTTTCATTTATTTGCCTTCAATATTCTAAAATTTTTGTTACTAATCCTAATTTACCAAATTAACCTAAAATATATATCTATACTAACTACCATATCCCTATATTCCAAAAAAAATTATTTTTGGCTATTTTTTGCAGTAACTTTTACATGTTCATCTAGTGTTCTCTACATTGGACACCTTCACATATCTTGCAGTCTACTTCTTTATATACAAAATTAAGGTAAGTCAAGGTATGTGTTTTAAAATTATATCATTTCCTTTATCTTATTTTCTACTTAATATATTTACTTAGCAACAACATTATGTGTTATAATGTTCTATTTCTCGAAGAATCATATCATGTTGCACTCACATGAAATGTAATGAGATTTGAGTGGGGCATATGTATAAACATTATTTTTAAAATTTTATTGATTATTGACACTATGTATCTTCTAGGAACCTATCGAGTCTTAATCTCTTTGAGTGCATGCCTTAAGCGGTGCATTGATAAAGGGGTGGGTAGCCCATTGGTGCTTTGTAAGATTATTATTCTTTTTCCACTTTCCATCTACACACTTGTATCCTAAAACCCTTTACCCTAATATTAATCTCCTTATTCTTACCTATTCTTCTTAGTTATCATGTTTTATCCATATTTTCTTTCCTTAACACCCTTTCGGATAGTCAACTTTACTAGGCCAGTTGGGTCAACTCAGTACATTTTAGGGATATTTTTCACTTTCTTAGCTTGTTAGCCTTTCGACCAACCTAGATCAAAATTAGTGAATTTCCCCAAAACAATGTTGGATCAACTCAGTCATCCATGTACAATAAATATTTATAAGATAATTTGGGGTAATATATGCTTATATATACAAGTTCATTTCCCACCATTTCATAAGAGAAGAATTATTAGTGAATAAGTGTGAACAAACATCTACTTATTAACCATTATAATTGAAGAATAAAGCGTAAGGTTTCATAATTTATTTAGAGATACAGATCTTATATTATGGAGAATCTTTTTGGATGCTTAGATAGGTTGTGTATCCTAGAGCTGATTTATCTTGGTTATCCTTATATACCAAAATAATCTCTTGTGAAGCACCTTGGCCTACGGAGATATTGAGGCTCAACAAGTTCATCTTCAAAGGTAATTATTCCTAAATTTATTTCTCCTTTTTAAGAGTAGATAGATAATGCATTTATATTATTTTCCCATGTATTGAGATTTTGTATATGTTGATGTGAGTATATGTCTTATAATACATGTTTAGTTTAGTTTTTTTATTGCTTTTAACCCCCATTTTGTGTTATAAGATTTGGTGTGCACTAGAATAGATTTATTTTCTTGTTATTAGTATAGGTGAATTATTTAAACCTTACGAATCAATTAGGGTTGTACATTATGTTAGATTTTATGCTTTATAACCCTTCCTAGCATGATATGTTATGACAAGTGATCTCTTAATCAAGTCTAGTGGATCCCCATATTGGCCATGCTCCTACTTAAAAAGTGCATCCTTGATCAGAAGTATAAGTATGCTCTACTTTCTCTAAGTCAAGATCTATTTATAGACATGATACATTTATAATTGCATATAGAGGGTACACAAAATGTACATGGGATTACCAAGTGGTGTAAGCAGATTGAGTCAATGAAGACTGACATCAAGGTCCATAGAAGTCATGTAGGGCTACCAAGTGTCACAATCTTAAAAACATAGATCAAAGATCAATGGTCAAAATTGAAGGTTAAATCTAAGAAACTCTCAAAGATATTGATAGAGCATATTTGATCAAATTTCCAAGGGGCATAAGATGAAGACACATATATGAATCTTTTGTATTAAATAGTGATCGTTGGAGTTTAAATTAATAAAGGAAAACCAATCTATATTGTTTTAGCTATAAATTTGATATATGACAAGTTTGATAATGGTATAAAAATAAAATTTGTAAAAGGCTCCAAGGAACATCTATAAAAATTGGTTAGAAGGTTTGAATATCTATACAATTATATATATTGAGCTCCAAAGTTCACTGTGTATTTGACCATCTTTTACAAGTGACCTAAGAAGTATGTTTATATTTGTATTTATGAGTTATGGATGTTTAAAGGTGAATTAACTATTGCATATTGTTCTATATTCCATGAGGATCATCTTTGTGGATTTTAGCAGTTTGACTAATCCATCTTCAATATGAATAAATGCTTATAATTTGATTATTTAATTTTTATGGTGTTATTTTGTATAAGACTAACGTTTGCGAAGATTTTGCATAAATAAAGGACTGTAGTGATAGATGTAATCACTTAAAGGTGTATTAAGAGTCATGTAGAGTGGACCTGTAATGAAATTACTTTAAAAATATAATAGAATAATAGAAATAGATCCAAATATGACTGAAATACATTAGAATATATGATATTAGACAAGCCACTTCAAGGGGGTAACCTCCACAAGTTTCAATAAGAGAAAAATTGACAATATGATCATAAACAATTACCCACTACCTCCTATATATAGTATAACTAGGCCATGGTTACTCCATAGGATGACCTACTAACCAAATGAATGCATAGAGAAATGTGATATAGCATCAAAGAGGGATAAGTAAGCCACAAGTTACCTATTCCTATCCTAATACATGTGATAGGTTAGGGGCATAGCATTCCCTTCCCCTTCAAACCAACATTGTCCTTAATGTCGAACAACTCTAGATGTTGTTGCAAAAAATCTTCACCTTCCCAAGTTACATCTTCACTGCTCAAGTTCTTCCACTTAATTAGATATTCCTTGATCTCTTTGGTTCTCATCCTCTTAGTACATGTTTTGAGGATATTCTCTAGTTCCAAAATGACTCATCCATCTTCATCTAGTTCTAGGAGCTCTTTCTGGGCTAAAACTTTCTATCCATTGACCTTCTTCAAATAAGAAACATGACATACTAGGTGTATGTGAGATGAATGAGGTAACTCAAGCTTGTAATCCACACTTCCATTTTTGTGTAGAACCTGATAAGGGCCATAATACTTAGGAGCAAGTTTGTTGTCCTTTTTTTGTTGCTTCAAGGACATCTTCTTGTAAGGTTACAAATGTACAAATACCCAGTCACCCACCTCAAAATTTTACTCACTATGGTGTTGATCTACTTATTGCTTCATCCTATTTTTTGCCAAGGCTAAATTCTCTCTCAAACTAGCCAAAACCTCTTGTTGATGTTGAATGTGCTCCTCCATATCTTGAACCTTGGTTTTCACCTTTAATTAATAAGTGATGGAAGGTGGATGGTAACCATATAGTTCTAGAAATGGAGACATTTTAAAAGAGGTATGGAAAGATGTGTTATACCACCATTCTATAAGTGGTAGCCATTTAACCCAATGTTCCTATTTATCTGATATAAAACAATGGAGATACCACTCTAAACATTTTTTAACCACTTCTATTTATCTATTAGATTGGGGGTGTTAAGATGAGCTATGAGCTAGTTGAGTACCCAAATAGGAAAATAGTTTAGTCCAATAATAACTAGTGAAAATAGGATCATGATCACTTATAATTATTTTTGGGTTCCATGTAATTTTATAACTACCTCTAAAAAAATAGCTACTACTATACTTGATAAAAATGGGTGTGAGAGAGCACTAAAATGGGCATATTTTTTAAGCCTATTCATAATGACCAAGATAACATTCTTACCTTCAAAACAAGGCAACCCTATGATGAAATCCATAGAACCCTCCTCCCACTTTTGACTAAGAATTGCTAACGGTTGTAACACACCCAGGGTCTTAACTATCTCACCTTTATTCTATTGTCATATCAAGCATTCTACCACAAACTTTTGTACATATCCCTTGAGTCCTTCCCAAAATAATTCTTTCTTAATTCTATGATAATTTTTCAAGAACCCTGAGTGTCCCCCAATTGGATATGCATGAAACTCTACAAGAATCTTATGCTTAGGCTCTAAATCTTTGCACAAGTATAACCTACACTTATACTAGAGGACATTACCTTTCCATTTAAAATTTTTAGAGGCTAAATTACCTTGCTGGATATTCTAAATCAAAACCTGTGTATCCTTGTCTTACTGCCATTCTAACTAGGCTTCATCCACCCAATCTGCTTACAACATGGACATTACACAAAGTAATGCTTTTGTGGTTGTATCCCATCTGGATAGTGCATCTGATACTACGTTATCCTAACCCTTCTTATAGATGATTTCAAAATCATAACCCAACATTTTGGTTACCCACTTTTGTTGTTCCTCAGATGATAATCTTTGCTCCAAAATGTATTTGAGAATATCATGATCTATTTTCACCTCAAAGTGTCTACCCATCAGATAGGACCTTCATTGTTTAACTACATGAAGAATATACATCATTTCTTTATCATATATAGGTTTTTTTAGATTCTTAACTTTTAATTTATGACTCTAAAATGTGATAGGTCTTCCTTCCTACATTAGTATTACTCCCAACCCAGATCTAGAAGCATCACATTTAAAAGTGAATGTCTTTGAGAAGTTTGGAGTAGCCAAAATTGGATTGGTGGACATAGCTACTTTTAGTTTCTCAAATGCTTTGGTGGTGGCATCATTCCAATGGAAGGCATCCTTCTTTAGAAATGTAGTGAGTGGAGCCACTATGCTGCCATAACCTTTCACAAATCTTCAGTAGTAACATGTTAGTCCTAGGAACCCTCAGAGGTTTTTGAGATTTTTTGGCATGGGCCATTCCATCATAGCTTTGATCTTGTACGTATCAACTTTGACACCTTAATGGGAAACAATGTTACCTAGGTACTCTACCTCCTATACTCCAAAAGCACATTTGGATGGCTTCGCATAAAGTTGATGCTTCTCCAAAACTATCAACACATGTTTCACATGTTATAAATGTGCTTCCCATGTCTAACTATAAATCAATATGTCATCAAAGAAAACCAGCATAAACTTCCTTTAAAAAGGCTTAAAAATAGTGTTCATCAAGCTTTGAAAAGTAGATGGTGCATTTTTAAGACCAAAGGGCATTACCAAAAACTCATAATGGCCCTTGTTTGTTCTAAAAGCAGTTTTATGAACATCTTCATCCTTGATTCTAATTTGATGGTACCCCAAGTGAAGATCTAATTTTGTGAAATAATTATCACCATGCAACTCATCAAGTAAATCATCAATTACTAGAATAGGAAACTTATCTTTGATGGTGTACTTATTGAGCTCCCTATAATTTGGGCACATCCTCCATGTGTCATCCTTCTTTTGCACCATGACCACTGGTGATGAATACGCACTTTATCTATGCTTGATGGTCCCTACCTCTAGCATCTCATGGACTATCCTTATGATTTCACTCTTCTATACATATAGATATCTATATGGTCTGATATTTGGTTGTTGACTCCCTGGAAGTAGTTGAATGGCATGATCATGTTCTCTTTTTGGTGTTAGTCCTTTTGGCATGGCCCCAAAAATAGATGGATGGTCATCAAGAATTATATGTAGATCAAGATGTGTAGATGCATATGTGGATTAGACTTATATGTAAAATAATCATGCAATAATTCCCTCTACCCTCTTTTTTATCATCTTGGTCATCTAATGTGAACTAATCAATTGTAGAGATTTTGCTTATAATCCACGTAGTTCAATTTTCTTACCTTCAAAATGAAAGCACATGAATAATTCTTAGAAGTTCATCTCAATGATACCCAAGGTTGTGAGCCATTAGACTCCCAAAATAATGTTTTTGTTACCCATGACAATAGAAAACATAGGAGAATTGAGATTTTACTCACCCATAACAAGCTTAATACTATGGCATTTTCCTAAACAATTAATTGCACCACCATCTACAATCATGACCTAAAATTCTGGTGCTGGAAAGATGAAATAGTTCAATTGAGTAGCCAACTTATGGTTGATGAATTTATATGTTCTCCTTGAATCAATCAACACTGTCACCTTCTATTTATTGAGGAAACCCACCACCTTAACAGTTTGTGGAGTGCTAATACCTGTAAGTGCATGATAAGATATTTTAGGTTGGGAATTTTCATGTACCTCCTATATCTCTTCCTCATCATCATTGAAGGAATCCTCTTCTTCTTAATCTTCATTAGATCCCTCAATGTAGAATAACTTCTTCTTAGCACATCTATGTCCTTTGCTCCACTTGTTGTCACAACTAAAACATAATCCTTTTGCATGCTTCTCTTCAATTTATTGAGGGGTCAATCTGGTAGGTGGAGGAAATGTTGGTGTCGATATGATATGAACTTTTAAGTGAGTGAATGGTTGCTTCTAGTTGGCTATGAATTTTTCCTTAGCTCTACGTGCCATGATCATATCATTAGAAATCTTTAGTGGATTACACATGTGTACCTCATGTTGAATGTGGCCCTTGAGTCCACCAAAAAGTAGGTCATTCAAGTTCTCCTCAAAAATTGTCTCCACACATAAGGATAGGTTCTAAAAATGATGAATATAATCCTTGATGGAGCTAGTCAATCACAATTTTTCTAGTTGGATAAATTAATTCTCTATCACACTATTGCCATTGTGTAATTGTAACTCCTCTATAAAAACTATCCAAGTGACACAAAGAGTCATCTTTTTATTTTAACACACAACCATCGATACCAAATGAACTAATTAGGATCAAGATACAATGATGCCATGGTAACCTTCTATCCACCTAGGATCTAATGTAGATTAAAAATATATCCATTTGGTTGATCCAATTGAGTGTATCTTTTCCATCAAATTTATGCATATCTACCTTTGGTAATATGTTCCTCTGTGGTAATGTAGTTGGACTTGAAGTAGACTGGTTGGGAGAACCACCCTAATGGGGTTGTGTAATAGTGATAGCTAGATGATTTGACTAATTATTTTTCAAATCCATCATGATATCTACCAAACTATCTTATATGGATTTCATATTAGATTGTATGCCTTGCACCTCACTTTGAATTCCTTACACACTATAGTCAAGCTGGTTCACTTTGTGATCTATGTCAATGAAACTTGGTATAAAGGATCTAGTACATCCCCCTTCTAACTCCATCTCTTCTTTTTTAGGATTTTTAGCATGCTTTCATTAGCCTCGAGTTTGTGGACCTCCCATAAAAGGGTTTTACGATGTCGACCTTGATTGGCACTTTTGACCCAAATTTGACCAATTAATCTTGGACTTATGTTGACCTCAAATCAAAACATAAAAATAAAATACCCTAGCCAAAAAATTTTAAACTTCCCAAAAATGTAAATAACTCAAAACAATTCTTTGAATTGTGCACTATAGAACAATTTTATGAAAAACCCTAAAATGGTGATAACTTTTGTAAAACAAATCCACATTAGCTAAAATTTTAATGGAAGATTAATTTAATGGTTTCTCAACTCTAGTAAAACAATTGAAGATAAATTCTCAACCATTTTTTAGATATATCCAAATTTAAAAAATTACGGTTTCACCCACAAGATTGCCTAGATCGTAGCTCTGATACCACTTTTAATGAAATTACTTCAACAATAAATTAGAATAGTATAAATAGATCCAAATATGAATAAAATATATCATAATATATGATATTAGACAAGCCACTTTAAGGGGGTAACCTCCACAACTTTTAATAAGAGCAGAATTCATAATATGATCATAAATAATTACCCACTACCTCCTATATATAGTTTAACTAGGCCATGGTTACTCCATAGGCCGACCTACTAACCAAATTATTGCATAGATAAATGTGATATAGAATCAAAGAGGGATAAGTAAGCCACAAGTCAGCTATTCCTATGGTACTACTATAATAGGTTAGGGTGTAGCAAGACCTATGCTTTTAGAAGTGATATTTTCTTTCTAATTCGATCAATTGAGTACTAAAGGAGTGAATAGGTTTCCATGAGACCTATAAGAGCTACTAAGGATTAATTGAAAATTATAGCTACTTAAAGGTGACCCATGGTTGCTATGGCCAACTTATGAGGGTGGTATTGAGATATGTCTTAGTGTGTTAGAAGCCTTAAGGGTTAAGTTAATTCTAATAGCCAACCAAGAATATGATATTCATGAAGGCTCTATAAAGAGTGAAATTAAAAGTTGATGGTTTTTTTAGTTTTTGAGAGGATATATGCATATAATTAAGTAGTGAAGGAAGAAGATAATAAGTTTATCTAGTGGATTAATTTAAGATTAGAGTAAGTTCAGGATTATTTGTATGACCTCTAGGTCATAATTATGATGGTATATAAGTGTACTTATAGGATTGAATATTGAGAATGAGTGAAGAGGTCTAGAGTGATCCATAAGGTGTTTTGGATGCCTTGCTTGTGTATACAAGCTTGAGAGAGTGTGACGTGTTTAAAGATAAGTGTTACAAATGGTTTCTCCACAATATTGAAAATAAATTGAGGTTTTGGTGTTATCCATTTCATAGGTGTTGTGTAGATGCTCAACATCTAGAACAAGTTGGTACTTGTTCATGCTTAGGGGTGGGTACTCCTTATGAAGTGGGTGATTAAATAAAAGGTCTCATGTTTTTAATCATCTTATAGGATAATTAGTCCATGTGTTTTTAGGATTTAGAATGGGTTTTATTCTCAATGAGTTTTTCCCACCTAATTCATGTGTTGTGTGTTTGATCTTACATCATCTTTTCATTTCATTGTTCTAAATAATTCATATGCTTTATAAATGCTTGTGATGATTGATTAAGGATTAAAATGATTGGAATTTAAGTTTAAACTATCTTTAATCATTAATTCATCCACCCCTATCTTATTTATTATACCTCTAATAATTGGTATCATAGCCAATCCTTTGGTAAAGGATTGATATCTTGAAGGTGATCTAAGATACAATATGGGTAGTCATCAAATTCAAGGAGAATTTTTCACTAAGAAAGCAACACTATTTAATGGGTATAATTATGCTTTTTTGAGTGAAATAATGATGACTTACATCATGCCTCTAGGTTTTGACATTCGGTAATCTATTATAGATGGTTATACTTCACCAGCTACTACTCTAACTAGTGTAGCTAATACGAAGCTAAGTGAAAAAAATTCAAAGGAATGAATTCCATAATTTGTGGTATTTTACATACTAAGTTTATGAAGTTATTCCATTTTAAATCTACCAAATAAATATGAGACAAATTATAGATAATTTATAAAGGGGATTCAAAGGTCAATTTGGTCAAGTTGCAGACTCATCAAAGGTAATTTGAGAGTCTCAAGATGAAGGAAAAGGATTCGATGACATCATATCTATAGAGGTTTGATGAGATTATAAACATCATCAGAGGTCTTAGAGAGAAAATTAAACAAGCTATTGTAGTACAAAAGGTATTAAGGTCTCTCACTCTAAAATTTGATTCAAATGTATCTAATGTAGAAGAAAGTCATGCTATTAATAATATGAAGATGGATGAAGTGCATGGGATCCTTAATACCTATGAAATGAGATTCAATGAGTACAAACCTTTTAAGAAGGAAGCATCCTTTAAGGTGATCAAGGAAATAAAATCTAGTAAGAATATGTTAAGTCTTGAAAACTTTGATCTTCATGAAGATCAAATTGAAGCCATGATTACAAGGAAATTGAAAGTAGGATCAAGTAAGTATGAAGGGAATATTCCATTTAATTTTTTTAATATGATAAATTTGATCATTTTGCAGCTAGATTTTTAGATATAGGTGAGCTTGGACACAAATTAGCTCATAAGAAATATCATGAGGATGAACACATGAAATTTGAGGGTTTTAGTAAGTACAAACGTTATTCAATAAGATAAATGGGAAGAAAGAGTCATACAAAGGATATAAGATCCTTTATCATGAATAAGATAATAAATCATTTCTAGAAGAAGAATAAAACACATTAGATAGTGATGATTCATTTCATAATGATGGTAAGGAGACATTGTTCATAGCTCTTAGTGATGATAAAGGTGAATGTTATTTAAGTAGAGATTTCTTTGAAGGAGATAGATCAGAGGAAGAAGATGAGAAAGACACTCTTGAAGATAAATATATGAATACTATGGAAGAAATGAAGTTACTATAAGGAAAGAACATAAAATAAGCTTCCTTGATCAAATCCTATGATGACCGAATTGACCTTTTTGAAGAAAGGTTGAGTAATGAAGTCAAAGAGCATGATGAGATCACTCAATAGCTTAAAACATTGCATTGCACTCTTGATGGAGAGGTAAAGAGTGAAGATGAGGAATGTATCATGTATCAGTCAGAGATGGAGTCTTTGTAGATGAAACTAAATCAAGCTATGAACAAGATTGAAACATATCAAAAGTTAGAAGCAAGAAGCTCTAAAAGAGATGATCTTATGATAAACAAAGATATAGTTAATGATTCAAATAATAAAGAAACTAAGGTAGATAGTGAGGCTAAATTGATAAATGCTCTTGAAGATCTAAATATTAAGAAGAAAAATAACAATAAGTTGATGTCACAAATCAATGACTATGAGGAACAATTAAGTGTGTTTGAGTCAAGAATAAATAATTACACAAGGGAACATGAAGATACAATCAAGCATCTCAATACTCAATTGAAAACTATGTCTACAAGACTAAAAAATAAATTAAATGAATGCTTCAGGTATATAATTTAAATTAAGTCCTTAAAGGATGAGTTGGATAAGACATATAGAAAGGTAATGTCTTTTTAGAAGTTTGGAAAGAGTGTTAATGATCTTGAAAATATTCTGAGTAGTCAAATATCTACAAGTGATAAATCAAGTCTAGGTTTCAAAGGAGAACAAAAGGTTGAAACTCAAAATAAAGAAAAAGGTAACATGAACAAGAATAACCAAACCATAAATTTCAATGACCAATCAAGGAATGATGGTGCTAGTAGATTGAAAAATAATCATATCAGACAACTAAATGCTATGATGTATGCATTTTTCAAAGGTCAGTGTTACTCCTACAATTAATTTGGTCATAAGTCAAGAGAGTGTAAAAGACCATTAAAGAATGAATTTGTTTGGAACTATGATATGATTCATCAATCAAGTGGTGTAAGTGAATTTGAATACTACAAATACTATGACATGGGGCACATTGTAAGATTCTATCCTAAGAAGGTAAAAAACAATGAGTTTTTATTAATAAATATGGTATGCTACAAGTGTCAAGAGAGAGGTCATATAACAAGGTTTTTTAGGAATAGTCAATCTCTTAATTCAAATAAAATCAATCATAACATGAAGAAAAGAAGCTATAATGAATGGTGACCCAAGGATGTGAATGGTTTATTTGTCATGATAGAATAGGAAACAAGTCCAAGAATAAAATAGTAAGCCTTATCTACCCAAATGGACAAGAAGATCAAGAAGGACTATTAGTTTAAAAAAAATATGAAATTAAGGACTTATTCAAAGTTAATTTGATGATGAGGAAAGACTGCAAGTCAAGTAAGAGTATGGAGATGTGGAAGTCTCCTAAGTTATAAGACGGTTAGTCTCTAATGTGAAGTAGAATGTCTCTATTTATGATTCTTAAGAGACATATTTATTGTTGAAGAAGAAGTATGTGTTCTCAAGATGTGATCAGGGATTTTTGTCCTAAAAGTAATGTTGATAATCAATGGTTTAGATCAATTGTACTTGATGTTTCTAAGTGGATGAGGTGGCTTGTGATGTGAAAATGATGTGATGATCCAGGTGAAGCATGGAGTTAGGGTGAGCTAACTTAGATAGTCTGAAAGGATGGAAGAGATCTTGAAAACCATGGTTTTAGATGAGTTGTAGTAAAATAAATATATGGATACAATTTATTTTCATCCATAATTGGTCTCTTGAGGTACCTTGATCTGGTGTAAAGTATTTAAATTTCCTAGAGCATAATATCAGAAGTTCAGAGATTGGTATGAAGTTGAAAGTCTATGTATGAGTATGGTATATTCTAACAAGGTATGTTTCTTAGAATTTCTTGTCCTATTGTTCCATAGTATGAATATATTTTTAAATACAAAGATCAGATTAGTGTTTCATGATAAATGAAGTTTTGGTCTTCATAGAGCATATTATGATCAGAGAAGATGGTGTGTTGTTAATGAGCAAGACTGTGAAGATATGGTAAGAAGTGGTATACACAGTGATATGGGAGTTTGTATCATCTCTCTAAGGTGGTCCTTTCCATTTGTTGGTCCTAGAAGTATTTTTAGGTTCTATGGATAAATTGGAGCCCATTTTGTCACTATATCAAAGGGGGAAAAAGTGTTTGTAGATAAAGTAGGAGTATGTGCATAAGTCTTGTTGCATAAGTATTGTGTTGGTGTTGACATCAATTATAAAGGTATATATTGTTGAAGAGTTGTCAATGATGTCTCCAAGGTTACCAAGGATGTTGATAAAGTGTCATAATTGTTAGAATGACAATGAAAAAGTATGATTCAATGTGATTTAGAGTTATTACATAGTTATTCAATTTTTGACTTGGTGAGGTAGATGATGGATATGGCTGGTAATGTGATCATGTTGTAGAATCCTTATGGGGTGTCAAGAATTCTCAGATTTCTTGTGAAAGTGAAAGAATTTCATCAGAGCAGTCATATGAATATCTAGGTTCTCTTAGTCATCTTGTAAAATCATGTTGAGTGATCAGATTGATGACATTAGCATTCACATGTGTGAAGATGTCGTAAAAAATTAGTCACATGGGCTTGTTTTGATTTATGCCTAGATCATATGGTCTAAATTTTAGGTCATAAGGTTATATGTAACAAATGATATCAAGGTGTAAAGTTGGCCTTCTAGGTATATTGTAGTGTTTCCCATAGTTTGACAAATTTATAATATTGAGTGAATTTTATATAGGACTACCAAGTGTCTAAATCTATCTTTGTCAGATCAATCATTTGGATCAAGGATGTAACAATATGTGTTTTATCAAATAGATGAAAATATAATAGTAAGCACAAGGTCAATAATTCAAAGTATCTTGATACTACATGCAAGACTACCAAGTGATAGAAGTGTGTTTAGAGACTAAAAAAAAGGTTAAAAAAATGCATATAAGTATACCAAGTGGCGTAATAAAGTTGAGTGAATAGAGACTGATAGCAGGGTCCACAAAAGGTACATGGGCTACCAAGTGTCACAATCTCAAAAACAGGAATCAAATATCAATGGTTAGCATTGAAGGTTAAATCTAGGATAATCCCAAAGAGTTAAATGAATCATATTTGACCAAATTTCCAAGGGGTACAAGATGAAGACATGTATCTTAAGCTTTTATATTACATAGTGACCATTGGAATTTAAATTAACAAAGCAAAACTAATTTATATTTTTTGAGCTATAAATTTTAATATATGATGAATTTGATAATGGTATAAAAATCAAAGTAGTAAAGGATTCCAAGATTCATATATAGAAATTATTTATAAGGTTTGAATATTTTTTTCAATTTTATATATTGATCTCCAAATTTGACTATGTGTTTGACCATCTTATGCAAGTGACCTGAAAAGGATGTGTGTGTTTGTATTGATGAGTTTTGGATGTTTCAAGATAAATTAATATTGGAGATTATTATAGATTCCATGAGGATCATCAATGTGGATTTTTGGAGGTTTCAAAAATACATATTCAATATGAACAAATGCTTATAAGTTGAATGTTTATTTGTTCATGGTGTTCTTGTATACAAGACAAATGTTTGAGAATATTCTATATATATAGAGGATTATAGTGATGGATGTAATCACTTGAAGGTGTATGAGGAGCCATTTAGAGTGGACTTATGATTTTGGAAGTGATATTGTATTTCTAATTTTCTTTATGAAGTACTAAAGGAGTGAATAGGTCTCCATGATACCTATAAGAGCTACTAAGGCATAATTGAAAAGTGTAGTTGCTTAAAGGTGAAACATGGATACTATGGTCAACCTATAATGGTGGTATTGAGATATGTCTTAGTGTGTTATAATCCTTAAGGGTTAAGTTAAGTATAAATTTTGACCAATAATATTATATTAATGAAGGATATATAAATAGTGAAATTAAAAGGTGATGGTTTATAGAGTTTTTGACAGGATATATGCAAAGAGTTAAGCAGTATAGGAAGAGGAGAGTGAGTGTGTCTAGAAGATAGATTGAAGAGTTGAGTATGTTGAAGATTATGTGTATAAAATGTAGGTCATAATTATCATGTTATAATAATGTACTTGTAGGATTAAATATTGAGGATGAGCGAAGAAGTCTAAAGTGATCCAAAAGGTGCTTTGGATGACTTTATTATATATGCAAGCTTGAGAGAGTGTGAAGTGTTGAAAGAGAAATGTTACAAATTGTTTCTCCATCTGATTGAAAGGTAATCAAAGTTTTGGAGTTATTGATTTCATAGGTTTTGTGTCAGTGATAAACATCTAGAATAGGTTGGTGCTTGTTCATGTTTAGGGTTGGGTGCTCCTTGTGATGTGGGTACTTCACTAAAAGGTCTTATATTTGTGATCATATTATAGGAAAATTAATCCATGTGTTTTTAGGATTGAGAGTGGGTTTTATTCCCTATGAGGGTTTCCCATGTAATGCATATGTTGTATGTTTAATATTGCATCATCTTTCTATTTCATTGTTATGAATGACTCGTATGCTTTATGAATGTTTGTGATGATTAAGGATTTCAAGAATTGGAATTGATGTTTGGATTATCTTGTATCATTGAATCACCCACCTCTTAGTGATTATACCCCTAAAAAGAACTAGAAGAGACTAAGTTACCAAAGATAGAGCCACAAATATAAGCTATATAGGACCCAAAGGACATAGTGGAGGATTAAAAAAATTAAAAAGGATGATAAAAAGAGAAAGAATAAAAAATCAAATATAAAGGTAGTAGCGGAGGAAGAACAATGCAAGCAATAAGCATCTATAAAAGAAGAGTAATCCAAAAAATAAGTTATATAAAAAACATGACAAAAATAATCTCATAAAGTAGAGGCCCATAAGAAACAAGCCGAAGAATTAGAGGCTCTCAAAAATAAGATGAAGAAGTGGAGGTGGAGAAAAAGGAACAAGAAGAGGTAGTTTAAAACATTAGGAAATATAGGTTATATAATAGAAGTAGGAGGAAAAAATAACACAATAAAATTATCAAGAGGATAAAAAGGATAAATAATATAATCACATTAAATATGAATAAGTATCCAAGGATAAATTCATATCTAAAGTTGAGGCCAAGGCCAAGGCTGAGGTGAAAGCCAAAGATAAAGCTAAAGTTGAAACTAAGGGTAAGGCTAAAAAATAAGCTAAATCCCAAGATGAGGTATATTTTAAGGCTAAGGCTGAATACAAGTCTCAATATAGAAGATAAAAAGAGTAAAAATCCAAAAAAGAGGAAAAGCATGTATAACAACACAAACTAGTGACATAGAAAGGTGTGTAGGAGGAGGCTTCACAACTAAAACCTCAAATCACTAGCTGGTGGTTGTGGGATGTTCTCACATCATCCACCTAGAACCCCACCTTCTCTCTTCCTCTATTCTAATTCATTTCATCTCGTATGATGATTCCAAACACATCTATGGCACATGCTACCACTGCATGTGAAATATATCTTGATGTTGCCTAGTTATCACTAACGAAGTAGATTAAGGGCACAACTATGTTTTAAGAGTCCATATCATAAAAAGGTTTGGATTTAGAATAAAAATTATTATATGTATGAGTTCACAATTCATAACTTATCTAAAAAAATATAAATGTGTGCTAGATAATTAATAATAGCTTCCCAACACTAGTTACATAATCTTATGTGACCAAGTGATGTCTAAATAAAAATAATGCAAAGCTTTATTGAATCAAATTATAAAAGAATGGATGGATATGAAACACCTCAAAGCACTGAGAGGAGAGGGGTAAAACATAAAACCAAATACTAATGAAATTTATGAACTTCTTGAGGAATATGAGTATGTTTCGAATACCACTATGTAGTAAGTAAAGCGGATAGCACAAGGGATGCTAAATTGGAAGTTACACCTTAAGAATTCATTGGATGCCACTCAAAGAGATTTTATTACAAGAAATAATGACAAATATGTAATGGATGATAAAAAAAATACTTTTTCTGTGATGAAAAATGTCCTAAACCAAATATTGGATTTGATGGTTACCACCATGAGAAAATTCTAGGCTTAGCACAATGATACTCTGCACAATACATTTATTGGACTAGAAGTTGAAAGTCATGTTGATCAATTGGATGAGTTGGTTTGGGATATTTAAATCAAGGTATTAAATTATAAATCACTCATTACTATCACATAATATTAATATTTGGATAACTTTATGGTAATCCATATCTCACTATGCATAATGCTTACTATGGTGTGGGAAGTACTAACATACTAGAATATACGTAAGTAATATATTTCCTAGATCAATCCTTTTATTACTCAGCTTGTGGATGAGCCTTGATTAATTCCACTAAATTAAATCCAATAAATCCTACAGTGGAAGAATATAGTTGTGAATCCAAAATAAAACACCCAAAAATAACAAATCCCACTAATAGATTTTATACAATCAAGTGATTCATCCAAAACACAAGTAGAACTAACACACCAATATTCTATTGTGTAACCACTTAAAAGCATACCACCATCCACCTAGTAGGTGATACACACTCTAATTTTGTACCTTTCACATTTTTTTATGATAGGCTTAAAAATTAGGAGCGAGGCCAAGATGGTTGAAAACCCATAAAAGCCAGCCACCTAGTTATGCTAGTCTATTGAAAATCTAAAAGGGTGGTAGGATAGTATGCTACATAGTTGAAAACCTAAAAGGGTGGCTGAGTAGTGTGCATAGGGTGAAAATTTGTAAATGGCACTTAGAGTGATAATTGTGACTCTTGTTTCTGATTTATTCCGTCAACTTTAGTTCAAAGTATTTTTATACAACCTTGTCTCAAGATGAGACAACAAATTAAGTCTAAGAAAGTGTTGGATTAAAAGAATGGATAACTAGAATTGCAAAGTGTAATTGATGAACACGTACATGAATTTATATATTTTATCTTTTGTATAATATTTTGTGTGTATTTAAATTTTTATTGAATATCATTTGAGCTTATTATGTGAATATTTCTTTCTTTTTAACATAGTAAAATGGTGGATGATGAAGAAATAATTCTTTGTAAAACTTTTTAAAATATTTCCCAGTTGTAATTAAGAATGGATCCATATGCAATATATATTGAAATAATATATTGAATGGTTTTCCTATATGTATTTTACTTGTTTCTTTTAATTTTCACTCATTTTTTAATTGGGAAGCAAGTAAGAAACTAGTAAAAGGGGTGTGTAAAGTAATACCTAGTAAAAGTGTGTGTGTCATCAAGATGATGATGGGAACTCCTCTTTGGCTTGGAAGGAATAACCTATAAATAATAAGGACACTATAAAATGGGTTGTTAGATGGATGGTTGAGTGGACTTTCTAGCATGAGATACATCCAATAAGCATATGTTTGTTAGGAGGCTATCAATCCACTATTTATAATAATTAAGTTGATATAGATGAAAATAAAGAATACTTACATTCAATAAATGTAAATTAAATACATGTAAGATGAGATGAAAGTAAATTGTGTATTAAACAAAATGACTAAATATAACAAAAATAGGTCAATACTCCTACTAAAGTAGTTAGATTCAGGTTCAAATTTTTTGAAAAGTCTCTGTGAATAGACAAGAACATAGAAAATAGGGATTGGTTATGATCAAGGGGGTGAAAATAACTTATTATTTTTTACCATAGTTACCATTAATAGTTAGGTGAGACATCAATGATTGGGATAAATTTTGACAGTTGGGTAACTATCAATAGTTAAGGTGACCATCAGTGGTTGGGCTAGCCATTGGTGGTTACTTGTGAAATTATAGAAATGTTTAAAAAGGTAATGATAAATTGGGTAATTGGTTAATTAAAGGAATGTTATAGATCTAAAGGAGGTAAAACAAGATAGAGATAGGTATGGATAGGTTAGGGAGGTTATAAATGAAATATATCAAAGAAAAGAAATACGAGATACATGTAACTTAATGGTGGAAGTCTAAAGTAATTTGGCTAGAGTTATAGTACTTTGGCCTTTGAAAGTGATTCCAATAGAGGTTTGGGTCTCCATTGATGCTTTTTGATTTTTAAAGGGACCGCAGATACCTATATGCAAGATAGCTTATATTTGGATTGCTAGATTTCTAGATCCATTTATCTTCCTACTTCTCCCTTTTTATAGGATGAAGTTACTAAATATGTAGGAGGAAGTTTATAATTTGTGATGGAGGATAAATTTTCCATTTACAATTCTTTAAATCTTGTTAGCATCACATATATAAAGTTATTAAATATAGCCATACTTATCTAATACAACTGGTAATGCTTTTAAACCATGTTTGGAGGACCTAATCATCGACAGTCAGGATAACTATTGACGGTTAGGCTAGCCACCAATGGTTAAGGTTCTAGAGGAAAATAAGTTAGAATATGGTGGATTAAAAGTTAATTTAGAAGATTTATAGGGTTCAAGTTAGTAAATTATTAAATGTGCTAAGTCAACTAGGTGGTCAGCTAGCTTCAGGGTCAGGTAGGAGTTCAAGACATTTTGACATCTAAAAACTATGCAATTTTGAGTGTCTACATTTTGCCCCTTTTTATTATGTAACTTTGAATTAACAAGAAACATAAGAAAACTTGATTACTATTCAAGGTATGATTGCCTCAAATATGGGAAGAGGTGTTCCCACTCAAACTAAGATTTGATAAAGTGAAAATGAAATCAAGTTAGGTTTTGATAAATGGAAAATGGTGATTCATGAGGTAAGTGATAAAAAAGTTAAGTTAGAAGAGTTAAGAGGTTAAAGTTAGTAAATTAATAAATGGGCTAAGTCATCTAGGTGATCAACTAGATTTAGGATTGCATAGGAGTTCAAGGTGTTTTGACATCTAAAAACTATATAGTTTTTTAGTGTCTACATTTTCCCCCTTTTTGTTATGTAGCTTTGAATTAACAAGATAAAAAATAAAAATAGATTATTGGCCAATGTCTGATTACATTGAATATGGGAGGAGGAATTCCCCCTCAAACTAGGAGTTGATAGAGTGAAAATGAAATCAGGTTGGGGTTTGATAAATGCCTAACCCTTTTGTGTCACTTACCTCATGACTCACCATTTTTCATTTATAAAACCCTGAACTAATTTTGTTTTAACTCTATCAACTCTTGGTTTGAGGGGGAACACATCCTCCCATATTCAGGACAATCAGACCTTGACCAACAATTTGTTTTTGTTATGTGGATTTGAATTAATAAGATAGAAAACAAAAATAGATTTTTGGTCAAGGTCTAATTACCTGAAATATGGGAGGAGGTGTTCCCCCTCAAACTAGGAGTTGATAGAGTGAAAAAAAAATTAGGTTGGGGTTTGATAAATGGTAAATGGTTAGTCATGAGTTAATTGACACAAAAGGGTTAGGAATTTAAAACACAAACACACACATAAAATGTGACAATATGTGATAATCAATATTATGAAAAGACTAAAGTTATCAATGTTTATAAGGTCAGGTGCTAGGGAGACATATGATAGGGTAACTACTCCACAGTGTTGGTCATATTTAATCAGGTCATTCCTATCAAGTCATCTAGATAGGGTAGATATTGCAAGTAGGTATTTGGGGTAGGAATTCCTCCCATGAAACAACACAAATGGTCTAGTCATGCACTAGTTGGTATGAATTGTAAAGGTTCAACATGGCAAGGTTGGTCAATGCAATAAAAAGGACCAAGGTAATGTCATTGTAAAACATGAAAATGTTTAGGTTTAAAATGATGGGCATCAAGGTGGATTTGATCAAATGGGTTAGGAGGATGTGGTAATGATGATATGGATATGGATGAGATGTGTAATAATTGATGCTTATGATATGTTGGTATGTTCACCTAGGTAGGTGATGATTTTTATTGATGTGTATGTTTTTATCATTTGACATACATGATTATAGATATGTGATAGACAATGTGTAATAATTTTTTTGTGACATGATTATAGATATGTAATAGATGATGTGATTAGGCTATGGGTAATGTTATTCATAAATCTGTATACTCTATTCATTGGATGATATGATATATATGATCATGGATGGTTTTGATTATTGTCATATAAAGATATTTTTTATGACATTATTATGGATATGTTATTAATTATGTCATAGATGATGTATATATGATCATGTTAAAGAAAATGATGGCATAGTTTATAGATGTGACATGGTTTTTATTTGGTAGATATGATGTGACTCATGGATAATTTTTATGGTAAATGGTAGAGTTCATGGTTTATGTTATTTGTTTATATGATGTGTTAATATGGTTATGAATGTGGTTTATTTATGGTTCATTAGTTTTAATGTTTAGGAATGCGCATGGTGTATGTTTTATATGAGGGAATGGTAGGATGCTCATGCCCCATGCCCCATGCTCTATAAGGTGATATGTGGATGTCTATTTTAGGTACATGATGACATGTTAATGGATAGTATGGTTTTTTTTTGTGTTTTTATAGATATGGATAGAATGGCAAGACCTTTTTTATGTGATGATAAGATGAGGGAGTTAAAATGTGCTTGTAATTTTAAATTTAATATATTGATCGTGTTTGGTGATTATATTGTGGATGATGTGTTTTTTCATGGTCATGATCATGGATATGATGGTTTAGATTGTGGTTTTGGATGATGTGGTTTAGGATATGAGTGATGTTTGGGTGCATAGATAGGATATATGTGGATTAGTGTGGCAAATTAATGGTTGGAATGTTTGGATATGATATGGATTAATGGAGATATAATGAAGAAACCTAAATTAACTGTAGATAACAAACTAAATGTGAGAAAGGGATAAGAATTATGAGACATATGTATACATGAACTAATAATGATAACGTAAGAAAAAAACATGAAGTGTTCATTGATAAAGGCCTAACAAAATCAAAGGTAGATGTGAGTTAAATAAATTAATCCTTTAGAATTCTTCATATGAGCATAATTTGATCAAAAAAGAATGTATCATGACCACCTTTTATTAAATAAGATCATAGTCCCTTTTTAGAGAGATTAAGAAAGGAGAAATAGGTGATAGGTAAATGGTTGAATGGGAAATGGGTAACCTATTGTGCATTAGCTTTCCCCTTATATAGGTGACTAGAGAACCACAATAAACAAGTTCATTCCTTAATATAATGTGTGTATTGATCAATGCAGGAAGTCTACTAATGCCATATGTAAAAACCAATTATGGTTTTCCTACTTGAATGTTGAAATAGGGCTACTTGTTTCTTTTATTGTGTTGATATGCTAGTGAAGTTGATCAATGGGGGAAGCTTCAAATGATTGTTTTTGATAAAATGAACTTAGCCATCCTTCAAGGGAGTGGTCTAAAGTTGGATTTTTATAATTGTCCTTCAAGGGAGTAGTCTATCTTTAAGAAATGTAGTTCTTAGGCAGCTATCCTTCAAGGGAATAGTCTATAATGCTAGAAATATATACCCGATTGATAGTTTGACAACCCAATTTGATTTTGAATGCTATTTTTAAACATGGACAAGTCTATTTAGTCTTAGAAGTATACCTTTATGGAAGCAAGAATTTTAGCATAAAAGGTTAATGATAGATGAGGGAAGGTGGTTTGAGAGACAACAGAACATGGGATTCCATCTGATTAGAGATGAAATGTATCCATGAGAATCATGTCATGGGTAGAGCCATGGTATCCATACTTAGGATGAGGCTATAACTATGATGGATAATCACATGGTCTTATGTTTTAATTAATTGTTACCAAGAGGTATAGGGATAGGTAGGTAAAGGGAAGTGAAAATATTATAAACTAAAGTACAAGGTTAAGTTAGACATAAAGGTGAGTTTAATCCTTGTTTTAACAATAGAAGGATGTAGATGCAAAACATTGAGAGGCTTAGGGTCTATTTTTCCTTTGAGATAACACAAAAAATAATTTATTGATCCATATTTATGGGTTATGATGTAGGGTCTAAGCTAATTGAAAGAAAACTTGTCTCTTTTTCTTTTCTCCATATTAGTTACATATTCATTTTCCTTCAGGATGAGGTCTCTAATATTGAATTCTCACTCTTTCAAGTGTTCATTATATTTATGCTCAAAATAATCTTGATAAAAATGAAGATTATTAAGGGTGGTGAGGTGATGTTAATCAAGGATATAAAGACGTGCGAGGTGTTCCTAATGACAATCACTCTTAGAAAAGATCTTGTGTAAATATATGCAAAGGGAAGGAATCTAGGCTTCTAGAGGCAAGACTGCCTCTACCCCAAAGACATGATTGAAAGGTGTAGCACCTATAGAGGTATGAATGCTAGTGTGATAAGACCATAAATGGAATGGAATTTTTAAAATCCAATCCTAACCTAAAGCGTTGATGACTTTGGTTAGCATTTTATTGAGAATTTTATTGGAAGATTCCACCTATCCATTTTCTTGGGGATGATAGGATGAGTATTATATTAACTTGATGCCAAAAGCATTACAAAGAGATTGGTCTTTCTTATTTTTATTGGATTTTATATTGTCATTGATGATTGTATGAGGAACACCAAAGTTGTAGATGATATGGTGATTGATGAAATTGATAATCTTTTTGTCTTTGGTTGAGATAATAAGAATGGGTTCCATCCACTTGGTGAAATATTTGATATAAATAATGATGGATTAGTGTCATTGTGACGAATGAGGATTGATTTACCTAATGAGATCACGACCCCATTGTGAAAAGGGCCAATCATATTTGGATACTTGAAGGCCATGGGCAAGTGTGTGATGTAAGTTAGCATTCTATTGACATTTAACACACTTTTTGATGTAATAAAAATAGTCTTGGTTGAGGTTGAGCCAATAGTAACCAAGGAAAAGGATATGTTTAGTGACAACTAGGGTATTGAAATGTCCCCCATAGATTTTGTCATGTATTTCCTTGATAACATGGGAAGCTTCATGATTTTGGAGGCAACAAAGAAGGAGGATGTTGAAACCACATTTATAAAGGATTCCCCCTAGTATGGTGTAATGAGAGGTACTCAAAAAAAATATCTTCAGGAATTGTATGAAAGGTTGGGAGGAACAATGTTGAGGTTAAGGTAGTTAAGAGTTTGGTTATACCAAATGTCAAAAGGAGATGCTTCCACACTACAAATTGTAGGAAGGTTAGAACTGATAGGTGAGGGTGTAATAAAGTGATGGATGGTGACAAATAGTTTAGATTTGGTAGGTTGAGATGGGATTTGGGAAGAAAGGGAAGCCATTATGTTTATGAATTTATTCATAGATCAAGGAACTGACTAGATAAGCTAATGCTTAAATGATGTTAAGAGTACCTCGATGAGTTATTTGTACTTCAATAGGACAACATTTTTAAATTGATAAGATCTATTGACCTAGTTGATGATCAATTAGGAGTCCCCAAAGATAATGATTATTTTAACTCCCAAGGCTAGAGTGGTTTGGAGACATATAACTAGGGCTTTATACTCAGCCATGTTATTTGTGCATTCAAATTCAAATTTAAATTAAAGGGAAAGAGGTTTACCATTCAGGAGAATGAGAATAACTTTGACACCCCTCCACTTTGGCTTTTGGAGCCATCAAAAAATAAGGTCATAAGGTAAGTGGGTTCCTCCCGAGAAAGAGTTTGATAGACTCATATGGAATGCTAGTGGAAGTAGATGATTGTCTAGTATAAGAGCTTCAGCCAATTAGTCAGTGATGAATTTCCATTTAATAGACTTTTGTTGAATGAACTCAAGATCAAACATAGCTAGGAGCATGAGCCACTTATCCATACACTAGTTTTGGTATGGTTTAGAGTGCATATACTTGAGTGCGTTGGTGTTAGTGATGACATAGGTTTTATGATTTAGAAGGTAGTGATAGAGTTTGGAGGCCACAAAGACTAAGGCAAGGCAAAGTTTCTTTGGATGGGTATACTGAGTCTCATATTCTATAAGTGTGTGTCTAATGTAGTAGATGACTTACTCTTTGTTATGTTCATCATGATAAGCAAGCATTGACCCTAAGGAATGGTCTATGGTCGATATGTAAATTTATAAGGTTGATCTTCCCTAGGACGGATGAGGATAGGTTGAAAGAGAAGGTACTCCTTGATTGAATGAAAGGCTTTTTGATAGTCCTTAGTCCATTGAAAAGAGGTGTCTTTTATGAGGAGATGGTGAAAGGGTTGGCATCTATATGATAACTAGGAGATCAAGTGATGAATGGATTGGAGATTACCCTACAGGCTACAGAGTTGCTTAAAGTTAGTAGGAGGAGGAATATCCAATATTTATCTAACTTTGGTGGGCTCTATTTTTATTCCCTAAAGAGAGATGATAAATCCAAGAAGATTTCCAAATAAGACCCCAAAAATACATTTCTTAGGGTTAATCCTGACATGATAATGGATTAGTCAATCAAAGATGATCACAAGAATGACTAGGTGATCTTTGTGATGTTTGGATTTTCCAAGGAGATCATCCACCTAGTCCTCTATAATTTTATGGATGAGAACATGAAAAATGTAGGTCATGGTGTGTTGATAAGTTTTTACAGCATTCTTTAGACCAAAAGGCATGACCTTGTAATAGAAATTTCCTCATGGGGTGATAAAGGAAATTTTATGTTGATCTTTGGGGATAATAAAGAGCTGATTATATCGTAAGAAACTATTCATGAGAGATAACATCGTGTGGCTAGATGTAAGATCAATAATTTGCTCAATGTTTTGCAAAGGAAAGTCATATTTTTTGGAAAGTGAAGTTGAGGTCACAAAAGTTGATGTAGAGGCAAATTACCCTTGTGGGCTTCATGATGGGAATGATGTTAGAAACCCATTGTGGATAATTAATGGGTTAAATTAAGTTAATAGATAAGAGATGTTGAAGTTCTTTGACAAGAAGGGCTATGCAATAATGTATCCTATGGATATTTTTCCGTACTAGATTAAACTTAGGATAGGTGATAATGTTATAAAGCACAATAAAAGGGTCGATTTTGGGCATATCTTGATAATACCAAGCAAATGCTATGCTACGATCATGAAGGAAAGAAAGGTAATCATATTGTTCCATTGAATTTAAATATTAGCCGATCTTGATGATATAAGGGTTATCTTGAGTGCCCAAGTTAACATCGATAGTGGATTCATTCAACATGGTTTGGTTCTCATGATGAAGGGATTTATGGATATAAAAATCCCCTACACCGAGGTAGGTGAGAATGGAATCATCATCTTAATGTTGGATGGTGTTGATTTTAGGAGAATCTCTCTCTATCAATTTAGGATAGATGAGAGGAAGTCTTTTAGTTAGGTCATCCTTTTTATATGTTACAGTGGCCAAACTAATGGTATTGATAAAAAAGTTATATGGGATAATATCAAGGTCCTCAGATTTTGAGTGAGATGGGGTTGGTGAAGATGGAACATCCTCATCGATGGTGGTGATGGGTTTTGGTGAGTAGGGTTATTCTGGTAGTATGAACCCAAGGCTTGATAACTCATGAAGTTTTTGGGTCTTGATTATGGGTAGCTCATAAGGTGCCTATTCATAAAGGCTAAGACCAAACCCCTTCCAAAAACACCTATAAAGGTAAACTTTGGCAAAGGCTAGTTTGTTGAGGTAAGATAAGTTAGAGGTAAATGGTCAGATGGATAAGATCATGATAGGAGTGAGAAGTGGTTGATCAAGTTACCCATAGATGAAATTTGTTTGATTTTTGGGGAACCCAAAAGGGATGATGGTTTCAATGTTAGGATCATAAAAAGGGTCATGTTTAAGGTTCCCATACTCTTACAGAGTAGGAAAATCATCCAAGGCTATAATATGATACTCCCCAAGTGAGAGATGTTAGAATGTGGATTCAAAAGGGTCCTCTTTGGGTATTTGGGAAGAAGGGATAGATGATCTAGTTGAAGCTTCATCATTATTGTGGGTGAGAGTGTTGTTGGTTTTGGTTGGTGGTGAGGTAGTTTTGTAGGTAGTTGATTATTAGGTGGATGAGGGAGAAATATGAACATCATTAGGCTAATATGTCATATTATAAGAGGGAAAAGGACTAGGCTCAAATTTTATGGTAACAACTTGACCTTCATGTTCAAATTTGACACATTGATGTAAGGTAAAAGGGACCCAACTCATAGCACAGATCCAAGGGTGTCTAAGTAACATATTATATTAGAACTCACCCTGTATAACATAAAATATTTTGGGAATAGTATGAGGTCCCAAGCAGATATGATGGATAATGATCTCCAAGGTAGTGACTATAGTATCATTAATATAGTGAAGGACCACAGTAATTTATAACATGATGTTGATGTTATTGAGTAGCTAAAGTTGGTTATAAGTATGGGAGGAGATGATATTGATGATATCTCCTTCATCAATCATCATCCTTTTGTTGTGGGTTTTATTGATGTATGTGGTCACAAAGAGGGGAGGATCACAATCCTTAGGATGAATACAAGGTATTTCAAAATCTTGGAAGGTGATGAAGGTAGAAATTTAGAGGGCTCCAACAAAGGGTGCAAGAGGTTGAGGATCATCTGGCTGAACCTCTATGGATTGAAAAACCTCTATCAGTGCATAATGATGGTCGGGTGAGGTGTTGAGTAGTTCATAAAGGCTCATTTTCACTGGTGTTTGGTGAAGTTTTTTCAACATAATATGTTGGATGGATTCAGAAGGGTTGGAGGGAGAGGGTATTAAAATAGACACTTTAGGTTTTGGTGGCTGTAAAGGTGAAGGTAAAGGTGTTTGGGTTTGGTTAAAAGGTTAAGGGGTTGAATGGTAGGTCCAAGAAATGGATGCTTTATATTTTCCCTTATATTTCTATTTTTCTCAAGATCAGGTAACCATAAGAATAGTGTGGATGTGGTGAGTTGTCAGGTTTGATAGTTGGTTTGATTTCTCCTCTTCACTCTTGGGTGAGAGCGGGGGAGTAGGTAAATGTTGGATAGGTTGAGTTTATGGTTGGATTAGTAATGGAGGTAAAATATTTTAGTCTAATAATAGATCATCCTCATCATATAGGCTATGAATAAGTGCTTGGAGAGCTTTACAGTTCTCCATGTCATGTCTTTGTGCCCTACGGTATACACAGATCAAGTTATCATTGAACCAGCTTGGTTTGGTATTAGAAGGGTAGAATGGTTTGATGAGTGGTAAGATAATGGAAGAAGTTTGCAACAACATTTGTAGGATGGTTAAATAATATTCATTCAAAGGGGTTGGAGGTAATGGGTTTATAGTTTTAGGGGTGGGAGCCTTCTTAGAAGTAGTTTTCACCTCAGAAGTTATAGGTGGTAAAATGGTTTTAGTTGCTAGTTGGGATTGATTACTTATGGTTTATTTTTGGGTAAATTATTTGAAAGCCAAATATTTATATGATGAATGGTTGGATATAGGTTAGAAACTAGAGGTGGATAGGTTAGTTAAGAATGAAGGATAACTAGATGATTTGGTAGGGGTAGGTATAAATAGACAAAATGGGGATGGTTTACTAGAGGAAAAATAGGTAATTGGGATGGTAGAAGGATGGGGTCCTAAAATAGAAGGTAAGTAGGAATGAGGTGGTATGGTTCTAGTTCGAGGTAGAGGTTTGGGTAATTCTACCTTTTTAACTAGTTTATTTGGGGGTTTCTTTGGTGGACTAGAAGGAGTTAAGTATGACTTCAAATAGGGGTGAGTATGGCTAGGTGTGGGAAGAATTCCTATATTATTAATTGTTTTAGTGTGAGAGACATGAGGTGATTTGGCTATGTTAATGGGAGGTGGTCAAGATGGCTCACTTATTGTTTTGGGACAAGAGGTGTTTGATGGAGGGTGAATTAAGCCCCTAGGTGGAGAAGAGGAAATGGTTTCTCTATCCTTATTTTTTAGGGAAGGTTCTAAAATTGGTGGTTGGGTGGATGAGGTAGCCTTCTCTTTTAGGATGGTTTACAAAGGGATAATGGATGGTCCCATGATAGGGGAGGTAGGTGTGGTGTCCTGAAGTGAATGGACATGGTTACTTATTTTGTTTTTGTGTCCAAAGGAATGGAGGGTAGTTATTCCACTTTAATGGGTGGAGTGGAAGAAGAAATAGTTAAAGCAAAGGTTATCTCCTTTGGTATTTCCATCAAAGGAGAGGTAGATGGAGCTAAGGTCTCATCACGTAAAGAGAGAGGGGTAGTTGATTCCTTTAATTGGGTATCCAAAGGAGTGGAGGGTGAGGTTTTTACTTTTAGGACTAAAGTGGGAGATGTAGTGGTTGAGGTTATGGTTTCCTCAATGATGGGATCACTAATAATAACATTGATCATACGTGCCTCATGAGATGATTCTAGTCTATTATCATGGTAAAGGGTAGAAGGATCATGATTGGGAAAAGGTTTATAGAAGATGCCAAGGGAATGATTAGGAGGTGCATTAGGATTGTCAAATTCAAGTTCTCTATTATAAATTATGATTTGGACCAGACTTTTAAAGGTATTACACCCACTAACGTCATGTCCTTTGACTTGGTGAAAGGAATAATGACCATACTCATTATACCAACTATGTAGGGGTGAGAGGCATCAAATTGTTGGGGTAGTTTGATAGGTATAAGTTGGATAAGGTTAGTTTTGTGAAATTTGTCCAAAACTGATGCATAGGTTTCCCTTATGGGAGTATATTTTTTTAGAGGAGCTTGGTTTTAGTTTTAGTTTTGTTAGTATGAAAGGTTGGAAGAATTGGTTTGATGGGGTTGGTTGATACTTGATGGTGGAGTAGGGTTTAAGACCACTGAGTTTTTAGATGCTTTCATTTTGGTATTGGGATTGTTATATTAGTTAGTGGTTTTGGTTGAGGGATGGTCATTGGATTTAAATCTATAAGTCTTATTCCACAGTTTTAATTTCCCTTTGTCAATGGCTTGGTTTTCAAATTTACATGAAATGGTGAATGCCTCATCAAAAGTTCTAAGAGTTTGAACTTGAAGAGTGGGGGAAATATATTTAACACAACCTCAAGAGAAGATCTCAATAAACATAGGTTTGGGTAAGAAGAAAGAAATTTGGTTGATGAGACCTCTCCATCTAGCTAAAAAATTGGCAATTGATTCATCATTAAATTTCCTAATAGAATAGAGGTCAGTAATAGAAACCTTTTTAGATATATTTATTGAGAAATGCTCTAAAAATATTTGGTCAGGTTTGAAGAAGGAAAATATGGAGTGCATGTTGAGATCACTATACCAATCAAGGGTTGGTTCTGATAAAGACATGGGGAAGGTTTAAAGGAGGAGAGTATCATCATATGCAATCAAATAACAAGAATGATGAAATGCTCTCAAATGTTGTTGGGGCTCCTCCTTACCTTAAAATTTAGAAAATTTATGTAATTCCCATTGAGTAGGATAAGCATGGATAAGAAGAAATGGATGGATGGGTTCATTACAAATTTAATCATAGGATAAAAGGTTATGAGACCTAGAGATAAATGATTCTAGGTTGGTCATTTTATTGATTAACATCTTGACCAAATTTGTTTGAGGTTGGGAAGCTACATAATTACGCGGGAAATTTTGTTGAGGTTAGGTAGAAGCAATGTATGGATAGGTAACAGAAGGAATTGAAGAATCCACATATTGGTAAGAGGTCATAGGAAGTTGGGATGGTGCCACATAAGGGTTGATTGGCACAAATGGTTGGGTACAAGGTGCTATGTATCCCTTTCGGTTATAAATATATGGGTAAGATGTCATGGGTTCTTATTGGGGGGATGATATGAGTTGGTTTGGAGGTATGTTTGGGTTGGTGGATGGTGGTATGGATTTAGATTGGGTTGGAGCTATGAAAGTTCTAGCTAGTTGTTGGTGGGTGGTACTTCTAGTACTAATAGGTAGAAGTGTTTGAGGTATGGAAAGTTCCAAATTATGAAGTGGGCTTGAAATTTTTAGGTTGGTTGAACCAAGTGGAATAGTATAAATATGGGTACAAGATACTCCCATAAAAAATTTAGTATAGGTAATGAGAGGTAAATTTGACCCAATGTTGGAGGTATTGGTTGGGGTAGTAGGTGTTTGATTGTTGGTTGGGATGTTGGTGGAGTTTGGGGAGTGGTAGTGGAGGGGATATTGGAAGAAGAATATGCTTGGGTTGAGGTGGTACATACCAAAAGATGGGGAGGCATACCATATGTAGGAGGAAGTTACAAATATGTAGGAGAAAGTTGCTAGTTTATGATGGAGAATAAATTTTCCATGTAAGATGCTTTAAATATTATTATAACTTCATAAAGAAAGTTGATAAATGTAACCATGCTTATCTCATATAGTTGTTAATGATTTTAAAGCAAGCTTAGAGGACCTGACCATCGATGGTCAAGATTATAGATTAAAATAAGTTAAAATGTGGTGGATTAATAAGTTAAGTTAGAGGAGTTAGGGGGTTCAAGTTAGTAAATTAATAAACGGGCTAAGGCAACTAGGTGGTCAACTAGATTCAGGGTCGAGTAGGAGTTCAAGGCATTTCAACATCTAAAAACTGTGTAGTTTTTTAGTGTCTACACTTGTGAATCTATGTGTAGTGAGTATTATAGATGTTTTAATCTGTTAATTCATATAGTCTATGTCAACTATTTGATATAAATTACTTTTCATTGTCTTCATATAATGAGTTAGACTATGTCTTTAATGGATTCATTCAGTCTGAATTATTGATAAATTTTACTTTTTTTTAGTAAATATTCAAGATATCCCTTTAATTAGCATGTTTTGGATTTTTCCAAGAACCTTTGATAACTAACATGCTTCAAAAGCATGCTCTACTTGGATCTAAAAACTATGGCAAGTGTACAGAACATTTTTATAAAACATTCCCTCACTGATATGTCCCCCTTTTGACATGAAATAATAATATACATTTATAATTACCTCACCTCAAAAGGATAAGACAACTATATAATCTTTGAATGGAACCATGTAGCATATGCAAATACATATCTAGTAAATTTAGCATTGAAGTACAAAGAATAATTTGATCACATGAAGGCATAAAATCATGAAAATATCCAGATAGAAACATTACAATCTAGAAAATAAAATCAAACATAAACACACAATAACACTCAAAAGTAAATCAAAAGGCAATGGCCAAGGAGACCACAAACAAGGAGTATGTTAAGATGTCACACAATCAAAGGGATATGACTTAGTTAAATATCCATAAAATCAATGATGACATATTCATATGTCCATGAAACAAGTAATGATATATGAAAATGTTAAATAAAGGATTCAAAGTCATGGGGGATAAAAAAAGGACCATATTCAAATGGTTGAACAAGCAAGACAATATCAAGGCAATACATTCAAGGAAGTGCATAAAAATAAAATAAAAAATGAGCATAAACATATCATAGTATTGAATGGATCAGATGTGTTATCAAAAATGTCAAGTGAATGGCATATCAAGTACTCTATGAAAGACATAAATATGGATAAAGACATCCATAAGCACATATATGAACTCAAAACATTATAAGGTAGAGCGACCATAGAAGGATATAACTTGTGAGTATGGAGATCATAAAGGTGGATTCCCCCAATGTCCATATGACATGACTAGAGGGAAGGTAAAACATCCAAAATAGGAATAGATCATGTATTTGTGTATGCATGTATCACACTCAAATATAAGAATGATACACATGTGTATGTATAACCAAATTATATTACATCCATTAACATGGAACTAACACATATATTCCAAGGAGCCAATAAAATATGTAGGTGTCAGAAAAGTTTTTATATGTTTTAAAGGTTTTTATTTTTTTGGCATTTTCAGAAAGTTTGAAGAGACTACCCTATTATCTCATCTAATGGACAGCCATAGAAATCTCCCCATTTGGTGCTTGACAGCCTTAAATTGGATCTTTTACATTGTATGCATCATAATTCAATAAATTGAAAAGGTGCATATCATGTTCTTCATCATGATGTGCATGTATATTAGAAGTAATGTTATAATTTGGGATATGGATCAATTTGCATTCATAAAGAAATGAATAACTTTCTGATTTGGGTCAATTTTTGCTTCCATTTGGTATATACAAAGAGTTCCTAGTGTAAATTCATATGGAGATGTGGTAGGCATAATCCAAACCCATTTTTTTATAAAAATAGTACGACAATAAATTGGTATTATTATGTTGTCCAAAGAGTCTTTCTAACCTTCTTTGTTTTGTAATTTTAAAAAATCAAATCCAATTTGTTGTAAATGGATTACATTACATGTAGTTTTTTCTTGTGTAGGAGTAATATGGTTATGTCAAAAATGAGCATCACCCATGATTAAGGTAATTGATAAATCTTGTTGGTGTGGATTTCTTTTTTCACTTTGGTATTCTTCCATAAGACATGGACTTTAGATTGGCCCCATGTTAAGTAACATTTAAAAAATAGTCATATAAATACTAGGGGATACCACATTATTTTCATAATGTTCATTTGGTAATTCATCTCCCTCTTTTGTGTGAGGAATAAAAATTTGATACTTAGAAGGGGATATGTTAAAATCCTATGGGTGAGTAATTATGAAGGAAGCATATTTATGCACATAATTATATAAATAGGTAAATGACTCAAATTGTTTATGCATTACTCTTTAATTTAATGGGTAAATAATCCCTCTACTAAAAATAAATTACAATTCCAAATCTGAGGGTCTAAATGCTAACTTATATAATTTACTTTTGAATCAAATAGTATAATCTTGAAGGGATTCATCATCACATTGTTTGAAAGTGTGTAATTTTTCTAATGTAATTTTTGTCACCCTGTGAATATTAAAATCCATGAAGTAAAAATCTTCCAATTGAAAAAAAAAGTGGTTAAGGATCCTTTTGGTAGGCTATAGAACAAATTTTGTGCTTCATGATAAAAGCTCATATGGAGTACTTTTAGATATAGTTTTTCATCTTATGACCATTGACCAGAAGAATGTACATAGCTAATTATGTGGTAGAATAAATCCTTGTGACTCAAAAATAAAGGTAAATCTAGTATCTCAAAATCTTATAGGTAATGATATTCAATTATACATTGTGAAAGGGGTTGATTGTTAAATGAAGTCACATTTACATTAGTATTATGGAAAGCCATTTGAATTTAAAGTATAGAAACTATTTTGTGAATATCCTTAATGTAGATAGGGATTTGACATACTAGAGGAAGAAGCAACTTGTATGATCACAAATAAACTAAATATTAGATCATCAAAACATTTAATATCCCTCTATTGAGGGTGCATAAATAAAAATTTAAATAAGGAATACAGACAAGAAAAATAAGAGTATTAACTTGTGATTTATCTTCTTACAAATTGATTGAAGTAAGAATTAGCTTAGATTGTGAGATATAAGTATTTGACAATTTTAGTTCCTTCTGGGAATCATCTCTATTTATTCACCTTGATTATTATGTGTTGGAAATTGATAAAATAAGATTGAATCTTCTATGGTTATTTTTGGATAGTAACCTTATAAATGTTGGATCTTACTAGAGGAATTTTTTCATATTAAGATTAGATGAAGAAGCTTGGCTAAATTGGAGGGAAAATATCTAATTTATAGATTTCTAAAATGAATGTGAACCATCCATCTTGAGATGAGAATCAAGGGATGATAAAGAAAAGATAATTTTTAATTCAAAATGGTAATCTTGAAGAAAAATTTGGAGTGGAGAACATGTGTGACTCATAAATGAATATAAAATTTATTTTTGAGGAAGATATAATATAATATTGGTAAGTGGGATTGAGTGGAATATGAGATGGATTAATAAAATTGAAAATATGAGGAAGATGATATTATAAAATATTAATGATGGAGAATAGGTGGAGCCTAGGGCATCTTTAAAAGTTATAATGGAGAATAGAGTGGAAGATGACCTCATTAGGTGAGGATAATTAGATTTTTGGATTTATAAAAATGGTAAATATTTAAAATCAATAGAATTTTATAATAAATAAGGATTAGTTAATAATTTTAGATTAATTAACTTATAAATATATGAATAGTAAACTATGAGTAGTGATAATGAATTAGAATTAGAGAAAACTAGGGATGATTAGAGATGATTAAAATCAATATAAATTGTTTGATTTTAAGTGTCTACATTTTTACCCTCTTTGAGAAGTCATTATGAGACACTAATAAAGTAATGAATTTTCAAAGAATGAATTTTTTTATTAAAATATTAGATGAATAAATAATTAGTGATGCATGATTCCCCCGAGAGATGGCATGAAAGATGTGGGTGGGCTCTCAAAAAAGAGAGGAATAAGAATGGTGAACCTAACTCATGGATAAACTTAATCGAAATGAGATAATATTTTCACACTTTGATAATAATGGTTAAGAACAATAGAGTAAAATTATCCCTAAGGTGGGGATAATTGGGAATGTTGCATCATAAAATAAGTTGCAAACTTTATGTGGCCCTAATAGGGAAAAAAGCTATGGGCTTGGATTTAGAATAATTTTCCCCAGTAGAGAGAAATGAAGGTACAAGATCTTGAAGATGATGGTACATATGGAAATATATTTCCCCAATATAGTAGATGTAATAATTTATAGGTCTAATTGACTTATCTTAGTAGAGCATAATGCATTGTTAAATGATGCAAATGGTTAACTAATTGATTGGCAAGCATAACTCAAGGATTTAACTTGTCACATAGTTTAAAAGTGAGATGAGTGATAAAAACTTAGGTACAGTGGTATAATGACTTTTAAAAAAATGAATAAGCCACAAAAGACTATACACCTATGAATGGTCAAAATAATAAGATAAATGATAATCAAAAGAATGAGATAATGATTGAAGATTGATGTGATTGGATTGGAAGAATTTTAATAAAATAATCATGATTATTTGTATATTCTTAGATGTATATAAATTATCCATATGGTCTAGTCAGTGGAGATTTAGTGAACCAGGATATTTTTTGATGTAGCATTACTGAGTAGATTCCCAGATCTAGATTTTTGATGTAGCATGAAATAGTATGCACCATGACATAAAACACCATGGTGACTTGAATATAATGTGCACAAACATTGACTCCTAATCTAATATAAAGTGGATAAAACACACCAATGATTAAAACACATGATGATAATGATGATATATGCCAAAATATTGACTCAAGTATAACTACGTGACAGGAATCACCACGATGATGACCCTATTTAGACAATGAACTGAGTCAAAGAAACAATAGAAAAAGGAAATAAAAAAGAAAAAACATACAAAAATTTGAAAATAAAATCACAAAAAAATATCTTGTTGTTTAACCAAGTCCAAATCCACCCATTAAGGCTCATTGATAATGATAAATGAATGGTGCCGCCAAGCAAGGATGCATTGAAGGGAAGGACACATCACTAGGTGGAGAAAATAATTGGAACTAATAATTAATCTACCTCAATAGGGTATATTATGGAAGGACACATCCCAAAAATTATTTAAGACCAAAAATTATTGGATTAAGGATTGTGACTGGATTTAGAATAAGATAAATGTTTTTGAATTTTTTAGATTTATATATCTTATGGAGATTGAAAGCTTAACTTAATTTTTAAGAATTTATGAATAGTTGAATGTTTTTTGTATTTTTGGCATCTCAACTCAATGGAGGATTATCAGATGTAGAATATTTTAACTCGTAAAACAAATAAAGTTTGACTTAACATGCTCTCAAAATGGTAAGAGTGTGGGAAAGGGGTAACCGAGATGACCTCAAAAATTGAGCAATGACTACATAGTCCAAATAGACATCAGGTCAATGTATTTCCACCCATAGGGTTTGAAATATGAATTAATAGATTAAAATAGCTTAAAAAAGGGAAATATCTTGGAAATAAATAATCTCATAAGATGGAAAGAGCATTAGATAATGGATACTCATAAAATGGTGATAATGTAGCAAACGGGTGATCAAGCTAACCTTATAAATTGAACGGTACCTACATAGTCTGAATGGACCTCAAGTCAATGTATTTAAACCAATATGGTTTGAAAAAAAAATCAATAGTAGGGTGGAAAATAGGAATAGAACAACAGTAAAATAAATGGCATAGGATTTGGCAAAGGCTAAAAATAATGGACGAAAATGAGTGAAAGGACTAAGAATCTCCAAGGATCATGTCACATGAGAGTCAAATGTGTCCCATCATCAAAGTATCTATGAATAATAGTCCAAAATGTTTCCAATATAGGTCTCAATATACCTTACACTTCCATAACAAGGTCAAGATATGAAGACTAATGGTCACAATAAGATGGGCTAAGATGAATAAGATTAAATGGCTAAAATGGCTTGAAATGGTAAGAGAACGGAGATGGTCAATAATTTAAATAGGGTTTCCCCCAAGTGTCAAGGTACTTATATATAAAAATTAATTACACATGATGCCAAAAACCAAGTTTTCATTATGGTACTTTTCTATGTCACCATAGGTATGGTTTTCACTGTTAGATGAATTATTTATCTTTCTCTTTTGATTTATTTATTTTTATTTTATTTATGTTTTATTGTTTAATAATCTCAACTCAATGGAGGATTGCAAGATTAATAATGTCGACCTTTTATTGTCTAACCAATACCTACTCAAAATATTTGCTCTATCTGATTCCTAATAGGGTTGTGAACTACACTAATGCTATTGTGATCTTCATTAATTATTTATTCTGATTCTTTAAAACCTCTAAACAAGATGTCTTTATAGCTTATTTGAAAAAGAGTGTTTCTAGGAAGGATTAATAATGGCAGAAATGGGATAAATGATCTATTTGAGTAATGGAAAATATGTCTTGAATAAACAATAGGATCACAATGGAATGTATAATGGTTAGAGGCCAAATGAAGATTGGGATTTTCAATCACACACAATGTTGTCGATTTTGGATTTGAATTATCTTAGGTTGTGGTGGGGCTAATATTAACTTCAATAATGTCTTCATCAAGCAATGCATAACTGATTTGGTCATTTAGTGGTACCTCAAAGAGGTTTTCACCAACAAATTCTTCTTGATTTTTTTGATCTAAATTATCTTATAGTGACTTGAATAAGTGTTTGATAAGGTATGTTGATAAATAATTTAGATTAACCCTTAGTTACTTAATCAATGTTTCACTAAAGGCTTATGATTTTTTATTTTTCTTATCATCTAGTGCCTCAAATAAGGTTTCACTAGATGATTTTGAGTTTAGACTTTGATTGTCCCCTAGTACCTTAAACAAGGTTTCATTAAAAGATTGTTCCTTTTTATTTCATATTGTATTGCTTCCCCAGACATTTTGCCACTAAAAGGTCACCATGGATGCAATTTAACAATGTGTGATTATTTTGGTCTCAATCGACATTTTTGGAAGCTGGAATGTTAATATAAGTTTTAGGTTGGTTAATTATAAAGGCATGTGTAATGTCAATAAAACGGAAAAAAGTAACTTAATTCTCATAGAGGCTACTAGGATAACTTACATCGATGTTAAATCAAACATCCTAAAACATTATGATAGAATCAAAAATGCTTTCAATTGGATATATTGTAAATGTGGAGCAAATGTCTCAACATGCATCAATATTTTTTGATTCTAACTTAATAGGATCTTTACTTGATGTTGAGAATGATATTGATTCTTCTGTTGATGCTAAATATGATATTGGTTCCAAAATGCAACCCAACTCTGATATTAATTCTAAAATGGAGCCTAATTCTATATTAGTGTTGTCCATAAGTACCTTAGTCACCTTCCAATTGTAAATGGAGACTTTAAGATGAATGAATGTTTTAAAATGAGGAATGTTTGACAATGGTTTTGTTGTACCCAACACCCCCCTTCTTTCCATTGGAAATGGGGACCCATTTTTTTCAGATTATGGTCTTTACTTTGAACCACTCTTCTATATGTTTATCTATGAGAATATATATTATTGGCCTTTTTGTATTTTGGCAAGATGCATTTGGTATTGTGTTTTCACTGACTAAATTTATACCTTCCAGGGGTCTCTATTAGGTTTTATGTTTTTGGCTTATCTTTTCCAAGTTCTTGTCTTCAGAACTTGTGTTCCACAAGAATTAGTCTTCAAGTTTATTGTGTCAAACATTTTTTCTGATATAATTTTCTTTTAACATTCCCTCGAGCTAATTGAATTCCTCCAAACATTTTGTCCAAGATATTTTACCTGATGAACACTACTTTGGACATTTTGTCTAAGATATTTTTCATGATGACCATTCCTTCCATACATTTTGCCTATTGAACATTCCTTCTAACATTTTTTTCTAAGATATTTTGAACCTTTGGCCTTTTTTAAACCTAATTTCCATCTTTTTAAAACCTACTATAGACAATAAACAACTGAACACTTATAGCTTTTAATGACTAAATCCCTCAGGACCTCTTGAAGACCCCCTAAACATTATTAACCCTTAACCATCCCATCTTAAACCTAACCAAGTCACTATTCTCCTATCACTATTTACATAGTACTACTCAAAAATATTATTTGAAATTACTCTTCATTATCACTATTTATTTTGGGACCCATTATCACTATTCACTATGGGACCCACTATCACTACTCATGATGACATGGCAAGTGACGTGGAAATTGACATGGAAGGTGATTTTCAAGGTGATATGGCAAGTGACATGGCTTAGAAGTGAGGTGGCTTGATGTGGGACATCATACCCCACCTAAGACCATTCCCCAAGGTGCTTAATGACCTCATTTCAGCATCACAAGCCCCCCCTAGAAATATGGTGAATTTACCCTTAAGTAGCCATCATTAAACATGTATTTTGTCTTCAAACATGAAATTGGAATTCAAAATGGTATACCCACCTCTTTAGTGCTTTGGAAAAGATAAAGGGCACTATATCCACCCATTTTTGGACTCTTTAGAAAAATGGGAAACCCATGATCAAGGTGGGAATAAAACCACCCTAATATTTTGACTCATTAATTAACCCCCCACATGGAAATTTTTTACACATTTTGTGGGGAATCTATTTAAGTGCTTCGATGAAGATAACAAAGGGTGGTGAAAAGTCTTTTGGCCTCATTTGGGCTCATGTTCATGATTCCCACTCAAAATTGGATTCATATGTAAGGTGGAAGACACACAAACCCAAATAGAAGACCCATTAACAAGGTTGGAATCCCACCAACCTTATCCACTTTGTCATTTATGATCCCAATTAGAAAACGGTGCCATAGTTCTACTATTCCTTTTTTTGGCATGATTCTTCACAACAAATGCTATATATACCCCCTTCTCCTTCACCAAAGGTTAAGTTGTTTTTGGTAAAATAATTATCCTCCACATTTATCCCACTCATTAATTAGGTCATCATCTTAGATTTTATAATAAATCAAATCAACGAAGCTCTACCGAAATTGATGCAGGATTCTTCAAAAACATCTACATCTACATCATCATCTAAAACCATATTCAAGAGGAAAAGCTAATCTTTATTTATTTATTGAATTTATTTATTTATTTCCCTTTGTAATTTCCTAATATTAACCTCCAAACCATATACCTCCTTTTCATATTTATCCCATTCATCCTAGTTACCCTTTTCCATCTTCATCCCATTTACCCCTTTTATCCCAATTTACCTCTTTATCCCACTCATACTTTTACCTCACTTTCCTCTTTTTTCCATTTACCTCACTTACCTCTATTTTTATTTTTATCATATTCATTATTTTAAAATTTCAACCATTTACTAAACCCCAACCAAACTATCTTTTGACCCTTACCAAATTGCCAAACCAAAAAACCACCTTTTTGCCTTAACCAATTTTCAACATCAGCTGATTTATCTAATCATTTTTTAGCAAAGCATTTAACTTATTTGTTTTATTTTAGTTATTTTTGGTTACTTGATATTTTTAGTTTTATTTTTAAATTATTTCATAAAAAAAAATTCATTTTCATTTATCAACTTAATTTCTTAATCAGGTGGATTGACAACCTCCTAAAAATCTTTTACTTCTAGGATCTAGCTTAAACTAGACAAACCACCTTTATACTTATCTAACAAAAAAGTTTTTTGGTATTATTTTCTTATTTTCATGTCATCCTCCCCAGATAAATAGGATGTCTCCAAAATCACTTATATCCAATGTGCACACATTCAACAGGTATTCTTCTACAAACTTGTAACATAATTTCTTTCTTCACACACTAAGAAAAAAGTAAAAATTAGATAGAAATAATTTGGCATGCTCGGTGGGACCCTTGAGTATTCTTACATTCATTATTTGTTTTATGAAATTTATAATTACATTATTAAAAATTTCATTTAGTTACATTAGTGAAAAATTCATTTAGCTACATTTTATACACACTAGTGTTCTTTTTTGCATTTAAGTTGCATTTTTTTAGAAAGAGTTAAATTTTATTTTCTTTCATTTATAAAAGATAAAATCAAAAATAAATCATATTAGGATTAGGAATTTAATTATCATCTTGAATTTAGGTTGCATTTAGTTTTTATTCATTAAAATAAATAAATAAAAAATCCTTGGAGATTAAAATTAACTTCCATACATAGTTTGCTTGCTTGTTTAATTAGCTCATCTAGTTTAATTTAAGCAAAGAAAATTAACCATAGTCCACACATTTTACACAAACCAAACCACTTTCACTAAAAAAACATCAAACACACTTGAGATAAATCTTGACTAGGATTTCATTACCTAGCGAATCAGCTTACCCTTTCCTGGTTATCATACTTGGATTTAATCACCGAGGGGATAACCAACTTAGCTCTCTGATTGAGTATAAACTCTAGATAAATGGTATAAAGGCTAATCACCCACACTAGTTTTAGGATTGTTATGTATGGGGAGTAAGTTATAAGTATCAATCCATGTACCATATCCAATATAGACTTCTTTTTAGCACCTATTTGCAACCCAAAACCACACATAGATTGCTTTCTAGGACCTATTCAAGCCAATTTTTTAATCACACTTTTCCAAGGCATAATCAAAAATAGAGATTAAAAAGAATCTTAGGAATTAATTTAGTCTTTGTGAATGAATTTTTTGCCTTGAATCTTTTTTCCTATTCTTTTGTTTTGAGGTGTGAGAATGTATCATTTCTTTCCCATTTTCTCATATGGTTCTTACTAGCCAATAGTGAAGGGACATTGAGGAATATAACTCACCACCAATTCAACCAACCTCTTCTAGCTCATTACCCATAGAACATGTTTCCATACCCATGGAATCCCCTCACTCTCCAAAAATTCCTATCCAGGTAATCCCAAAATATGCATATTTTACCACTTTCCTAAATAACAATCCCACAATCTTACAACATTACCTTAAAAATATGTCTCACCAAATCCTAGTTTTGACCCCACCTATAGATCTACCTTATGGTAATACTTTCCACCTCATGGTGGGCACCTTCACTACCATGAGTACTACTCAACCTTTGGTTATCTAAGCCCTATCATCAAGCAATAATCCCCTTGAGGATACAACCCAAAATCAACCAACCCAAACTACCATTGTGCTTATATTGCCTACCAATAACTCTTTCACAATAGGAGTTACCACCTTTGGCACTACCCTTCTCCCTTTAATTACCTCCAAACAATCAAACACTAATCCACTTCAAAGCCTTGTGGTGTCCATACACTCTATGTTACCACTCATTAGTACAAAGGTCACTACCCTTCCATCGGTTGCTAACCCAACTACCACTCCTACCCAACAAGTGACCTTTGCTCTGATTGAGAGCCATGGTAAAATCTTTATCAAATGTCCATAAACTTTTTGGACATTTGATAAATATTTTACCATGTCTCGAAAAATAGAGAAAAGAGCCATTGATGAAGGAAAGTTAAAATTCAAGAATAAGAACTCAACTTATAAGCCTAATGAACCCTCTTCTTCCAGACCAAACCACCAAACCAATCACAACACCAAAAACAAAGCAACTGCCAATGCTATTATCCTCAAAGCTACACCCCCACTATCTACCACCTAATAAAACCCAAGAAACCAAACCTCCAACTTCTCTAATTTTTCAAACAAAAATGCAAGGAACCAAACTTGGAGTAACTGCAAGAAATTAACTCCACTTTGGGAACCTTATGCTTATATTTTGGAAAAGTTATTAAAATTTGATATCATCCAACTTCCACCAATTAAACCACCCCAATAGTTTGATACTTCTCACCCTGTGTTGGGTTGGTATAATGAAAATGACCATTGTGCCTTTCACTGAGTCATAGGATATGATATCAATAGGTGAAATACATTCAAATACCTTGTCCAATTCCTCATTAATAAGGGGGATCTTAGATTGGACAACCCCAACACACCACCCAATCAAGCCCTTGACATATTTAGGCAACCTTATCTAAACCATGCTCCCACTAAAAATGAGAGTAATAATGTTGAATGCTCTCCTAAAACCCATACCATTAACATGGATTTTGACATACCCACTAATAAACAACCCACTCGCCAATCTACCAACCCCTTTCCATTTCTTGAAATAGTTGAGTTACACTATACCCTTTTAGACATCCAATTAGAGGAAGTAATTGTATCCACACCTTCAAGATAGGTTATCATACCTATCTTCACTATTATAGAAACATCTATTCCACCTTTAGAAGCTATCTCATAATAATATATAACTTCACCCAATAAACCTCTAATTTCAAAACCTTCCATTAAAAGCTCAGACAAAAGTAAGGCAGCCAAACTAGAACCTCTAACCCCTTCTTTGGTGGACAAACCTAGCCGTTCTAAACCAACCAAACCCTTAACCCAACCAATTAAAACCTCCTCCAAATTAACCAAACCTAAAAACCCCACAAAGATAACTAAAGTAACCAAACCCCCTACAAAACCAATAACCAAAATAGCCAAAGAGGTAAAACTACCCAAAGGTCCATAGCCTCAAATTTTACCTCCCTCAACCTTGCCCTCCATTTTGAGTCCTCATCCCTCTACCTTAAGCATGAAGCCCATTATTTTTACCAAAACTCCACCACCTATATGGTTACACCTTCACACTTGCTTCCTAACACACCTCTTTTTACTACACCAATATTACCTAAGTTACCTACTTGACATCCTCTACCTCTAGCACTTCAACTATCTTACCTAAACCAAAACCATCAACCAAGGATACCACCTTACCTAAGACACATGTCACCAAACCTACTTTCAAATAACCTTCTACCTCAACACCCAAAATTAAAACCACTAAACCTTCACCACCCTTAACCCAGTCATACCTAACTATTCTCTAATAGTTATTGAAAACCTCTTCTTTGAGCTTACCACCCATCAAAACTTTGACCCTTCACATCCCAAACTGTCATGGTTAAATAACATTTTGATTTGTTTATAGCACAGGACACCTAGCAATGATATGGAGAATTTTAAAGATCTCTAAACTCTCATCTATTGCCTTTATGAGGATGAAAATCTATTAACAAACAAACCTCCAATGTCACCCATACCAACCCAAAAAACAACCATACCTACTTGACACCCACTCCCCCACACAAAGCTAAGAATGAAGATAAGTTTTACTACTCTATTACCTCACCCTCTCCTTCTATACATAATATCAATGTCATCACTAGAACATGGTAAAAGGATAAAGGGAATGCTAAAATCGCCATTCCTTATACTTACCCCTATTCACATTTCCAACCAAACCACACCCAGCCATCTCTATCTTCAAGCAAAGCTAAGGTGTATATCTTAGGTGTCCCCCAATCTAAACCTTCTTACCCCAAACCATATGTAATATTTATCCAAAAAGCTATCCTTAAGCAACTTCACCAGCCCCCGACAAAAATGAGCTTGTATGAGTTGATTTCTACTTCTACCCATCACTACCAAGAACTCATAGAGGCATGGAAATCCATTTAGGTCCAACCCAATGACCCTAAACCTCTAGTCACATTTTTTGGTTCCCTCCAAAATTCCAACCTTATCACATTTAAGAATTTAGAAATACCTTATGTCCATCCTGAGGACCCAAATGCCCCACTCTTTATTACTACTTACATCAACAAAACCCATGTTAAAAGGGTCGTGATTGATGAGGGAGATATCATTAACATCATATCCTCCTATAATTACAACCAACTCAACTTACTATATAATATCATGTCAAAATCCACAACCATCCTCTGATCTTTTAATGACACTAAAGCCACTACCTTGAAAACCATCATCATTCATATCCATGTAGGACCTTGCACACTCCCTGAACTCTTCTATGTGGTGGAAGGATAATTCTAATACAACATCCTATAAGGATAACCTTGGATTAAATATATGGAATGTGTTCCCTCTACCCTCTCTTGATTCATTAAGTTTGAGCATGAGGGCCAAGTCATCATTATCTAAACAGACCTAAATCCATTCTCAATATGCAACATGACCTATCACCCCAGTGATGTCTTTGTACACCCATCTAATGCACCTTCAGTAGTTACATCCCAACTACCAACCATCGATGAAACATCAACTATCTCATCCAGCCCTTCTTTATAAATCCCCATAAAGGAGCCCTTATGATCTATGTTCTAATGATTCTCACTAGGGGAGTATCACCTTATAGCGTTGGATGTTCTCCCTACTCCTCAAGAATATGGAAACCTCAAACATTACCCTTACTTCAACCCTAACATCATACCCATCATCCCTTTTATTCCTCCCAACCATCAATCAAACTTCATCTATGGGGACTTGATTTACCACTTCTTGCTCCAACCACTACCTCCTCCATCTAACTATTCACCTCTGACTTTTACTACCTTGAAAAACCAACATATAGTATATTATAACTTCAAAAGTATGCCTAAAATGGATTTGTTCTAGGATTATATGAATAAGGACCTCATGATTTACCTTTGATCAAAACCTAAAAACCTCATGATTCATTTGGCCTTGGGTTTGTACCACCTCAAGAACCCACTAATTCACCCAAACCTATTGACACCATCAAGGAATACATCCCCTCCTTAACAACCCAACCTCCCTTAAAGTTTGAGAATTCTTATATCATTCTTCCTATCTTTTTTTATCAATAGCATTAGTTTAAGCCCCCTAACCTATCAACAGGGTGGTTAAATTCAAACCCTTCTTCTCATCCATCCTAAAATGATAGAGAAATATTCTCTTACCATCATTACCATCCAACATTAAGATGATGATTATATTCTCACTTACCTTAGTGCCTTGTATTATTTAATCTATAAATCCCTTCCCTTGAATCATTGACCATGTTGAATGAATCCATCATGAAAATCAGCTTGGACACTATAAATAACCCTTGTGTTGTAAAATTGGTCCAATCACTGAATGTCAAAGAAATTTGATACTTCTCTTCTTTCCTCAAAGAACATAGAATAGAATTCACTTGTTCTTACAATGATATGCTTAGGATTGACCCCAAAATTTCCACCCATAACATAATCACTCATCGTGATTCCAAGCCTGTTAAATCGAAACTTTGATGCATGCATCCTCACATACATTCTCATAAGAAAAAAGATTCAATGTATCATATCTATAAACTTCATTCAACCCATTGATTACCCCAAATGGGTCTTAAATATTGTACCTATTACTAAAGCCACTAGGGGTCTATGCATTTGTGTGGACTTTCATGACCTTAACCTCACCTGACCCAAGGATGACTTTCCTCTATCTTGTATTGACCATCATGTTGATCTTACAACCAACCATGAGATGTTCTCTCATAGATGGGTTTTTGGGTTACAATCAAATCTTTATTTCTCTTTAAGATCAACATAAAACTACCTTTACCACCCCTTAGGGAACTTTGTTCTGTAGATTCATGCCTTTTGGATTAAAGAACGCTAGTGTAACCTAGCAGTGAACCATGACCTACATCTTCCATGACCTCATCCACGCCATCATAGAGGACTATATTTATTATGTCTTGGAAAATAAAAATATCACCAAGATCATCTAAAATTCCTCAGCATTATCTTCAAATTCCTAATCCATTTCCATGTTAGACTCAACCTAAATAAATGTGTTTTTGGGGTCCTTTCAGGAAAGTTTCTTGGATTTATCATCTCTCTTCAAGGAATCAATGTAGATCCTTCTAAGTTCAAATCAATCTTGGAGGTTCCCCCTCTTATTAACCTTAATCAACTCCATATCCTATAGGGAAAGCTTCAATCCATTCATCATTTCATTTCCTAGCTTTTAGATTGGTACCAACCTTTCTATCACCTTTTAAAGAAGGATGTCTCTTTCAAATGGATTAAAAATTATAAAAAATCCTTTGAATCACTCAAACAATATATATTTTCACCACCTATCTTCATCCCTCCTAAGGATTACCACCCCTTTTACCTATATATCTTTGCCATTGACCATTACTTAGGGGTAATGTTGGCTCACTGAGATTAACAACATAGAGAGCAATCTGTATACTACATTAGCTACATGATTGTAGAATATGAGACTTAGTATACCCATAATGATAAAATATAATTAGACCTAAATTTCATGGCCACATAACTCTACCACTACCTTTTTAAACATAAAACCTATGTCATAACTACCACCAACCCATTCAATTACATGCATTCTAAGCCATACCAAAACTAGTGCATGGCCAAGTGGATTATGCTCCTAGCAGAATTTGATCTTGAATTACTTTAGTTAAAGTTAATTAAAATTTAATTCACTGTCAACCAATTGGCATAAGCACCTTTGATAGATCACCAACCACATCCTTTGGAATTCATAGATGAATCCATCACCACTCTTTCCTAAGAGGACACAACCTACCAAATCACTATGTTCTTTGATGGTTTTAAGTGCCAACAAGTTGGGGGTGCTAGAGTTATTCTAGTTCCTCTAAATGGTGAACCCTTTCCTCTTTCCTTAAAAATTGACTTCAAATGCACTAATAATATGGCTGAGTATAAAGACCTAGTCATAGGTCTCTGAACTGCTCTACTCTTGGGAATTAATACCATCAATGTATTTGGTGATTCTTAGCTCATGGTCAACCAAGTCAGTGGATTCTATCAATGTAAGAATGATGTCTTAGATAAATAAAAACTTTTAGTTTACAAACTCTTAACATCATTCAAATGTTACCTAGTCTAATCTATTCCCTGATCTACCAATAAATGTGTAGATACAATGGATTTCCTTACCTCCCAGATCCCTTCTCAGCCTTCCAGTTCTAGAATATTTTTCACCATTCATCACTTTACCACACCATATTATAGCTAATCCCACCTCCTTACCTTTTTTAATTTGGAGGATTCCCCATCCGACATTTGGTATGACCAAAATTTTAACTACCTCATCCTAGGCATCGTTTCTCCCAACCTTTCTAGGAATGCCTGAAGAAACTTTGTTCATAGTACCTCTTGTTACACCATACTAGGTGGCATTATTTTCACACATGGTTTTTATAGTCTCCTTCTTTGTTGCCTACACAAAAATGAAGCTTCCCACACTGTTAGGTAAATGCATGATGGGATCTATGGGGGACACTTTAGTGGTATAACATTCACTAAACATATCCTTCACCTTGACTATTATTGTTCCATCCTCAACCAAGACTTTTTTTATTATCTAAAAAAGTGTGTTAAATGTCAATAGCATGCTAATTTACATCATGCACCAGTCAATGACCTCCAAGTATCTAAATAATTTTGGCCTTTTTCATAAGGGGGGCTTCATCTCATTGGAGAAATCAACCCCCATTCTTTGTAATGACATAGATCCATCATCATAACCAAAAAATATTTTACCAATTGGGTGGAAGTTATTCCTCTTATCTCAACCAAAGAAAATAATATTGTTGACTTTAGCAATGATCATATCATCTACCACTTTAGTGTTCCTCATAAGATCATCACCGATAATGGTAAATATTTCAAAAAAAATCAAGTCTAAGGTTTATGTGATGCATTTGACATCAACTTAAACTTTTCCTTGGATTACTTTCCACAATAAAATGGATAGGTGGAAGCCTATAACAAAATATTTAACAAAATACTAACCAAAGTTATCAATACTTCAAGTCAGTATTGGCATTTGCACATCCCATTTGATTTATGGAACTATCACACTAGCATTCAAACCTCTATGAGTACTACCCCTTTCTCTCTAGTCTTTAGAGTATAGGTAGTCTTGCCTCTTGAAGTCCAAATCCCCTCTCTTTGTATATCCTTGCAAGATCTTATTTTTGAAGAAGATTATCATCAACACCATTTAGTTCAACTTGAGTTACTTAACAAACTTCATTTAAAAGAATTCACCCACCTCCATATCTATCAATATAATATCAACCATGCTTATAACAAGCACTTGAAAGTGTGAGACTTCAATATTGGATACCTCTTTCTCAAGGAAAACCAACATGTGACCAACATGGAGGAAAGTAAAATAGGTAAGTTTGATTTCAATTGGCTTGGACCTTACATCATAACCCATAAGTATAGATTAGGAGCTTATTTTTTGTCCTCTCTCAAAGGCAAACCAAAACCTAAGCCTATCAATGCTTTGCATCTATGTCCATTCTTCTTTTAAAGAAATATCAAGCTCACCTTTTTTATAGCTTAATCTCATCCCTTGATTAATGAGATTTTCGCATTCACCCATCTTTTTCCTCTCCTTCTAAGGAAAATTGATTGCAACATAGAACCATGTGACTAACTATCACAATCATAGATTAATCCTAAATATGGGTACCATGGCTCTACCCATGGCATGGTTCTCATGAATACCTTTCATCTCTAACAAGATGGAATCCCATGGTCATTGTCTCTTAAATGACCTCCTTTCACGTACCATTAACCTTCTTGTGTTAAAGTTTTACCCTCATAACGGTCAACCTCTAAACCTAATTAGACTTTCCCATGTCTAAAAACATCACATCCAAAGACAATTTGGATACTGAAGTATTACTTGGGTAAATATCTTAAGCATTGAAGACTACTCCTTTGAAGGATAGCTACCCAAAAGCAAAAAAAAAATTGCCAAATATAAGGTATACTACTCCATTGAAGGACAACTATCAAGAGCATTAAACAAATCCAACAAACTTAAAACACTCCCTTAAAGGATGGCTATGTTAACTTTGTCAAAATAAGATCAATTATTTGAAATATTCTCGTATCAATCAACTTCCCATATACATCAATAAAGCAAAATACCCACTATCACAATCAAAGAAAACTCTAAATCATCTTCAAAGCTGAAATCAACTCTCAAAAAATATAATAAGAGGGAAGCCACAATCATATTTCACATGTAGACTTCCCACATTGATCATTATACATCTATTATATGGCATGGACTTATCTATTATCATTCTCAGGTCACCTTTAGAAGGGGAAAAATTACCCACATAAGGTTACCATACAATTAACCTATCTCCTTCACACCACCTATCACCTATCTTCACTTTATACTATCTGTAAATTAAGGGATTTCAAACTTACTTGGCATACTATAATCAAGAAACTTATTTTAACAACCAATACATGCTAATGCAAAGCATTCAAAAGGCTTATGTTCATTAAGTCAATCCAATTTTGGGTTTTGTTTTACTTTGTCTTTGTCAATAAATAGGCATTACACCTCATTTATTATTATCTCCTCATTGATTCATGTCTTTTTCATGTCTTTTTCCACATCCACTATGGTTATCTACCCTACTTATGTGCCACCACTATCATCCATAAAATAATCATAACCCTAACCATGAATATCATTATAACAACATTAACATCAAAACCCCTCAACCCATCTTTGGTGCACACCATTTATTTACAAAACTAAGCCATGTGGTCCATCAAATTAAGAAAACCCATTTGAGGACCATTCTCAAATTCTTGTTCAACTACATTGGCCTAATTTCCATGGACTATGTAGGTGTTGCTTGACTTTAAAGAGTAGTTCAGCCACTAAAAACTAATTACCCTCCCTCTTTTCTTTTCATTAATTTCCATTTCTAACAATTCCCTCTTGTTTAGGGTGTCTTATATCAGGGAAGCTTTAGATTTTTCCTAGCATCCTTATATTTTAACATTATATAATTCTTCCTCTTTGTTTTTCCCCCATTCTAGGAGAACTACATTATCCTAAGGTATTTTTGGACTATGTAGGTAGTGCTCAGTTACTGAGGTCAGTCGATTGCATCCTTTACTTTATTTATCCTTCTCACCTAATATCTTTTCCTCCACTTCTCTACCTATCTCTTCACCACCTCCATCCCTTCATCTTTTAACCACTTTTACAACTTGCCAATCTCTTTTAACATGAGCATTGATAGCCTTCCTCATTGGTCCCTCTTATCTCCTGTAAAGCCACCACCTAATATACTTCATTGGTCTCCCCATCACCTTTCCTTGTGCATGCTTTGAAGCTCACACCTCCACCCACTTTTCATGTCTTTTTTCCCTCTTTCCACTTTTTACCAACCATTCCCTTTATCCCCTTTGTCTTCTTCCACCATCCTCATCCTTTCCCCTTGCCCTTGGTAACCTATCATACCCTCTTCCTCGCTCTATTTTCCTCACCAATTCCACATCATCATATTCCATTTCACATTGATAGACACTTTTACCTCCTTCTCTTCTTTGATACCACCTTCTTACTACGCTTCTACTTATTCTAAACTACCTTCATTCCAATTCTTAGTTCTTGCTTTCCTCTTTCCCATCCTTTTAATTTGGCATTATTTTTATTTCCTTTATTTATTCTAGCATCTAATTTTTGTCTTACGTGTGCCACCACTCTCTATCTATTTTCCACTCTCCCCACCTTTTCCATTTTTTTCCTACACAACTAGATTTTAACTAGGTATTTATCCTTTGAGAAGCCTTCCATAATTACCCTTTTTTTCTTATCAGTTCTAGCCTTTTATACTTTGCATTCCCTTTTCCCTCTTTCCATCTTGGTACTCACTTATCTTTTTCATATGTGTGAGTATCTATGATTTATATCCCTACTTCAAATCTTCCTTTTCCTTCTTATGATCCCTTTTTTTCATCTCATGACCTTTCATTGTCTTCCCCTATTTCTTTGCCACCTCACCACTTTTCAGCTTGTCAATCTCTTCTAATCACCCATTCATCATGTCAATCTCTTATAACAAGTTGATTAACACATACCTTATATCTTCAGCTTCTTATCCTCCCTTCCTTCACTTCCCCTCATTTTTCTTAACCCCTTTTCCATTTTCCTTCCCATTCTCATCTCCAATATGACCCTATGATTTTATTCATTATTCCTCTCCTTGCCTATCATCATCCATGCTTACTTGGTCATGTCTTCACCTAATTATTAACTATCATATCATCCTTTTTGTGTCCTCATTTCACTCCTTTTTACTCTTATTTCCTTTTCTTCCATGTATTTCTTATTTTTCATTTTCATCACTAAACTATTTTCTCCTTGGTATTTTTTTAGACATCTTTTTAAAACCTTTCATGGCCTCCCATATTTCTCATCCTTCCCTTACCCTTCATGACTGTTACACTTCTTTCCCCATCCTTTTCACTTCTCCAATCTATCATTATTTAGTGCATTCCTCAAACCCCCATCTTTCACCTTTTATTTTTCTTCTCTTTTCTCCATTTCATTTATTTTTTAATCTCCCTTGATTACATTCCTTTTTATTCTTGACCTTTTCTTTCCTCCTCCATATTTATGCTAGGTTCCATCCATCCTTCTCTACCTTTGTCTTTATCTATGACCTCTATGTATTCTTTACCTATCTCTTCATCCATATCCTAGTTTGCCTTTACCTCATCCTTTGTTAGATCCCCATTATTTTGTCCCATTGGCACTCCAACTTCTTAATCATTGGAGTGTGGTCACCAGTCATAGTGCTTATACGTATATATATGTTTATTTCCTAATATCCTCATCTCTCTTACTTTAATGAATGAAATCTTGTCATGTTCATTACTTTTTGGCATCCATCTCTTCCTTTAATATCTTTATCTATTAATAATGGGTCCTCCTTTTGTCCCTCTCCAACTATTCCCTTTGCCCTATCCATCACCTCTTCAAATTGTAAAGCCTCTACAAATTTTATGTGTACTTGATAGAGTGTGATCAACAAATTTTTTTTAACCTTTGAATCATGCTCATGTGATGCATTCATAGGGCTTATGTTCATTAAGCAAAGCCCACTCTAGGTCTATTCTTAGTCCTTGTCATAGAAGGAACATCTTGCCCTCTTCTCATCCTAATGTGCTTAGTTGACATTTTCATTACGATAATTGTCTCTTGATTATATTATTCACTTTACCATTAATGTTGTTCATTTTCCTCCCTTGTCTTCTTTATATTAAGAGAGATTAAAACAACCATAACAATAACAATCATAACCATAAACGTAACATTCATGAGTATCCACATAAGCCTAAACATGATACCATTCAAACAATGACATCTAACACATTTTGTACATGTTTACATCAAACTATGAAATATTTTATTTAATAATGCTAGAAGTCACACAACTAATATAAATTTATTAGACTAAGGCCCCTACATACATTATTTTCCTACCTAAGCATTAGGTCAATTATCTGGTGACTCTAGATTTATGTTTAGCCATCCTTTTACCTGATTACTCCCTAAACTCACATCCATAACATTCACTATATTAGCATCTACTAAAGGATGTATTATGTTCTCTTTTTCTGCATACATCCCCATAGGGTGAGAATCACATTTGTTTTGGGTCTTTCACCCTACTTGACCATCACAACCCTTACATCCCTTTGTTCTATTTGTTCTACTTGCATATATCCCACTTTTTGTTGCTTTAGCATGCATCCCCTTGTATAGTGAGTGTTCCCTCCATGGATAGGTTAAAGGTCATGTTATCTGACCCTACACCTTCTACAATGAAAGTCTCACCTTATTTTCTACTGAGTAGGTAAGAGTTTAGGCTTGAGCTTAGGCCATGGGTGCCTTTCCTCTTGTTTTTGGTTTGATAGCACTTCCATGATCATCATTACATGTTTCAGTATTTAATAGATACACACATTCATCATGTAGATTATTTTGGGTCATGGGGGTTGAAGATTATCTCTCCATTAATCCCATTGTTCACCATCTTCAACCTCTAGTATTTCTCTACACCTTGCAAAACTTGCACAACAAAATGACTTCATAGTAGGTACTCATTATTACCTTGGTTGTTTAAATAGACTACCTAACCATTCTTCTTCACCAACATGATTATCCATTCCATTGATGAGGAAGATCCTATGATGTCATTGATTCCCTTGAATAGTCTTCCCACTTGAAATGGTCATGTCTACTTACCTTTTCATGTGGACATGTAGCCCTTGATCCAACTGGCCATCTTGATACAGTCATTATGTGTTGTCATGATGTTTTTTTATTGGTTGTGTCATCCAATCTACATCTGATGTCTCTACTTGCTTTGTCATCTTATGGTCCTTATAGGCTTGGTAGTCATTTCTATCATTGTCACTTTAACCTAGTTGACATAAATTGGCTTCCAACCTTGGGCCATTGCAACGATCACACCTCTAAAGCTACCATTGTTGTTGGTGGTAGTTGCTCCCAAATGCTTGCCATTATAGAAGCTCCCCCATATTATCCAACTATATAACCAATATCATGGACCACATAGCTCCCTAATAACTGGGCCTCTTCTAAGTGGAACCCAAAGTACTTGGTTTCAAGGAACTAGGATAGAGGATACAAACATAGACACCTTTTGTCTAGCCTACCCATGTAGATCTTGAGCCAAGCAAGGTCCATACTCTATCAATCACCATGTCACCAACTTTATAAATCATAGAATCTAATTATCCATCAAACAAATTCTTTATAGGTCATCACTTTGCTATTTCACTTAAAACTTGGCTCATAGTGATGATGACCTTTCACGAATAAGACTATGTAGATCCTGATAGATGTCCATCTCCTAAAACTCGGCTCATAGTGATAGATGCTATCACCATGTTTATATCCTGACATAAATTAAAAGGTGTAACCTCCTCATGAAGTAACCTTTTCTTTGGCTTCACTTCATCATAAGAAATTTGTGATTCTTAGCCTTTTGTTACCCCCTTATTTATCCTACCTTACCCATTTATGTTTTCTCCTCTTAATACATGTGGGATTATTATGGTGACTATTCACCAATCTACACCATGACACCTCACCATTACCAAACTATCACCCCCAACCTAGTTATGTGGTATATCACTTTGGGGCAACCCATTTGAACTCCACTAAAAAAATACATTTGACCTAAAGTTTTGTTGGATATCACATTCATAGAAATATGTAGACAACATCCACTTGCCTAGTACATATGGAGTCAGCTTAGTCACCCCCTACTTGAACCCTTACCAACCACTCTCTCTGACCAATTAAACATTTGACTATATCCACCTTGACATTGGCCATTTTAAATCCAAACTATAGAATATATTTATGATAAAAATGTATAGGTCATTATAACCAAACTAACCAACCTTATCATGTTGCATTTTTTCATGACCTAACCAACCTTGCCAACCAACCTTACCTTGGATACCTGCAATCAACCCTGACCTTGTCTAGATTGCTTGATAGGCATGATCCAATCAACTATGACTAATGTTATGGATCAATTAACCCTAAAATATGTCCCTCTAGACCCAAAATTAAATTAACCCCCATTGCCAACATTAGTTCATGTGTGATCTTGGCTACCACACTTAATCACATTTTGTGTACATGTTTGTGTGTCAACTACCCACCTACCTTATTGCACCACCTAGTGCCTCCCCACTAACTACTTATCAAACCCAAACCTAATTATGTTTTCCCTCATTGACTCCCAGTTTCATGGGGAAAACCTCCTCATAAACTTAGCAAACCTTGACCTTTGACCAAGTGATCTAATTTTGTTTTTCATCTTGTTAATTCAAAGCCGCATAATAAAAAGGGGCAAAATGTAGACACTAGAAAACTACACACCTATATTTTTTGATGACTGAATCCCTTGAGACCTCTTGAAGACCCCTAAACCTTATTAACCCTTAACTAACCCCTCTTAAACCTAACCAAGTCACTATTCTCCTATCACTATTCACATAGTACTATTCAAAAATATTATTTGAAACTACTATTCATTATGGGACCCACTATCACTATTGACTATGGGAACCACTATCACTATTCATGATGACATGGTATGTGGCATGGCATGTGACATGGAAAGTGACATGGAAGGTGATTTGGAAGCTAATATAGCAAGTGACATGGCTTAGAACTGAGGTGGCTTGATGTGGGACATCATACACCACCTAAGACCCTTCCCTAAGGTGCTTAATGACCTCATTTGAGCATCACAAGGGTTCCCCCTTGAAATGTGGTAAATTTACACTTAAGGGTCCATCATTCAACATGTATTTTTTCTTCACACATGAAAGTGGCCTTCAAAATGGGATACCCACATCTTTAGTGCTTTGAAAAAGATAAAGGCACTATATCCACCCATTTTTGGACTCTTTAGCAAATTGGGAGACCCACCACCCTCATATTTTGACTCATTCATGTACCCACATGGAAAATGGTGCTACATTTTTTGGGGCATCTCTTTAAGTGCTTAGATGAAAATAAGAAAGGGTGGTGAAAAGTCTTTTGCCCTCATTTGGGCTCATGTGCATGATTCTCACTCAAAATTATACTCACGTGCAAGGTGGGAGACTCACCAGCCCAAATAGGAGATCCATTAACAATATGGGAATCCCACAAACCTTATCTCATTTATCATTTATGAGCCCAATTAGAAAATGGCACCACACTTTTACTATTCACTCTTTTGGCATGATTTGTCACAATAAATGCTATAAATACCCCCTTCTCCTTTACCAAAGCGTAAGTTGTCTTTGGTAAAATCATTATTTTTGTATGTTTTCCACTCTTGAAGGAGGCCATCATATTGGAGGTTAGAATAAATCAAATAAATGAATCTCTACCAGAATTGATGCAAGACTCTTCGACAACATCTACATCAATATCATCATCTACAACCATCTCCAAGAGGGCAAGGTAATATTTGTTTATTTCTTCCATTTATTTATTTATTTTCCTTTGGAATTTCCTTATATTAAACTCCAAAACATATACTCCCTGTCCATCTTTATCCTATTCATCCCATTTACCCTTTTCCATCTTCATCTCATTCTCCCCTTTTATCCCATTTTACCTCTTTATCCCACTCATCCTTTTACCTCCCTTACCTCTAATTTTATTTTGATCATATTAATTATTTTACAATCTCAAAAATTTAACAAACCCCAACCAAACTATAATTTAAACCTTACCAAATTACCAAACCAAAAACCACCATTTTGCCTTAACCAATTTTCAGCAATAGTTGATTTATCTAGTCATTATTTAGCAAAACATTTAACTTATTTGTTTTATTTTATTTATCTATTGTTACTTTATATTTTTAGTTTTAGTTTTATATTATTATAGGCCAAGTAATTTCATTTTAATTTATCAAATTAATTTTTTAAATAAGGTGGATTGACAGCCTCCTAAAAAGTTTTTGCTTCTAGGATCTAGCTTAAGCTAGGCAATCCACCTTTCTACTTATCTAACAAACAAGGTATTTGGTATTATTTTCTTATTTTTAGGTCATTATCCCAATAAAATATTATCTCTCCAAAATCACTTTGATCCAATGCACATACATTCAACATGTAATCTTCTACAAACCCGTAACATAGTTTTTTTCTTTACACACTAGGAAAAAAGTAAAAAATAGATAAAAATAAATGCCCTTTAACACTTTTGTCCTGAGCCCTTTTACCTTCATACTTACCCTTTAGTATGTTTATCTTGGTTCCTTTCCCTCTAATAATTACCTTTGATACTTTTGTCCTAAGCCTTTTTCTCTTCATATTGTACCCTATGAAGTGTACCCTCCAAGCATTTTCACCATGAAGTAAACCCTTCAAAATTTTAATCATGCCCTTCAGGATTTATCCAACCTACCCTTCAAAAAATTTGTCCTTGGGAATTTTTACCTATGAGACTATCCTTCAGGACTTTTTTCCTTGACCGATTCTTTTAGGCCTTTTGCCTTAGACTAATTCCTTTGGAAACTGTGTATCATACATTTTGTCTGACGAAAACATACCCTTTAAATTTTTTTCCATGGGAATTTTTCTTGATGAAATAGACTCTTCATGATAATTTATTTAGAAATTTTTCCAAAATAATTTACTTGATTAAATACATGACCTAGATAAAAAATTTGTAATAATTACCCCACACAAAAATCCTACAACATTTCCCCCCATGCCAAAATGCTAAAACAATTTTTTTGAATGCCCTACTATCAAAACTCCATAGGAGTGACAAGTGGAAAAATCTTAGGCACATGGATAACAAATCAATTACCCATGAGAATAAGTATAGTAAAGAAATTTAATAGACCAAAACACTTACGTAGATACTAAGTGGCACCCCTATATTCATAAACTTTATTATATATATACATGCTAAGTCATTCTATGTTTATGTTTGTAGGAGTGAATCTGGAAATGAAAAGTGTCAAGATTGTGGGAGTCATAGAACCAATAACCAAGATATATGGTGTACATTAACTCACATACGAAATATCTAATGACACAATATCAATCATGACAATAAAGGGCTTTCTAGAGAGAGCATGGTAGTGATAAGTGTCGCCCTCATGAGAACATTTATGAAAAAGATCCAACAGTGCCTATGAGCCCATTATATAAATATTTCATATTTTGAGATCAATGTGGAAAATTCAAAGGTCCCAAAAATAGAAAAATAATACCACTTGGCATAAAAACATTCTAGTTATGATTGTAAAAAACATATAGGACATGTGGAGCTGCCATATGGCACACCCATGTTCAATCATGTAGAAGCGAATAGATGATGCGAGTCCTAGGTAGACTTTTCAAAGATCCAAACTTAGTGAGAGGAATGAGAAACATAAAATTCATGATTATTTTTGGTTAGTCATAGTTTTAATATTTCTAAAGTATTGATACAATGATACTTGTCTTTGATAAACAACTTGTAGTTCTAGTTTTTACCACCATAGCCATTTAGACCACATAGCCTTAAAAAGCTAAGACTTTGTGCATATGTAGTTTTATAAAAGGTGCATATATTTTTGAAGTCTTCCATGTAGTTTGAGATATATTTGTAAAAACATTACTTCATATTCATACTCATGCACATGTTACATAGATTTTGTAAAGGTTATTTTAAAATGATAACTTTAAGTAGACTCTTATACAGCTTCTGACTATCACATATAACAACCTTGCATGAACTAGGAGGATGAGGTGACCCCTTCATAAATTATATATAAACAATTATAATCCAACTTATATATTTTTTTTTAAAAATTTAATACAGGAGAATTATCAATTTTGATCATCAGTGAATGTGTTTGTGTATTTTTAAAAATTTCTATATAATTAGTTATTACTTTATTTGGTTGTATGTTTCAATAATATTTAAAGTACAATAGCTATGAAAGGATTCTTGATTACTTTTATTGATTTACTAATCCATAGATGTGAAACAACTATTTATATATTGGTAAAATATACTAGTTAAGATAGTCAAGTTGTTTGATTCATAATTCTGAATGTGTACTAGTGTTTTCTTTTATGTAGTTTTTTATGTGTGTGCAAAAGCTACCTCATATACTTCACTAGCCTAAGCCATAATCTCCTGATTAAAAGTGTGAAATAGGTTCCCTAAAAATAACAAACTTTATCTAAGGATTATGCATTTCATGCATCATTATCTCCTTAGACTCCTTAGTCATGTCTCATTGTGTGTGTGTAATTGCTAATAGTAACATGCATAAGTTTTGAGAGCACATGTTTATTTAGAAACCAAATAGGGAAGTAGTTCCTAAAAAACATATAATCCTTATTTTATACCATACCCTTACCTCTTATTTTAGCTTGTTTTGATACCTACCCACTGTATATTATAATCTAGCCTCCCATCCAACTCACATAGATATTCACTACCCTTATTAGGAACCACACCTTTGTCCAAAAAACCTTGTCATTAACCTATATACCCTACCCACTATTACATCAATAGATTATAATATATATTATACCTAAAAATCATACTCTAGAATGGATTTTACCTCCATTGAGATCCTATAATGTTAGATTCTACTTCATTTGACCGTGGTGTGCATAAAACCCACATCAACAATTACATTGGTGCTAGAAGGAGGGATGCACCCTTGATAGTAGTATTTATCCTTTACATAGAGTTACATTAGAGTCACCTAGGAGATTTATAAAATCTAATTCTTAGATTGATTTTCTAGTATCATCCTTGTCAAATAATAGGAGACCAAAAACTATACCAATAATCCTAGTTCAAAACAATCCACCTCCTCCAATAAGGAATCCTTTATCCATAGAGAACCTTTTACTTGTTAATCATAAAATGGCTCAACAACCACCCTAGTTGGTTTGATCTACTATTTCCATCCCTAGATATGTGCATGATTTACCTAGGAACCTTAAGAAGTATCTATCATCCTTCTCTCTTTAAAGAGTAAGGACATCGAAAGAACATATTAAATCCTTCAAAGCTGATTAGAGATTAATGAATGTTGTTGATGAAGATGTTGCATGTAGATTATTCCATTTTACATTAGTAGATGTTGCTAATGATTGGTATTTAAATCTAACAAAGAAATCCATCACTTCTTGACATGAGTGTCATGATGATTTTCTTTCACAATTTAGATAGGTTACCAGTCCTAGCTTAATATACCAATTCTTCACTAGTATGGAGAGAGACCCTAATGAGCCTATCCATGATTTTAATGCATGGTTTTTGTTGGGTGAATATTTTTTCGTTAACTAACTGATGACAAAATGGGTATATCAACCATAATATAAGGAGATTTATGCCACAAAAAGTGTAGGTTTACCGCATCTTAACAAGATAAATCTCTCCTCTCATCAAGGGGAGGTTCCCTATGAATCACTTATATGCTATACGTATATATAAGTAAATAGAAAATAATACTCAGGGTAGTATAACACCATCCATCTCTCTTTTTTTAGAGATGGTGTCTAAGGAACAAAAGAGAGAAGTCCCAGTCGATGGCTGAAAGCATTCCTCTTCTTTCAAGAATGGTATCTAACACAAAGTAGAAAATCTCCTAAAGTAGTAACAAGGTCCACAAGAAAACCCACAAAAGCACAAAGTCTTCTGTTGCCTCCTTCACTAATTCAAAACACACGTAACAGTAGAGTGAAACAAAACCCAAAGTATTCACCTAAAACTAAAATGAATAAAAGGGTTACCAAGATAAAAGTAGCTCAAAGTCTTTCTTTTATCCTTTAGAAATGTCTTTAGATAATTTCAATACACACACTTTGCTTATTAAATCAAATAGATGAGACATTATCAAGAAAGAGAACATAAGAACTATTTCCTAAGTAACACAAATTACTCCAACACAAAGTCTAAAATAAACTTGTTTCTCATTCATTCGATAAAATATGATTTACAAATTGAGCACAAAGTCTCAAGAAGTGTTTCAATTTTAGTAGTGTTTTTGCTCTCAATTATCCAAAGATATTTACAAAAGAGGTTCCCTCTATATATAGGGAGAAACCTTCAAAATTAAAAAAGATTAAAATATTGAAAACCTAGTCAAAGATGAGTCAATGTTGACTTTGGGACATTTTTTGGATTTTTACATGTAATTACACATAATAAAAGTACATGTGCAAATGTCCCAAGTCAATTACAAAGTGCATGAAAAGAATATTTCAAATTTTGTCACCAGAGTTCTTTAGATGAGCATCGTACATGGTGATAGATGCCTGAATCCTGATACTATCTAGTGCAATAGTATTTTTGAAAATCACCTTAGCCCTCACCATAGCATCTACCATAGTCCTAGTATCTTTGTTGTAGAATTGGATGTATTGGAGGATGAACTCTGTGTGATGTGCCACCATAAGGAAAGAAGAGACTAGATGAATGTTGCTTTCAATTATCCTTTTCATTTTGAAGCTCTGATTCTTTGTCTTGGTTTTCGACACAAACTCAGCCATATATATGTGGCTGATCTCTGTGTCCCTAATGTCATCAACATTAGAAGTGATCGAGGTGATTGGGAAAACACCTTGATATTGTTACTTCATCACCATTGAATCTTTTGGAGAAGCTTCAATCATCGGGATGAGCCTTTGTCAAAAGTACGTTGACGAAGAAGGATCTCGAGGAGGAACTGTGGTAAGAGTCATGATCATGCAATTAGGAGAAAAATGGGCTATCTAGGAAAATTGCATGTTGGGTGATCATGACTAGGGAAATTCACTTGAAAAGGCTGAGGTGAGAGCAAGTCAGAAAGTGGAAGAAAAGGGGAGCGAGCACAAAAAATAGGAAAAATGAAAATTTCCCAGAGTTTGGGAAAAATGGGGAGAAGGTATGTATGGGCAGCAAAAATTGCTGCCCTTACATATTGGAGAAGTTCTTGTGCATAGGCAACAAAAATTGCCACCTGTGCATGTCAGGGAGAAAGTATGTCGGTGGCAAAAATTGATACCGATGCATGTTGAAGAAGAATAAAGTGTAAGGGTGGCAAAAATCACCACCCTTGCACCTAGAGGAAAGGAGGAAATGGGGATGCATGGGTGGCAAAATTTGTCACTCCTGCATAGAAGAGACCAACAGATGTAAGAGTGGAAAAAATTTTTGCTCTTGCATGATGAATGCAAGGGTGGAAAAAAATGCCGCCTTTGCATGGAGGATGCAAAGCAAATGTAGTGGCAGCAAAAAATTCCACCCTTGCATGGAAAGGCCAGAAAACACTAACTCTGGGAAATGAAAACTTTGTCCTCTGGTTGCATCTAGATTGTAATGATTTTCACATTTTTTGGAAAACGTAATTAAGGGAATGTCACAAACTTCTAATGAGGCCAGTAGAGAAAATACGAGAACAATAAAAACTTGCCTCAAAAAATGAAGTTAAAGAGAAAACACAAAATGGACAAGTTTCATAGGGGTTGTTCCAAAAATGAGCGTAGCTGATTTTGGGAACAACAGTTTCAAAATATGTATAGCTAGTTGACCCTAAGGTACAAACCAAAGGAAGCATTATCACTAGACATGTCCAATAATGTGTTGGATTTAATTACTATAGTGTTCCTAAGGAAATGTATTCCAGTAAACAATTTATCATAGGCATTCAAAGAAGCCATTAATATCAATAAATGGTTTAATCCTCAGGTGCCTATTATGTCTAATGTCCACAACAAATTTCTCATATTGAATCTGATTCCACATTTAAGGTATAATGTCCCAACATTCATTCAAAACTAGCTATATATGCTACCTCCCATGATGCAAACAATGCATCCAAACTATGGATTCTCAAACAATCACACATAGGGTAATAAGTACCAATAAAATCAACAATAGAATACACCCCCTACTACTATTTAATAAAGCATTGACTCTAAAAAGGCATAACTATATTCTATTCACAAGATGGTTTAAAATTTTATCGATGATTTCTTAAATATTTAGAGGATGGTCAATGCCAATGGCCCAACTGGTAATCAGAACATCAGAATTTAGAGATACAACCAACCATTTAACAAGACTATAAATAATATGGAGCATCCTAATAAGCTCCCAAAGATGAACATAACATAAATTCCTCTTATCAATTGTTGTAGAATTCACAATACTTCTGAGCATGGTGAGCTTAACTACATTCAATTTTGCATTGCATTCAAAATATTTCAAAGAGAGGTGGTTAGATAAGATTCAATGTATAATTCACCTGAGCATCATATAGATCTTGGTTCTTCTAGCACTACCATGTTCTTTTAAACTCATTAGTTTACCTTTCTAAGTGAATATGATACTGAGTTAGAGGATAATATAGATGAATTTCAGACTTTTAAATAGTTTCAGAGAGGTGCATACAATCTAAGGAATAAGAAACCTATTACAACATTGAATCTTCTAAATACCATGATGATTCCTCCTAATATTTTGTAAACAATAATTCACCCCATCCAAAGGGGAATGATTAGCATCAAAGCAAGAAATAATGAAGCAAAGAAGGATACAAAATTGTCGAGGATATGAAAAACATCAATGTGAAGATAACTTATTTGAGCAATATTTCAAGTGACAATTCAGGTGATGGTTCTACCCCAATTGGTGCTAGAACTTCTAGGAGCCATACATTTTGCACCATAGTTCCATTTGACTCCCTGTTTGAACCTTTAGAAATCTAATAATGAGGGAAACATATTGATATTTCATAAATCTCTACTTAGTAGGTTTTGACCCCTAAAAACCAAATGAAAGTGCCCCAAATTTAATTTTAGTAGTGCAGTCTAAAAATAGTAGGTTTCTAAAAATAGTAATTCCTAAAATTATATATTGTTGTAAATCATGGAAGTCAAACCACTTAATCTCCCTTGATATTGGTGACCTTTCACATCCTCCTCTTACCTTAAAAATAGGTATAAATGAATATTTAACCTAAAATGGAAATCATACATCTCTTCTCAGAGAGGCATATGTTTGGGTCTATAAATTTGATCAATTAAACATCTCTTCTCAGAGATATCATTATTAAAATTATGTTGTTCTTGTTTCTTGAATTATATTTCAACTAGAGCTTTTGAGTTTTAGATTAGTGGTATCAGATCAATTTGTCTTGAGAGTGTATGATCGCAAGGATGAGCTTAGGCTACAAGAAGCTTGGGTTAAAAGTAATAAAGATTCCAAACTATCCACCTATTCACTCCAAATGAACTCAAATGGGGGACAACACTAAGACCTCTGATCCTTTTAATAAAATGGTGAATAAATACTTCTAATAGTATCAAGTAAATTCTCCAACAAATCTTGATAGGAAATTTTGGCTCCTCATCTACATCCCCACATCCTTTTAATGCCCTAACACCCTTCAAATTTTATGTGAATTTGATATCCCTACATTTGAAGGCAAAATAAATGTTGATGTAGTATAAAATTGGTTGGATCAATTGTATTTCTATTTTTCTATAAATAAATTCACCAATAAAGAGAAGATCACTTTTGATCTTTTAAAAGTATCATTGATTGTCAAGAATTTGTGGAAAGTATACAAGAAGAGATTTAGTATGAATGATATTGGCCTTGAGGCAGAACCTACCTTAGATGATTTCATAGAAGTTTTAAAGGAAGATTACTACCCCATTGGAGCATATGATGATTTATATATAGAGTGGCAACAAGTTTGCCAAGGTAAGGAATAGTCTGCTCAAAATTACACTAACATTTTTCATTCTTTATCTACAAGATTGGGAATCCAATAAAGTGAGAAACATAAGGTTATCAAATATAATGGTGGACTACAATGGTATATACAGGAGGAGATGGAACTCTTAAATCTAAAAGTTCTTGATGAGGTATACAAGTTTATAGTGAAGATTGAATAGAAGCATGAAAGAATGAATACAAAGAATCAACCTATAAAATAGAAAAGTGACAAAGAAGTTCAACCATGATGCCAAAATTGGAAGCACAAGGAAGGGAAGACTAAGAAATGATGTGATTACCACAAATCTAGAATGAACTCCAAAGAAGAATGTAGAGCCATCAAGTCTCTACTTTTTGAGTCATAATCCTCAACATCTACTACTCTACCTCATACATACCCTGTAGTTGAAGAGGATGGAGAAGAAATTGTAGATAATAAGCCCAATTCCATCATTGCTTCATCATGGACCGATGAAGAGAGGCCAAACAAAAAGAAAATGTTGTTTCACTCTAAGTTGTGGGTGAAAGGTAAGCCTCTGCATTTCATTCTTGATAGTGAGAGTCAAAAGAAGTTAATATCTACTAATGTTGTGAAAATCCTAAATTTGTCCATGAAGCCTCACCCAAATCCATAAAGTATTGGATGGTTGAGTCTAAGGAGAAACCTTCGTGTCACCCACCAATATCTTCTCTCATATGCAATAAAACCTTTCTAAGATGAGAATTTATGTGATGTGGTCAATTTAGATGTTTTTGATGTACTCTTTGGGTAGCCATTTATTTATGATCAACATGGCATCTATGAATCAAGAACTTGAAGGATCACCCTCACTCTTAGAAAATGGTGTTATAGGGTACATGAGGTACCACCTTATACATTTATCTCCCTGATTAGTGTAAAGAAATTTATTTTTATGGTGGTCAAGCCATAGGAATCCAAAAGGGTTGATTTTGTAGCCCTAACTACACAAACAACACAACAATAGAAGAAAAGAGATATCAAGCTAAAGAAGTTCATAACTTTTCATCTATAGACTAATGGTCAGATAGAAACGGTGAATAATCAGGCCCTACATACCTCCATAAAGCATAGTCCATTCAAAGTACGCATTAGGAATCAAATCAAAATATAAATTTTACACTTGATGACAAATCTTGATGCAATGGGGACCATTGCTTCTCAAGGAGGGAGGAATGATCTGAGTAATATTTTAGTTGACAATTAATGTAATGGTTCTACCCAAATTAGTGGTAGAACTTCTAAGATCCATAAATTTTGTACCATAGCTCTGTTTGACTCCTTGTTTGAACCATTGGAAAAATAAGAATGAGGGGAATACCATGAAATTGCATAGAGCTTTGATTGGTGGGTTTTGACCCCCAAAAACCAAATGAAATTTCCAAAAATTTCAATTTTAGTAGTGCAATCTAAAAATAGTAAGTTTCTAATAATAGTAATTCCTCAAATTCTATATTGTTGTAAATCATGGAAGTCAAACCACTAAATCTCCTTGGAGATTGGTGACCTTCCACATCCTCCTCCTACCTTAAAAAATGTGTATAAATGAAGATGTAACTTGAAATATAAATTATACATCTCTTCTCAGAGATAGGCATATGTTTAGGTTTGCAAATTTGATGAACAAAACTTCTCTTCTTAGAGATAACATTATTACAGTTGTGTAGTTCTTATTTCTTGAATTATCTTTCAACCAAAGCTTTTGAGTTTTGGATTAGTGGTATTAGAGTGGTTTGTCTTGAGAGTATATGATTCCAAGGATGAGCTTAGGGTACAAAAATCTTTTGTGGCAAATAATAAAGCTTCCAAAATATCCACCAATTCACTCTAAATGACCTCAAATGGTGGAAAACACTGAGACATCCGATCCTTTCAAGGAAATAGTGAATGAATTCCTCCAATAGTAACAAGCATAAATGCTACAATAATTTAACCAAATTCTCCAACAAATCTTGATGGGAATTTTTGGCTCCTTATCTACACCCCCACATCCTTTCAGTACCCCAACACACTTCAAGGTTTAGGTGAATTTTGATATCCCTATATTTGAAGGCAAAATCAATGTTGATGAAGTATAAAATTGGTTGGATCAATTGTTTTCCTATTTTATTATAAATAAATTCACCGATAAAGAGAAGATCACTTTTGCTCTTTTAAAAGCATCATTGCTTGTAAAAAATTGGTGGGAAGTGTACAAGAAGAGATTCAGTATGGTTGATATTGGCCTTGAGGTAGAACCTACCTAGGATGATTTCATATAAGTTGTAAATAAAGAATACTTCTCCATTGGAGCATATGATGATCTGTATATAGAGTGGCAACAACTTCGCCATGGTAAAGAATAGTTTATTCAAGATTACACTGACATTTTTCATTTTCTATCTACGAGATTGGACATCCAATAAAGTGAGAAACACAAGGTTCTCAAATATCATGGTGGAATACAATGCTATATATGGGGGGAGATGGAACTCTTCAATCTAGAAACCCTTAGTGAGGCGTACAAGTTCATGATGAAGATTGAGCAGAAGCATGTAGGAATGAATACAAAGAGTCAACCTACAAAATGGAAAAGTGACAAAGAAGGTCAAATATGAGGCTAAAATTAGAATAAAAAGGAATGGAAGATTTGGAAATGTTGTGATTACCACAAATCTGGAATGCACTCAAAAGAAGAATGTCAAGCTAGCAAGTCCTTACTTTCTAAGTAACAATCCTCAAAATCTACTACTCTACCTCATACACACCCTATAATAAAATAGGATTAAGAAGAGATTATAAATACTGAGTCCGATTCCATTATTGCTTCATCATGGACCCATGAGGAGAGGATAGACAACAAGGAAAGGTTGTTTCACTCTAAGTTATACGTGAAAGGTAAGCCTCCATATTTCATTATTGATAGTGGGAGTCAAATGAATTTAATCTCTATTAATGTTCTGAAATGCCTAAATTTATCTATGAAGCATCACCGAAAGCTATACAGTATTGGATGGTTGAGTTTAGGTAGAAACCTTTATGTCACCCACCAATGTCTTCTCTCATATGCAATAAAACCTTTCTAAGATTAGGTCTTATGTGATGTGGTCAATATGGATGTTTATGATGTACTATTTGGTCAGCCATTCATGTATGATCAACATGGCATATATGAATCAAAAACTTGAATAATCACCCTCATTCTTGGAACATGGTGTTACAAGGTACTAGAGGTACCACATTCTACATCTATCTCCCTGATTAGTGCCAATAAATTTGTTATTATGGTGGTCAAGCCATAGGAATCCAAAAGGGATAATTTTATAGCTCTGACTACACAAAAAACACAACTATAGAAGAAAATAGATAGCAAGTTGAATAATTTCATGGAATTCCATCCATAGACTGATGGTCAAAAAGAAATGGTGAATAATCAAGCCCTGCATAGCATAGCTCCATAAAGCATAACTCAACAAATCACAATCCATTCCATGTATGCATTGGGAATAAAATCAAAATGTAACTACCACACTTGATGATAACTATTGATGCAATGGAGACCATTGATTTTCAATGATGGAGGAATGATCTGATTAATATTTTAGGTGATAATTTAGGTGATGGTTCTACCCCAATTGGTGGCAAAACTTTTGAGAGCTATAACTTTTGCACCATAGCTCTGTTTGACTCCCCATTTGAACCATTAAAAAGATAAGAATGAGGGAAACACCATGAAATGGAACTAAGATTCTAATTTTGTGTTTTGAGCCCCCAAAAAACCAAAGGTAAGGCCCCCAAAAAACGAAAGGTAAGTCCCCCAAATTTAAATTTTAGTAATGTAGTCTAAAAATAGTAAGTTTCAAAAAATAATAATTCCTTGAATTCTATATTGTTGTAAATTGAGGAAGTCAAACCACTTAATCTCCCTAGAGAATGGTGACCTCACACATCCTCATACCTAAAAAATGTGTATAAATAGAGATTTAACCTAGAATGGAAATCACACATCTCTTCTCAAAGATAGGCATATGTTTGGGTCTACAAATTTGATCAATAAAACATCTCTTCTTAGAGATGGCATTATTCCATTTTTGTTGTTCTTATTCATTGAATTATCTTTCAACCAAAGCTTCTAAGATTTGAATAAATGGTATAAGAGTGGTTATTAATTAGAGTGTATGATCTTGAGGATGGGGTTAGGCTATGAGAAGTTTGGGTGGAAAATAACAGAGATTCCAAACTATCTACCTATTCACTCCAAATGACCTCAAATGGCAGACAACATTGAGACATTTAATCCTTTCAAGGAAATGGTGAATTAATCCCTCTAATATTAGTAAGTATAGATTATATAATAATTCACCAAAATTATCCAATAAATCTTGATGAAAAATTATAGCTCCTCATCTGCCCCCTCACATCCTTTTAGTGCCCCAACACCATTTAAGGTTTAGGTGAATTTGATATCCCTACATTTAAATGAAAAATTAATGGTTATGCAATAGATAATTTGTTGGATCAATTTTCTTCCTATTTTTCTATAAATAAATTCATTGATAAAGATAATATCACTTTTACTCTTTTGAAAGTGTCATTATCTATCAAAAATTGGTGGAAAGTGTACAAGAACATATTCAATACGGATGACATTGGCCTTAAGGTGGAACCTACCTAAGATGATTTCATAGAAGTTATAATGGAAGAATACAACCCCATTAAAGTATATGATGATCTATATATAGAGTGGCAATAACTTTACCAAGGTAAGAAATAGTCTATTCAAGAATACATTGACATTTTTAATTCTCTATCTATGAGATTGGGCATCCATGAAAGTGAGAAACACAAGGTTATCAAATATAATGGTGGACTACAATGGTATATATGGGGGGTGATGGAACTTTTCAATCTATAAACCCTTGGTGAGGTGTACAAGTTCATGGTCAAAATTAAATAGAAGCATGGAAGAATGAATACAAAGAGTCAGCCTACAAAATAGAAAAGTGATAAATAGGGTCAAACACAAGGCTAAAGTTATAAGCAAAAAGAAGGGAAGATTGTGAAATGGTATGATTACCACAAATCTAGAACCAAATCTAAATAAGAATGTTGAGCCATTAAGTACCTACTTTTTGAGTCACAATCCTCAACATCTACTGCTCTACCTCATACACACCCTGTAGTCAAAGAGTATGAATAAGAGATTGTAGATGTTGAGCTCAATGCCATTGTTGCTTCATCATGGACCCATGAGGAGAGGTCAGATGATAAGGAATGGTTGTTTCACTCTAAGTTATGGGTGAAAGGTAAGCCTTTGAATTTCATTCTTGATAGTGGGAGTCAAAATAATTTAATCTCTGCTAATGTTGTAAAAAGCCTAAATTTTTCTATGAAGCCTCACCCAAAACTATATAGTATTGGAAGGTTATGTCCAAGGAGAAACCTCTGTGTCACCCACCAATGTATTCTATCATATGCAATAAAACCTTTCTAAGATGAGGTCTTATGTGATGTTGTCAATCTAGATGTTTGTGATGTAATTTTTGGTTAGCCATTAATATATGATCAACATGGCATCTATGAATCAAGAACTTGAAGGATCACCCTAAATCTTAGAACATGGCACTACAGGGTACTAGAGGTACCACCTTCTACATCTATCTCCCTGATTAGTGCCAATAAATTAATTCTTATGGTGTTCAAGCCATAAGAATCCAAAAGGGCCAATGTTGTAGCCCTGACTACACAAACAACATAACAATAAAATAAAATAGATACCAAGATGAAGAAGCTCATGGCATTCCATCCATAGACTCATGGTTAGATAGAAATGGTGAACAATCAGGCCCTACATAGCTCCATAAAGCATATCTCTACAAAGCATAGTCCATTCCAGGTATGCATCAGTAATCAAGTAAAAATACAACTGCCACACTTGATAAAAAAATCTTGATGCAATAATGGCCATTGCTTCTCAAGGAAGGAGGAATGACCCAAACAATATTTTATTTGACAATTTAGGTGATAGTTCTACCCCAATTGGTGACAAAACTTCTGGGCACCATAACTTTTGCACCATAGCTCTATTTGACACCCCATTTGAACCCTTGGAAAGATAAGAATAAGGGTAGCACCATGAGATGGAAACAAGCTCCACTTAGTGGGTTTTGACCATGTAAAACCGAATGAAAGTGCCCTAAATTTAAATTTTAAGTGGTGTAATCTAAAAATAGTAAGTTTCTAAAAATAATAATTCCTCAAATTTTGTATTGTTGTAAATTGTGGAAATAGAACCACTTAATCTCCCTTGAGATTGGTGACCTTACACATCCTCCTCTTACCTTAAAAATGTGTATAAATGAAGATGTAACTTGAAATGTAAATCAGACATCTCTTCTCAGAGATAGGTATATGTTTGGGTTTGCAAATTTGATCAATAAAAAATCTCTTCTTAGAGATAGCATTATTATAATTGTGTTCTTATTTCTTGAATTATATTTCAACCAAAGCTTATGAGTTCTAGATTAGTGATATTAGAGTAGTTTGTCTTGAAAGTGTATGATTCCAAGGATGAGGTCAGGCTATAAGAAGCTTGGGTGTAAAATAATAGAGCTTCTAAACTATCCATCTCTTCACTCTAAATGACCTCAAATGGTAGACAACACCGAGACATCTGATCCTTTCAAGGAAATGGGGAATGAATCCCTCCAACAATAGTAAGCATAGATGATACAACAATTTGCCCAAATTATCCAACAAATATTGATGGGAAATTCTGGCTCCTCATCTGCACCACCACATCCTTTCAGTACCCCAACACCCTTCAAGGTTCTGGTGAATTTTGATATCGCTACATTTGAAAGAAAAATTAATGCTGATGTAGTATAAAATTGCTTGGATCAATTATCTTCCTATTTTTCTATAAATAAATTCATCGATAAAGAGAAGATCACTTTTTCTCTTTTGAAAGTATCATTGCCTATCAAAAACTGGTGAAAAGTGTATAAGAAGAGATTCAGTATGGATGATATTGGGATTCAGGTGGAACCTACCAGAAGATGATTTCATAGAAGAATACTACCCCATTGGAGCATATGATGATCTGTATATAGAGTGGAAACAACTTTGTCAAGGTAAGGATCAATCTGTTCAAGATTATATAGACATTTTTCAATCTCTATCAATGAGATTGGACATCTAGGAAAGTTAGAAAAATAAGGTTTTCAAATATCATGGTGGACTACAATGGTATATAGGGGGGGAGATGGAACTCTTGAATTTGGAAACTCTTAGTGATGTGTACAAGTTCGCGGTGAAGATTGAATAAAATAATGGAAGAATAAATATAAAGAGTCAACCTACAAAATGGAAAAGTGATAAAGAAGGTCAAATATAAGGCCAAAATTGGAAGAAAAAGGAAGGGAAGACTGATAAATGGTGTGATTACCACAAATCTATAATGCACTCCAAAGAAGAATGATGAGCCATCAAGTCCTTACTTTCTAAGTAAAAATTCTCAAAATCTACTGCTCTACCTCATATACAACCTATAGTTGAAGAGGATGAAAAAAATATTATAAATCATAATCTTGATGCCATCATTGCTTCATCACGAACCCATGAAGAGAGGCTAGATGACAAGGAAATGTTGTTTTACTCTAAGTTATGGGCGAAAGGTAAGCCTCTGCATTTCATTCTTAATAGTGGGAGTCAAAAGAATTTAATCTCTACTAATATTTTGAAAAGCCTAAATGTATCCATGAAGCCTCACCCAAATCCATACAGTATTGGATAGTTGAGTCCAAGGATAAAGCTTTGTGTCACCCACCAATGTCTTCTTTCATATGAAATAAAACCTTTCCAAGATGAGGTCTGATTTGATGTGGTCCATCTAAATGTTTGCGATGTACTATTTTTTCATCCATTCATGTATGACCAACATGGCATGTATGAATCAATAACTCAAAGTATCACCCTCACTCTTGGAACATGCTGTTATAGGGTACCAGATGTACCACCTTCTACATCTATCTCCCTAATTAATGCCAAGAAATTCATTCTTATGGTGGTCAAGCCACAAGAATCCAAAAATATTGATGTTGTAGCATTAAATACACAAAAAAAACAATAGAATAAAATAAATATCAAGTTGAAGAAGTTCACAGCCTTCATTCGTAGATAGATGATCAGATAGAAATGGTGAAAAATTGAGCCCTACATAGCTCCACAAAACATAGTCCTTTCCAAGTATACATTAGGAATCAAATCAAAATATGATTACCACACTTGATGAAAAATATTGATGAAATGGGGACCATTTATTCTCAAGGAGGGAGGAATGATCTGAGCAAAATTTTAGGTGATAATTCAGGAAACAGTTCTACCCCAATTAGTGGTAGAACTTCCACGAGCCATAAATTTTGCACCATAGCTTCATTTGATTCCCTGTTTAAACTATTGGAAATATAATAATGAGGGAAACACCATGAGATGGCACTGATATTTTTATAAATGAGTTTTGAACACCAAAAACCAAATAAAAGTTCCCCAAATTTCAATTTTAGTAGTGCAATCTAAAAATAGTAAATTTCTAAAAATAGTAATTCCTCAAATTTTGTATTGTTGTAAATCATGGAAGTTGAACCACTTAATATCCCTAGATATTGGTAACCTTAAAAATCCTCCTCCTACCTAAAAAATTTGTATAAATGAATATGTAACCCAAAATAGAAATCATACATATCTTCTCAGAGATAGGCATATGTTTGGGTCTGTAAATTTGATCAATAAAATATCACTTCTTAGAGATAGAATTATTAAAATTATGTTGTTATTGTTTCTTGAATTATCTTTCAAACAAAGCTTATGAGTTTTGGATTAGTCGTATCACAGTAATTTGTCTTGAGAATGTATGATCCTGAGGATGAAGTCAGGCTACAAAAAGCTTGGGTGGAAAATAATAGACCTCACAAACTATCCACATATTCAATTCAAATGACCTAAAATGGTCGACAATACTGAGAGATCTTATCCTTTTAAGGAAATGGTGAATGAATCCCTCCAACAGTAGCGAGTATAGATGCTACAACAATTCATGTAAATTCTCCAACAAATCTTGATGGGAAATTTTGGCTCCTTATTTGTACCCCCACATCCTTTTAGTGCCCCAAAATTCTTCAAAGTTTAGGTGAATTTTGATATCCCTACATTTGAAGGCAAAATCAATACTGATCTAGTACAAAATTGGTTGGATCAATTGTCTAACTAATTTTTTAAAAATAAATTCAATGATAAAGAGAAGATCACTTTTGCTCTTTTGAAAGCATCATTACCTATCAAAAATTGGTGGGAAGTGTACAAGAAGAGATTCAGTATGGATGATATTAGCCTTGAGGTGGAACCTACTTGGGATGATTTCATAGAAGCTATAAAGAAATAATACTACCCCATTGGAGCATATGACGATCTATATATAGAGTGGCAATAACTTCACCAAGGTAAGGAACAATTTGTTCAAGATTACACTGACATTCTTCATTCTCTATCTACAAGATTGGGCATCTAAGAAAGTAAGAAACACAAGGTTCTCAAATATCATGGTGGACGACAATGGTATATATGAGAGTAGATAGAACTCTTCAATCTAGAAACCCTCGGTGAGGTGTATAGATTCACAGTAAAGATTGAATAAAAGCATGGAAGAATGAATACAAAGATGCAGCCTACAAAATGGAAAAGTGACAAAGAAGGTGAAACACAAGGCCAAAATTGGAAGCAAAAGGAAGGGAAGATTGAGAAATATTTTGATTACCACAAATCTAGAATGCAATCTAAATAAAAATTTCAAGCCATCTATTCCCTACTTTCTAAGTCGTAATCATGAACATCTACTACTCTACCTCATACACACCCTACAGTCAAAGAAAATGAATAAGAGATTTTAGATGTTGAGCTTGATTCCATCATTCCTTAATCAAGGACCCATGATAAGAGGCTAGATGACAAGGAAAGGTTGTTTCACTCTAAGTTATGGGTGAAAGGTAAGCCTCTACATTTCAAATTTGATAGTGGGGGTCAAAATAATTTAATCTCTACTAATGTTTTGAAAAGCCTAAATTTGTCCATGAAGCATCACCAAAATCCATATAGTATTGGATGGTTGAGTCCAAGGAGAAACCTTTGTGTCACCCACCAATGTCCTCTCTCATATTCAATAAAGCCTTTCCAAGATGAGTTCTTATGTGATGTGGTGAATTTGGATTTTTGTGATGTACTCTTTGGTTAGCCATTCATGTATGATAGACATAGTATCTATGAATCAAGAACTTAAAGGATCACCCTCATTATTAGAACACAGTGATAGTGGGTACTTGATATACCACCTTCTACATCTATCTTCCTGATTAGTGCCAATAAATTTTTTCTTATGGTGGTAAGTCATAAGAATCCAAAAGGGCCAATGTTGCATACCTGACTACATAAAAAATACAACAATAGAAGAAAATAAACATCAAGATGAAAAAGTTCATGTCCTTCCATCCATAGACTAATCTACAAAAAGAAATGATGAAAAATTAGGCCCTATATAGCTCCACAAAGCACAATCCATTCCAAGTATGCATTGAGAATGAAATTAAAATATAACTGCCAAACTTGATGAAAAACATTGATTCAATGGGGACCATTGCTTCTTAAGGAGGGAGGAATGATCCAAGCAATATTTTAGGTGATAATTTAGGTGACGTTTCTACCCCAATTGGTGGTATAACTTCTACAAGCCATAACATTTTCATCATAACTCTGTTTGACTCACCATTTGAATCATTAGAAAGCTAAGATGAGGGGAACACCATGAGATAACATAGAGATCTACTATTTCATATTTGACTCCCAAAAACCAAATGAAAGTGCTCAAAATTTCAATTTTAATAGTGTAGTCTAAAATTAGTAACTTTTTAAAATTATTAATTCCTCAAATTTTTTATTGTTGTAAATCATGGAAGTCAAACCACTTAGTCTCCATTGAGATTGGTGACCTTACACATCCTCCTCCTCCCTTCAAAATATGTATAAATGAAGATGTAACCTAAATTGGAAATCATACATATCTTCTCAAAGATAGGCATATGTTTGGGTCTACAAATTTAATCAATAAAACATCTCTTCTTAGAGATAGAATTATTCTAATTATGTTGTTCTTATTTCTTAAATTATCTTTCAACCAAAGCTTCAAAATTGGATCAGTGGTATCAGATCAGTTTGTCTTGAGAGTGTATGGTCTTGAGGACAAGGTCAAGATACAAGAATCTTGGGTGGAAAAAATAGAGATTCTAAACCATCCACGTATTCACTCTAAATGACCTCAAATGGTAGACAACACCAAAAAAATTTATCCTTTCAAGGAAATGGTGAATGAATCCCTCCAATAGTAGTAAGCACAGATGCTACAATAATTTACCCAAATTCTCTAATAAACATTGATAATAAATTTTAACTCCTCATCTGCACCCCTACATCCTTTTAGTGCCCTAACACCATTCAAGGTTTAGGTGAATTTTATATCCCTACATTTGAAGGAAAAATCAATGCTGATGCAATAGAAAATTGGTTGGATAAATTATCATCCTATTTTTTGTAAATAAATTCACTGATAAAGAGAATATCACTTTTGCTCTTTTGAAAGCATCATTGCCTATCAAAAATTGGTGGGAAGTGTACAAGAAGAGATTCAATATAAATTATATTGGTGTTGAGGTAGAACCTACCTGATTTGATTTCATATAAGCTATAAAGGAAGAATACAACCCCATTGGAGCATATGATGATCTGTATATAGAGTGGTAACAACTTCACCAAGGTATCAAATAATATGTTCAAGATTACAATGACATTTTTCATCCTCTATCCATGAGATTGGGCATCTAGGAAAGTGAAAAACACAAGTTTCTCAAATATCATGATGGAATACAATGGTATATATGGGGGGAGATGGAACTCTTCAATCTAGAAACCCTCAATGAGGCACACAAGTTCATGGTGAAGATTGAATAGAAGCATGGAAGAATAAATATAAAGAGTCAGCCTATAAAATGGAAAAGTGATAAAGAAGGTCAAAAATGTGGCTAAAATTGGAAGTAAAAGGAAGGTAATACTAGGAAATGGTGTGATTATCACAAATATGGAATGTACTCCAAAGAAAAATGTCAAGCCATCAAGTCCCTACTTTTTGAGTCACAATCTTCAACATCTAATACTCTACCTCATACACCCTACAATCAAAGAGGATGAAGAGATTGTAGATGTTGAGCCCAATGTTATTATTTATTCATCATGGACCCATGAGGAGAGGCCAAATGATAGGGAAAGGTTGTTTCACTCTAAATTATGGGTGAAAGGTAAGCTTTTGCATTTCATTCTTGATAGTGGGAGTTAAAAAAATTTAATATTTGCTAATGTGGTGAAAATCCTAAATTTATCTATGAAGCCTCACCCTAAGCCATATAATATTGGATGGTTGAGTCCAGGGAGAAACCTCCATGTCACCCACCAATGTCTTCTCTCATATGCAATAAAACCTTTCCAAGATGAGGTCTTATGTGATGTGTTCAATCTAGATGTTTGTGATATACTCTTTGGTCAACCATTAATATATGATTGACATGGTATATATGATTCAAAAACTTAAAGGATAACCCTCACTCTTGGAACATAACACTATAAGATACCATAGGTACCACCTTCTACATTTGTCTCCCTAATTAGTGCCAAGAAATTAATTGTTATGGTGGTCAAGCCACAAGAATCCAAAAGGGTCAATGTTGCAGCCCTAAATACACAAACAACACAAAAATAAAATAAAATAGATACCAAGATAACAAATTTCATGGCCTTCCATCCACAGACTCATGGTCAAACATAAATAGTGAACAACTAGGCCTTACACAGACCTATAAAGCACATCTCCACAAAGCATAGTCCATTCCAAGTATGCATTAGTAATCAAATCAAAATACAACTACAACACTTGATGGCAAATCTTGATGCAATGAGGACCATTTATTCTTAAGGAGGGAGGAATGATCTGAGCAATATTTTAGGTGATAATTCAGGTGATGGATCTACCTTAGTTGGTGGTAGAACTTCTGGGAGCCATAACTTTTGCACCATAGCTCCATTTGAAAACCTATTTGAATCATTGGAAAGATAAGAATGAGGACAACACCATTATATGGTACCAAGATCCACTTAGTGGGTTTCAACCATCGAAAACCAAATAAAAGCTCCCCAAATTTCAATTTTAGTAATGTAGACTAAAAATGATAAGTTTTTAAAAATAGTAATTCCTCAAATTATGTATTATTGCAAATCATGGAAGTTGAAGCACTTAATCTCGTTCGAGATTGGTGACCCTCCACATCCTCATATTACATTCAAAATATGTATAAATAAAAATTTAATCCAAAATGGAAATCAAACATCTCTTCTCAAAGACAGGCATATGTTTGGGTCTACAAATTTGATCAATAAAACGTCTCTTCTCAGAGATAGCATTATTACAATTATTTTGTTACTATTTCTTGAATTATATTTCAACCAAAGCTTATGAGTTTTGGATAAGTGGTATCAGATCAATTTGTCTTGAAAGTTTATGATCCCAAGGATGAGGTTAGGCTACAAGAAGCTTGGGTGGAAATTAATAGAGATTCCAAACTGTCCACCTATTCACTCTAAATGACCTTAAATGGTAGAAAACACTAAGACATCTAATACTTTCAAGGAAATGGTGAATGAATCCCTAAAAATATAGTAAGCATAGATTCTAAAATAATTTAATTAAATTCTTTAATAAATTTTGATGGGAAATTCTAGCTCCTCATCTGCACCCCCACATCCTTTTAGTGCCCCAGCACCCTTCAAGGTTTAGGTGAATTTTGATATCCCTACCTTTGAAGGCAAAATCAATGTTGATGTAGTATAAAATTGGTTAGATAAATTGTATTCATATTTTTCTATAAATAAATTCACTAATAAAGAGATCACTTTGCTCTTTTGAAAGCATCATTGCCTATCAAAAATTGGTGGTAAGAGTAAAAGAAGAGATTCAATATGGATGATATTGGCCTTGAGATGGAACCTACCTAGGATGATTTCATATAAGCTATAAAATAAGAATACTACCTTATTAGAGCATATGATGATCTGTATATAGAAGGGAAACAACTTCACCAAGGTAAGGAATAGTCTGTTTAAGATTTACCTATTTTTTTCATTCTCTATCTACAAGATTGGGTATCTAATAAAGTGATAAACATAAGGTTATCAAATATCGTGGTGGAATATAATGGTATATACGGGGGAAGATGGAATTCTTCAATCTAGAAACCCTCAGTGAGGCGTACAAGTTCACGATGAAGATTGAACAAAAACATGGAAGAATAAATACAAAGAGTCAACCCACAAAATGGAAAAGTGGCAAAGAAGGTCAAACATGAGGCCAAATTTGGAATCAAAAGGAAGGAAAGACTAGGAAATGGTGTGATTACCACAAATCTAGAATGCACTTCAAAGAAGAATGTCATGCCATCAAGTCCCTAGTTTCTGAGTCACAATTCTCAACATCTACTTCTTTGCCTCATACACAACCTATAGTTAAAGAGGATGAAAAAAATATTATATATATATTAAACCTGATGCCATCATTGCTTCATCATGAACCTATGAAGAGAGGCTAGATGACAAGGAGAGGTTGTTTTACTCTACATTATGGGTGAAAGGTAAACCTCTAAATTTCATTATTAATAGTGGGCTTTAAAAGAATTTAATCTTTGCTAATGTTGTAAAAATATTAAATTTGTCCATGAATCCTCACCCAAAGCTATACAATATTGTATGGTTAAGTCTAGGGAGAAACCTCTATGTCACCCACCAATGTCTTCTCACATATGCAATAAAACCATTCCAAGATGAGGTCTTGTGTGATGTGGTCAATCTAGATGTTTGTGATGTACTCTTTGGTCAGCCATTCATGTATGATCGACATGTCATCTATTTATTAAGAACTCAAAGGATCACCTTCACTCTTATAACATGGTGCTATAGGGTACCAAAGGTACCACCTTCTACATCTATCTCCCTGTTTAGTGCCAAGAAATTTGTTCTTATGGTGGTCAAGCCATAGGAATCCAAAAGCGCCAATGTTGCAACCCTGACTACACAAACAACACAATAATAAAAGCAAATAGATACCAAGCTAAATAAGTTCATGGCCTTCCATCCACATACTAATGGTCAGATAGAAATGGTGAACAATCAAGACCTACATAATTCCAAAAAGCATAGTTCATTCCAAGTATGCATTAGGAATCAAATAAAAATACAACTACCATACTTGGTAAAAAATATTGATGCAATGGGGACCATTAATTCTCAAGGAGGGAGGAATGATCTGAGTAATATTTCAGGTGATGTTTCTACCCCAATTGGTGGTAGAACTTCTGAGAGCTATAACGTTTTCACCATAGCTCCGTTTGACTCCCCATTTGAACTATTGGAAATCTAAGAATGATGGGAACATCATGAGATAGAACCAATATTTTCCTAGTGGATTTGACCCTATAAAACCAATTTTAAGTACCCCAAATTTTAATTTTAGTAGTGTAGTCTAAAAATAGTAGGTTTTTAAAAATAATAATTCCTCAAATTTTGTATTATTGTAAATCGTGGAAATAAAACCACTTAATCTTCCTCAATATTGGTGACCTTTCACATCCTCATCCTACCTTAAAAATGTGTATAAATTAGGATGTATCCTAAAATGGAAATTAGACATCTCTTCTCAGAGATAGGAATATGTTTGGGTCTATAAATTTGATCAATAAAACGTCTCTTCTCAAAGATAGAATTATTACAATTGTGTTGTTCTTGTTTCTTGAATTATCTTTCAACCAAAGCTTCTAAGTTTTAGATCAATAACTCTTCATGAAATATCTAAAATTATTAAACAAAAAGAGACGATCTATAATTCTATTAATGGGAAGATGCCTATGGAGAATGTGAAATCATCTATAGATAAATCGAAATCATATAACACCAATATCATTTACAAGAGCAAACTAGAAGTTCCAACCTTCTTGACAACTATTTGGGCATTTGGTAATAATATTCATAATTTTTTAGTTGATTCTATGGATAATGAAACTATCATGCCTACTTCTATATGTAAAAAACTTGGTTTAACTACAAGCACTTCAAAAAGGATAGTTTCATAACTAGACAAGATAATGGTCTTTGTAGTTGGTGAACTAAGAGAGGTGCATATCCAAGTAGCCTCTAAATTGCACATTCAGATGACCATTGATATTCTATTAATGGACATACTTAAAGGCCATGGTTTTTTTTTTAAGTACAAACTATTCTAAATCACTCAATGGATATCTATATAGACTTTTCTCAATATGGGTGCCATGGAGAGGAGCTATGAATCAAATCGGAATTGACAAAGAGCTAAGAATGAAGTATCCCATTATAGATTATAACATAAAGAATGGAGAGATAAATTATGAGTCTCCTAGCCTTGGTATTTATACTTTTAACACTTAGAATCAATTATAAAAGCCATAGCTTAAAGGTTGTAATCAGATATGGACTTTATACTTTTATGGTGCTAGAACTAGGCAAGGATCATGCATGGGAATCAAGCTAATTGATCTGTAAGGTAAAAGATTTTTGGTAGCATACAGATTATAATTTTCATACAATAACAATAAAGCTATGTATGAGACTCTAATTTTAGGATTACAATTTACACTTAAGAATAATTTGAAAAAAATACTAGTATTTATAAACTCAGAGCTAGTGATCAATCAAGTTAGAAACAAATACCAATGCAAGATATCTTATTTGAGAAGATACAAGAATGAAGTATGGGACTTGATTGAAAGATTTTAAGCTTTAAAAATAGTATTAATTTCTAGAGATCAAAATAAAAACACTAATTTTTTACCTATTGTTTCTACTAATTTTAATCCACTACAAGAATATAAGGTCAAAAGGTTCTCAATTGAATTGGTACCATGTCTTTTTCTTCTAGATAATGTAGAAAATTTATAGGTCTTTGATGATGACCAATAGATTATATAGTTTTTAATAAATTTAGGGGAATTAAAATCCCAAACCATTGATGACAAGGACATTAATCACCTCTGTCAAGAGGATTCAAACAAATAGGGCATTCTTCATCTCAAAGAGAATTGAATTCCAGTCATGTTATTCTCCTTGGAAAGACCATTCGACATAGATCCTCATGCTCAAAAACTCAAGCAACCCAAGTTTAATGAATTAGACTTTATAAGGGAAAATTTAGGAGATGATCACAACCCACATTATGCTAATATATTTCTCAACTGTACCCTAGAAGAGAGATAGTGAGTGAAGGATATAATCACTCGATATAAGGATATCATTGTTTGGACATATAAATATTTGAAATTTTATGACCCATAGGTCATTAATTATATGATTCCATTAAATCTATATCATAATCCATTAAGATAGAGATAAAGACCAATCAATCTTATTCTACAACCTCTCATTCACAAAGAAGTAGAGATGATTTTAAGCAAAAAATCATCCTTCTAATAAGACATTCTACTTGGGTGGCCAATTTAGTTTGAGTAAGAAAAAATAATGGTGAGATAAAATAATGTGTGGATTTTAGGAACTTGAGTAAGTCTTATAAAAAGGAAAATTACCCTCTACCTTCAATGGATGAGGTGATACAGATAGTAAGCGGTTTTTAAATGATGTCCTTCCTAGATGGATTTTCAGGGTACAATCAGGTACTAGTACAATCTAAGGATAGAATGAAGATCATGTTCACTATGAATTGGGTAACTTATGCATATAATAGGATGTTATTTGGCCTAATAAATTTATAATTGACCTATCAATGCACCATGGATCACACATTCAAAGGATTGATAGGAAAATGCATAATTATCTACATGGATGATCTTATGATATTTTTAAAGAATAGAAAAGACCACATAAGTCATTTAAAGTCAATATTTGAGAGAATAATAAATTTTTTTATTTGTATAAACCCAAATTAAAGTATATTTGGAGTCACCAAAGGTAATATTTTAGGACACATCATCACCAAGGATGGGATCACCATTAATCCAAATAGAATTTAAGTAATTTAAAAAATTCAGCCACCAAGCAATAAGGAGACTAAATCATTCTTTGAAAATACTAACTTTGTAATTAATTTTATATTAGGATTTGTATAAATTATTAGAACTCTAAATTTCATGCTTAAGTAGTATGACAAAATTAAATGGATAGCTAAATCATGAAAGTCCTTCTAAGACATTAACGACACAATATCATAGGCTTCAGTATTAGTCAGTCTAGATTTCATGAAAGATTTCTACTTATATTCATTTTCTTTAGAGCATATGATTATAGATGTTATAACATAGAAGGATGAGACTGAGTAGCCAATTGAACTTATGAGCATAAATCTAAAAGATGTATAACTTAGATATTCTATGATTGATAAATAGATTTTCACCCTTGTCAAATCCATGAAGAAGTTTTGGCATTACATCTTGAGGAATAAAACCATCATTACTATGCCTGATATAAAAAACAAGGTCAGCCTATCATAGAATTAGTGAGGATAATGATGATGGAAATAGATGTCCAAGCTGGAAGAATTCAACATAGAAATCAAGCTAAAAAAGATCATTTGGGGCCAAGGCATTGTTCAACTTATGACTGAACCTAATCCTTGTATCATGGCTTAAGATGTGTATGAAGCTCAAGTATCTAAAGGAGTGTGGTATATTGATATAATACCATATTTACTTATAAAAACTTGTTCCCTAGAGCTCAATAGAGTAAGAAAGAGAGATTTATCATTAAATGATCAAGGAGGGAGTCCTTTATAGAAAACATTATGAAGGTGTTTATCTCAGGTGTGTATTTTCAAATTAAGTTAAAGACATTTTATATAACTTACATCAAAATATAGGCAGTGGTCATCCTTCTTAAAATACCATAGCCCATAATATCTTAATAATGGGATACTACTAGCCAATAGTTTTCAAGGATACTCATACTCATGTGAGAACATGCCATGAATTTCAATCTCTAGCCAAGAGAAAAGTACATGCATCGATGCCTCTACATCCAATTATTAAAGGAAGGCCATTCACCCAATGAGGTTTAGATTTCATTGACATCATCAACCAAAAATCCTTAGTAAGCCATAAGTTTCTGCTTATTGCTATAGATTACTATACTAGATTGACCAAAGCCATAGCCAAAAAGAATTTCAAAGAACATGATGTGATCCACTTCTTAGAGGAATACATAACAACCAAATTTGGCACACCCATTTCTTTGGTTTATGATAATGGACCAACTTTTATATCAATAGAATTTAGTGAAATGGCACATGATAGCTAGATTATTATCAGGTTGGTTTCTAACTATTACCCTTAGTGAAATGGCTTGGTAGAATAAAAAAATAAAAATTTGATAAATGTAATTAATAAATCAGTTGGAGACAAGCCTAGGGAACAAAACAATTTATTGAAGTATGCTCTTTGGGCAAACTAGACTAGACACATGTAAGCCCTTAAAGCTTCACCTTACCTGTTGGTGTATAGGTATAAACCAGTATACCTAATTATGCTAAAGTTACCCACTTATCAATTCATGGAGGACTGTATGTAAATGAGTGATAAGGCATAATCAATCTTGATAGACATAATAGAGATGGAATATTTAGGGACTTAGGCCTTACAAAAATTCAAAAAACACAAGGATGTGGTCAAGAGGTGGTTTGATAAAAGAGCAAAGGTCAAAGCATTTAAGATTTTAGATCTAGTAATAATTTAGGATAAATCCCATGAAAAGGGACAACATGAAAAGTTTTCCCCACTATGGATTGGACCATACTAGATTTTAGATATCATGGGTAATAATGCATTTCATCTCAATGACTTCCAAGGTAATAAGCTTACATATCTAATAAATAGACAATTTCTAAAGCACTACTTCATGGCTGTGTCATCTATAGATATTAGTGATTGATGAAGGATGAATGAATGTAGTTATAATATTATATTAGATTTCTTGATTTCATATATTAGTTTCCTACTTTTTAGATTAATCTTTCCTACTTTTAGTATATTGATTTCTTAATTTAAGTTTCAATGTTTTCTTAGATTAGTTGTTCTTTGCTTTCTCTGACAATCAGAATTATGTTTGTTCTAAATATAACTAATCTAAAAATAAAAACCAACTAAGCTTATGGCTTGTATAAAAGGAGGAAATTAAAATCTTAACACTTTGGGACTAATTCATAGATTAGGTGTATTTCTATGTTTTTGAGTCTTTAGGATGAAGGTAGGTAATTATGGATTATTCTAAATGGTGTCATAATTGAATAATATTAATAGGCATGTGGAAGTTTCTCTTAGATTAATTCATACAAATTTTTAAATTTTTCTTATTTTATTATAACAAATGCACTTATCACATTAAATACCTATTAGAAGTACTAATTCTGGGTATAAGTGTGGTTGGAAGGGATGTTCTAGTAATGATTTATTTCATAATTATATCATCTCAATAGGGTCTAACTCTTCTCTTTTCCATTCAAGAAAGAAAGAACAAGAAAACAAATGAGTTTAAAAGAATGAAAGGAAAACTAAAGAAATCAAGAGGCTCACATGATGAAATAAGGCCAATGTACCATGCATAATGATGGAAAGAGAAGAGAAGGAGACTAAGGTATCTCTATCAAGGCTATGGGCACCTAGATAGTAGCAAAGCAATGCTTGAGCTTTCTTTGTTTTTGATATTTAAGATATACTATAATGAAACCTACAGCCTCATCAAAGCTTTTGAAAAACTCATCATAATAAAGGTTAAATAAATTACATGTTTGATGCATATTTATCCAAGAAATTAGAATGAAAGTATGTTGTGTGAAAGAACTTAAAAGTCTCTTTCATATTTCTGATTTAAGTAATCTTCTATGACACACTTCATGATTTATTTAATATTACAAACTAGAGTTTTGGGTTATTAAATACTCAAGAATATCCCCCTTATAAGTCACCATTTGCTATACCCAACATCCCCCTTCTTTCTGTCAAAAATGGGGACCCACTTTTTTTAAGACTATGGTCTTGACTTTGAACCCCTCTTCTATATATTTATCAAGGAGAAGATTGATTATTGTAATTTTTATATTTTGGAAAGATGGCTTTGGTATTGTGTTTTCATTGACTAAATTTATATCTTTTAGGAGGCTCTAGGGTTTTATATTTTTTGGTTGTCTTTTCCATGCTTTTATCTTTGAAAATTTTGTTTCGTAAGAATTGGTCTTCAAGTTAATTAGGTTGAACATTTTATCTGATATGATTTCCCCATAACATTCCCCCAAGCCAATTAAATTCCTTCAGACATTTTATCCAGGACATTTTTCTCGACTAAAATTCCTTTAGACATTTTATCCAAGACATTTTACCTGATGAACATTATTTTTGAACTTTTTGTCTAAGACATTTTACTTGATGAACATTCCTTTTGACATTTTGTTTGAGAGATTTTGACCCTTCAACCTTTTTAGAACCTACCTTTCAAGATTTATGAAACCTACCCTTTAGGACTTTTATCCCAAACCATTTACCCTTCACACTTACCCTTTGAGACTATTATCTTAGGCCCTTTACCTCTAAGACTTACCCGTTAAGAATTTTGTCCTAGGAATTTTGCCCTTAGAAATATAGCCTAAAAAGTAGACCCTTCAAGCATTTTAACCATGAAGGAGACCCTTCATACTTTTTAACATTCCATTAAGGCTTTGTGAAACCTACCCTTAGTAACTTTTGTCCCTGGGCATTTTTTCCTATGAGCCTATCCTTCAAGACTTTTATCCTTGACCAATTATTTTGGGCATTTTGCCTAAGACCAATTTCTTTAGAATTTGTGTCTTGGACATTTTACACAATGAAAATAGACCATTCAGACTTTTTACTATGGGCAATTTGCCTAATGAAATCAACTCTTTAGGATAATTACTTTAGATATTTTGTTTGAAATAAATTCCTTGACAAAATACATGCCCTAGACAAAAAGGCCACAAGAACTATGCCCGTAAAATTCCCACAACATTTCCCCACCACATAAAAATGCTTAAACAATTCCCTCGAATGCCCTAATAACATAAATCCATAGGAGTGACAAGTGGAAACATCTTGAGAGCCTAAATGATAGATCAATGACCCACGAGAAGAAGCAAAGTCAAAAACATCAATAGACCAAAAGCCCCATGGAGCTACCAAGTGGCACCCCTACTTTCATGTACTTTATTATATATATACATGATAAGTCATTCTACATTTTTATTTGCAAGAATTAATCTGAAAATAAGAAGTGTCAACTTATGGGAATCAAAGATTCAAGCACCAATATTTATGATGTGCATTAACTCATGTACTAAATATATAATGGCACGAGATCAAGATGGTAGTAAAGGGATTTCCAAAGAAAGCATAGTGGTGACAAGTGTCACCCTCATGGCAACATTTAAGAAAAAGATCCAATATTGTGTGGGAGCCTAGTACATAGAGATATGACTATGTGATATCAATGTGGAAAATTCAAAGGTCCTAAAACTAGTTAAATACTACCACTTGGAATAAAAACATTTGAGCTATGACTATAAAAAATCATAGAGGCCCTATGGAGCTGCCATTATTGTAAATATTGTCATTGATGTCAAAGGTCTATAATTATTGGTGATAAAGGCCTTATTGCATTTAATGGTGTTTTTAATATTCATATCTTGGCTACTATGTGTTAATATTCATTTAATATTAATTAATATATTTTTGGTTGCATATAAATCAAAACAAGGCCCATGGTAAAGTCAAAGAGTCATAAGGTAAAGACAAAAAAGCAATGGGATGCATTTTATCATGAATATTCACCTTGAGGAATTCTAAGAGTCACCATGTGAAGACAAAAGAGGGTATGGTGCATTTTTCCATGAAGGGACACTTTGAGGAATATGAAAATCCACAAAGATAAAGATAAAAGAGGAAAGGATGCATTTGCTTATGGAGGGTCACCATATGACTTTTCAAATGCAAGGATATGAAGGGTCATGTAAGTTTGGCACCATTTTCCATGAGGATTGAAGATTCACAAAGGGTGAATGCCAAAGGTCATCTAGAAATCTATAAAGAAAGGCTTGAGGAGATATTTGAAATATGAAATAGAGTGCATGGTTTGTATTTGTTTTCAAAAAACAAAAAAAAAATAGATATTGTAGAATTGTATCATTTATTAAGTAAGCAACATTGAGAGATAGTTGTGTTCTATATACAAGAGGGGTTGTTACTCACAAATATTTGAAAGGGGTTGGTGCTCCTATGGGTTGGTACTCAAAAATAGTTATTGTGTTAGTATTCAAAAAAGGGGTTGGTTCTCCTACAAGTTGGTGCTTGAAAACTTTATAATTTAAGTTGGTGCTCATTCATATACTTGAGATTGTTCTCCATGGTTTTTCTCACTTAGGATTTCCACGTAAAAATATATTGTCTCTCTCTCTTGTGTGGTGCATATTATTTCAATTTTATTACATATCTTGAATGTGTGATTAAGTGGTTATAAAAAAACTCAGATTAAAGAAAAGATATATAATATACTGATTCACCCCCCTCTCAATATATTTCATGCTTAACAATTGGTATCAGAGCAGGTTTTTTTGGAAAACATTTTACAGCTTGAAGGTAGATTAGGAAAGCATGATGGTTGGATCACATGAAGGATTTTCTACAAATAAGGCACCTTTGTTTGATGGGACAAATTATGCTTTTTGGAGCATAAGGATATAGGCCTATTTGATAGCCCTTGGATTCGACATTTGGTAAGTAGTTGTGGAGGAATATGAAGAGCCACAAACACTTGTAACTAATCTAGCAAAAAAGAAGGCAAGTGAAAATAATGCTAAATATTTGAATGATATTTTATGTGGTTTATATGAATTAGAATTTTTTAAAGTTATGAAATATAAATATGCTCATCAAACTAGGATAAAACTTGAGAATATATATAAAGGGATGGAAAGGTTCAACAAGATAAGCTTTATACTTTTAGAAGATAGTTTAAGAGTTTGAATATGGAAGATGAAGAAAACATATCAAGTTATCTTTTATGGGTTGATCAAATAGTTAATTAGATTCAAGGTCTTGGGGAAAAGTTAGAAGAATCAATTGTGATACAAAAAGTTTTGAGATCTCAACCATTGAGATATGATGCAAAAGTTTTGGTAATTGAAGAGATGAAGAATTTAGCCATGCTAAAGATGGATGAGCTAGATTGTATTCTTCTAGCATATGAGATGTAAACCAAACAAGAGAAACCCTCAAAGAGAGAAGATACTTTCAAGACATCAAATAAAGAGAAGGCTAATATTCAAGAATCAAGTGATAGTTATAGTGATGATGAAGATGACAATGGAGCTATATTCATTCACAAGGCAAAAAAGGGTATAGGTAAATATCAAAGAAAATTACCTTTTAAATGTTTTAATTATGGAAAGATTGGACATTTTGTAGCTAAGTGCCTAGATAAGGGAAGTGGTGATAATGAAGAAGGAAATTCTACATATTAGAAACATTTTAAAGGAAAATTTAAGAAGGGATTCGATAAGAAGAGTTTGTATTCTAAAGATCCTAGCTCAATCAAAAATAGTGGAGTTAGTGATTTAGAAGAATAAAATATTCTATTCATGGCCATACATGAAGATGCCTCTATAAACAAAACTACATATTATCAATAAGAAGAATAGGATGAAGCCAAAGTAAATTTGGAAGGAGAACTCAGTTGTGCCTTAGAAGAGTTAAAAGCTATTGAAAAGAAGAATCAAAGATTAAAGCTCCAGATCAAAAAAAATGAAAAGGATAAAAAAAAATTGAATATTTATAAGCACAATTTGAAAAAGTCAAGAATAAAGAAGAAGATCTAATGGCACAGTTATAAAAAGTAAGTAAAAAATGTGAAAGGTATGTTATTGAAATTGCTTCATTAAAACCAGATCTTGAGCAAACAAATAAAGTAATCAATGATAGAGTAGCCAATGATTCAAAATTTTATAATATCACTAATATATTGAATAAGATATTATAAATTCAAAGATCAATGTTAGATAAGATAGGTATCAGATTTAAAAAAGAGAAAGGAGAGGTCACTACTTTCACAAACAAGGAAAAAGGAAAGAGCTATGTTGAATCTCTTACAAAAGAGGAAATAAAAAGGGACGAAGTTAATAATATAGAGGAAATATCATACAAAGAATTTTGGAGGAAACAAATATACAAAAGATAATTAGGTCAGATAATTTCAAAAATAAGGAGAAGGAAAGTCATGCAGAGTCAAGTAGAAGCCACAAATCTTTTGCTCCTCTATTAGGGTTTAATGAAGAAGCCATAATATTATACAAGTGTAACAACTTCAAACACATAGCCTAATACTATAGAAGCATGTTTGAGTTAGTCAAGAAGGACCAAAGTTTCAAGGCTCCATTCATAAAGAAGAAAGTTTAGATACGTTCATGGTAGAAGAGACAACCTGGAAAATGTATATTGGTATAGATAGATTTGCATGCAATAAATGAAGAAAATCCATGGTTTATTGATAGTTTATGTTTGAGTCAAATTATAAGAGACAAAATCAAGTTCATAACCTTGAAAAATATCAATGGTGGCATAGTGAAATTTGGAGATACTACTACTACTAGAATTGTCAGAAAAGGTACACTAAGTTTAGATTATGGTAGAACTAAAACTAAAAATGTTTTGTATGTATGTATTAAGTATAATATTTTGAGTTTAAGTCAAATATGTGATCAAGGGCACACAATAAAGTTTTATGTAGAAGGTTTTGAAATTAGGAGGAAATATTTAGATGTGTTGATTGTAGATGCTTAGAGACCAAGCAATAATTTGTATATATTATCAAACATCAAAGGTGAAAGATGTTGTTTGAGCCAAATTTAAGAAATTTAGATATGGCATAGGAGAATGGAACACATAAGTTTTGAAAATCTTGTCAACATCATCAAGAATCAAGCAGTCAAAAATCTTCCAAATATTACAAAGCCATCTGACATGCTTTGTGAACCTTATCAACATGGGAAGTAGGCTAGAAGGTGGTTCAAAAAAAAAGAGTACTCAACCACTCAGATGCTAGAGCTTGTTCACACTGATCTATGTGGACCTATGAAAACTCAAAGTACTCAAGGTGAGAAATATTTCATGTTGCTTATTGATGATTTTTTACGTATGACTTGGGTAATGTTTTTAAAGAAAAAATAAAAGCTTTCAGATATTTCAAAGCATTCAAAGCATTAGTTGAGAATGAAACCAATTTGGATATTGAGTGTCTAAGATTAGATTGAGAAAGAGAATTCATTTTAGATCAGTTTATTGAGTTTTGTAAAGACCATGTAATAAAGAGACATTATTTAGTAGCTAGAACTCCACAACAAAATAGAGTAATTGAGCAGAGAAATAGAACAGTTCAAGAGATGGCAAGGACAATGTTAAATGAATCCAAAATACTAGATAAATATTAGAGAGAGGAAGTTGCTAAAATATTACATATTTAGAATATATTATTATTGAGAGTCAATAGTGGTAAGACTCCTTATGAGATATGGAAAGACAAACTAGCAATAGTTGATTATTTTAAAGTTTTCAGTAGTAGATGATTCATAAAGTGAACTAATGAAAAACTTGGTAAGTTTGAATCTAAAGTAGATGAAGGTATATTTCTTGGTTATTCTTGCAAAATTAAAGCTTATAAATTTTATAACAAAAGAACTAATAAAGTTGTTGAAAATGCAAGTGTCAGGATAGAAGAATATGGAACACAAAGAACGAGTGATTTAATAGACATTCTTAAAATCATTGAAGAGGAATATTTTGAAGAATAAGAATAAGATGAGAAGGAGAAAAAGGACACCAAAACTCCATCCAAATATATTCATAGAAATCATAATGAAAGTGACATCATCAAAGATATAAATGAAGGAATTTGTACCAAAAAAATGATGGTAAGTTAATTTGAGCAAGTTAATTTCTCTTTATTATCCAAAATTTAGCCTAGAACTTTTTTAGAAGCTAGACATGATAAGAATTGGGTTAAGGCGATGGATGAAGAATTAAATCAGATAGAAAATAATGATACTTGCGAATTAGTGCCTAGACCAAAGGTTTAGATTGTGGTAGGAACACAATGGGTTTATAGAAATAAGTTGAATGAAAATGGAGAAGTGACAAAGAATAATGCAAGATTAGTATGTAAATAAAGTGAGTAAGGATGAATGGTTTTGAGGATTATACACTAGTTGGCACACCAATGTGTATAGGAAATAAAGTGAGTAAGGATGAAGATTCACCTATTACAGATCAATATTTGTATAGATCTATGATTGGTAGTATTTTATATTTGATAGCATCAAAGCTAGACATCATGCATGCATTAGGTACAGTTTGAAGATATAAGTCAGATCTAAAAGATAATAATGTTTAGTTGGTGAAAATAATATTTAGATATATCAAGGGGACATTGGATTATGGATTATGGTATCTCATAGGTAAAGATTTCACTTTGGTTTCTTAACCAGATTCAGATTGGGTAGGGTGCTTGGATGATAGAAAGAGTACAAGTGGAGAAGCTTTCTTCCTGGGTGATAGCTTAGTATCATGGCTAAGTAAGAATAAAAATTTAGTATCACTTTATATAGTTAAATAAGAATATATTGTAGTGGTACTGTGCTGTACTCAAGTGCTTTAGATGAAGCAAACTATGTAAAATATCAAGGTAAAATATGATGAACCTATTTCTATTTTTTGTGACAACACAATTGATATTAATATTTTAAAGAATCCAGTGATGCATTCAAGAAAAAAACATATTCTCATTAGATATCACTTCTTGAGAGAGCAGGTTATAGATCAATAGGTTAAGATGGAATATATAAGTACCACATAGTAGATTATAGATATTTTCACAAAGGCACTACTAAAAGACACATTTGAGTATCTATGGGAGAAGTTGAGAGTAATTTATTTTACTTTCTACCATTGAGGTTTAGCATTAGTTGAGGGAGAGATAAGTTTTATTTCTAGGTAGGTCATTTGCCATTGATGTCAAAGTGGGAGAAGAACAAAATTAGGTACATGTATAGGTGCAAAAACAAGTATAAGGAATAGGTACAAGTTGCTACAGTAAGGGAGAGTTACTGTATGTTTTTCAAATAGTTGTATGTGTAGATTTTAGGATGTGATAGTTTTAGTTTGAGGTTACCATCAATGACAAAGGGGGAGACTGTTAGAAATATTGTCATTGATGTCAAAGGTCTAGCATTATTGGTATAAAGGCCCCAATGCATATAATGGTGTTTTTAATATTCATATATTGGCTAATGTGTGTTAATATTTATTTAATATTAATGAATATATTTTTGATTGCATATAAGTCAAAATAGAGCCCATAGTGAAGTCAAAGAGTCACAGGTTAAAGATAAAAGAGAAATAGGATGCATTTTCACATGAAGAGTCATTTTGAGGAATTCCAAGAGTCACCATGTGAAGACAAAAGAGGGTATGGTGCATTTTTCTATAAAGGGACACTTTGAGGATTATGAAAAGTTACCAAGAGAAAGACAAAAGTGTAAATGATGCATTTGTTTTTGAAGGGTCACCATATGACTTTTCAAATGTAAGGATACGAAGGGTCATGCAAGTTTGGTGCCATTTTCCATGAGGATTGAAGGGTCACAAAGGGTGAATGCCAAAGGTCATTTGGAAAGCTATAAATAAAGGATTGAAAATCCATTTTAAATATGCAAGAGAGTACATGGTTTGTATTTATTTTAAAAGAGATAAAAGCAAGAGATATTGTAGAGTTCTATCATTTTTTGAGTAAGCAACATTGAGAGATAGTTGTGTTTTATATACAAGAGGGGTTGGTGCTTACAAATAGTTGTTATGTTGGTGGTTGTAAATGGGTTGGTGTCCCTACAAGTTGGTGCTTTCAAACTTTATAATTTGATTTGGTGCTCAGTCATATACTTGAGATTTTTCTCCATGGTTTCTCCCACTTTGGGTTTCCACATAAAAATTTGGTGTCTCTTTCTCTCTTGTGTGATGCATATTATTTCAGGTTTATTGCATATCTTAAATGTGTGATTAAGTGGTTAAATAAAATAAATAAAATTAAAGAAAATACATATAATATACTTATTCACCTACCCCGCCCCCCTCCTAGTATATTTTGTTCTTAACAACCATGTGGCACATCCACATTTAATCATGTAGAAGTGAATAAATGATGCAAGTCCTAGGTGGAATTTTTGAAGATCCAAAAATAGTAAGAGGCATGGGAAACATACAAGGCATAGTTGTTTTTAGTTATTTATAGTTTCTCTAGTTTTAAATCATTGATATAGTGATACATATCTTTGAAAAATAACCTACAGTTCTAGTTTCCATTACCCTAGCCAATTAGACCACATAGCCTTAAAAGGCTAAGACTTTGTGCATGTGTTGTTTTTTAAATGGCACATATATTTTTGAAGTCTTGTATGTAGTTAGATCTATAATTTTAAAAAAATTCCTTCATCTTCATAAGTGTACACATGTTTCATAGATTTTACAAAGGTTATTTTAAATTGATAACTACAAGTAGACTCTTATATGGTTTTAGACCATAGTTAGAACTCAAGTTATGACTATCACATATAATTACCTTGCATAAACTTGGAGGATGAGGTGACCCATTCCCCAAGTCTATATAAACAATTGTAATCCAACTTGGATTTTACTCACACAATTTTTTAATAAAGAGCAACATCAATTTTGATCATCGACAAATGTGTTTATGTATTTTATTTCCAATTTCTATGTAATTAGTTGTTACTTTCTTTTGTTGTATGTTTTAATAATCTTTAGTGTGAAATAGTTATGAATGGATTCTTGATTATATTGATTGATATACTAATTTGTAGATGTGAAATAACTTTTGAAAAATGTGTAAATTATTTTGGTTAAGATAGTTAAGTTGTTTCATTCATAATTTTGAATGTGTACTAGTGCTTTCTTTGATGTGGTTTTATGTGTGTGTGCAAAATATACCTTAGATACTTCACTAGCCTATGCCATAATCTCCTGATTAAGAGTGTAAAATATCTACCCTAAATAGAGAAACCTTTGTCTAAGGATTATGAATTTCCTAATTCATTATCTCCTTAGACTCATTAGTTATGTTTGATTTTGTGTGTGAAATTATTGTTAGCAAAATGCATAGGTTTTGAGAGCACAGGTTTGTTTAGAAACCAACCAGGGAAGTAGTTCCTAAAAAACATAGAAGCCTTATTTTATACCTTACCCTTCCCTCTTTTTTGAGTTTGTTTTGAGACCTACCCAATATACATTAGAATCTAGCCACCCATCTAGCTTACATAGGGATTCACTACCCTTATTAATAACACCTTCATCCAAAAAACCTTATCAATAACCTGCATTCCCTACCCATTAATCCATCAATAGGTTGTAATAGATTGTATAATTGAAAATCATGTCTTGGAGTGGAGTTTACCACTATTGAGATCCTAAAACATTAGAGGATACCTCATTCAACTATGGTGTGCATAAAACCCAAATCAACAAGTTTAATAATGGTCTATATCTTAATTATAATAGGCTCTTCAAATATTATCTTTTCAAGGATGGGTCCTATGTCAAATACAAGATATTTATCAAATAGAGGTGGATCATTAATGGTTTATATTTTATCAAATTTGGGTGATTAGATAATAATGTCTTCAATTTTTTGATTATCTAGATCTTTCTTTAAAAGTGGACATATTTGATCATGATTGGGAAAGGGATAATGACGTATTCTAATCGAGTAACTATCAGACTTGGAAACATTTAGATTTTTAATAGATATTAGCCCATCGAGGGGAATGGAATAAGTGGTATGGACTATTATATTTGCTATAGTATCTCTTTAGGATCTTTAATCAAATAGCATAAGTCCTCTATAGGAAATCCATCTAGAAGTTTAGCACTCATTTCTCATAATCTAAAAAGATATTCATCCTTGTTTTCAAATATTTGTTGATCAAATTGTTCTTGTTCATAGTATATACTATATGCCATATTTGTGATGTATGATTGAGTAGAATAGTCTGTTTGAAGTGTTGTGGCTATGAGACTTGTTTGGGTTTTGAAATTTTCAAAGTAGAAGTAGAGTAGTCTAGTTTTTGACTAAACTAAGGGAGTTGATCTATCATACTTTGACATAATATGGGTAATAGTGAAAAAATTTAAGGTAATAAGATGCTATGACTTGGATGAAACTTATACTAATGCCCCCAAGAAAATATGCATGCAAGGGAAATGGATTGGAAGAAAATTGCCCTCCCCCCGCAAAAAAAAGGCAATCTTGGCACACATAGAATAAGCCCAAATAAGGGAAAATTGGCACATAATTGAATAGGTTAAAATGGTATTGAGTTGATTGGCCCTAAACAAGGTGAATTAGCACAAGTTTGAATTGGTCAAAATGGTCTTGTTTTAATTGGACCCAAACATGGTGAATTGGCATAGATTAGAATTGATTGAAATGGTATTGATTTCATTGGCCCAAAATAGGGTGAATTGTTATAAATTAGAATTGGTTGAAATGGTATTAATTTAATTGGCCTTAACTAGGGTGAATTGGCATATATTTGACTTTGTTGAAATGGTTTTGATTTGATTGGCCCCAAATAGGGTGAATTAGCACTGATTGGAAAATGCCACAAAAAGGGTAGATTGGCATAAGCTAAAATTGGTCTAACTTGTATTGATTGGATTTTTCCCCAAAAAGGGTGAATTGGTAGAGATTTGATTCAAATGAAAGAAAGGATGGATGATATGACATCATTTTTCTCAACTAATAGGCACATGAGATTTAATGGAAAGACAAGAAATCATTTACATTATCATGTAATTGATTTAGATTTTAACTAGAATGGTAAAGAAAATCATTGTAATGGTACATAATTAGTTAGGCACATGGTTCAATATGAACTAGATTTGCCTCTAACTAGCATCATAAATAATTAGTTTAGAATTATATAAAATTATTTTGGTATGTGGTTCAAGATGAATCGACTTTGGATTCGAATGGATTGACAAATAACTAGTTTGATACCAAATTTGAAGTGGAATTTAACTTTGATAGTCATTGAATGTTCAAATTGGGTATGACAATGTGAATTCCATATGTATTATTTCTATTAATGTTAACTTTGGCACAATTTGGCATAGTAATTAGTACTTTGGATTTGGAACTAGTATTAGAATTAGACATGGCATTCGAATTAGAACTATGTTTGGAACCATATAGATGGCACAATTAAGACAAGAATTTGAGATTTATCTTTAAAATGTTGAATCAAAATTCAAACTTGTTTTAAACTTTATATTTCTAGGAGTGGACTTTCACACAATTTCAACTAGAATTAGAACTTGGAATAGTTTGGCATAGAAATTAGAACATTTACTTTGGAACTAGTATCATAGTTTGACCTTAGATTGGAACTAGAACTAGGATTGGAGCTAAATGGATTACACATTGACACAGTTCAGACAAGGAATTAGAATTTATTTTTGAAATTAGTTTGAAATTAGACTTTGGATTGTAATTGGGACTAGGTTTGGAACCAAATGGAATGAATAATGGCATGGATTAGATGAGAATTTAGACATTGGTCTTGAATTGTTTTGAAGTGTAAATTTTCATATTTTCACAATACTTTTGGTTTAAATTGGTCAACCTAATGGCATGGTTTGGACAAAAAATGTAGGAATTTAGACTAAGTTTAGACATGTCACTTTTGTTTGATCCATAATTTTGGAAATTTAATGTTTCATTATGTGGGTATAAAATGGTTTTAGATTTTAAATTGGTTTGTTTGATTTGGTCTCAAGTTTAAACAAGATTTCAACACAACAACAAGCAATAACACACAAGCACTAAAAGGCACTTTAATAACTGATTCGGATTTGTATCACATCCATTTAACCTTTTCAAACACTTGATTTGAGAGAGAATTATAAAGTTTAAGGTTTATTAAATAAATTATTAGAATTATTGGTAGGGTTATTAGGTCCCCCTTCTCTCTCAAGGTTTTTATGATAAAGGTGAACTTTAGGGGATGTTACCTTTGCACCCCTACTTCAATGTATGATCCACAATGAAAGAGGCATATATGTTTTTTACAATGGGATATCTAGATGTTCCCTATATACAACCCTTAATAGGTTTTGTGGGAATAAAAATAAATCAAAAAATAAATCCAAATTAGGCAATCCATGGGAGGGGTCTTATCTCCATTGTAACCATGCCATCTTTACCTTCTAATTAGTAGTGCTACCAAACCTAGATTTTTAGAAGATGTTTTTTGATTACTTGTATGTTTTACCCTTACCTTGATGATATTCTGCCTAAGGAATCATGATTTTCCCTAATGATAATTGTGTTATATTCATATAACCCATCAGATGTATAGGGATGGTAGATATGTTGCAGTATCAATTCCTATTCATAATGCCCTATAAGGCTTGTAATAAGGTGATGAAATCATAATTAAAAATCATAAAATAAAAAAATGGAAGGTATCATTTGGAATAAAATGACAAGACACTTTACATTTTTGAGTCACCCAAAAAGCAAAGAACATACATGTAAAATGCCTCAAAATACATTCAACCAATAAACAAAATTTTTAATTAAAAAAGAAAAGAAAATGAGAATTAACATTTTATTATAACCAAATTAAAATGTGAATTCTTTTTAAATGTCCAAATTAAAATTCTAGATAAAATAATTTGTTTTAACTTTGAACATCATTTCTTTGGCCAAGGTCATGCATCAAACCAATTAAAAGTTTTTTTGGGTGGTATTTAGGAAAATCTAACTTGGAAAAATAAGAACATTAAAAAAACACCCAAAATTCAACAAGTTAGAAATCACATAAAATAAATAAAAACGCAAACATTAAAGGTTAGAACAACCCAAAAAATAATGATAGTTAGCAAAATGAATATATCTAAAAAGTATAACTTACATTTTGATGAAATTTGGATAAAATATAGATAAGACAAATGCACACCAATTTTTTTTAAAAAAAAATCAAATAACAAACATATAAAACGTTATATCCATTTTTACTATAAAAACTAACAATGAGTAAAACAACAATATCATCTAAATTATAAATCAGATTACTATGAAATTCTTACAAGTCCTAGATAAAATAAAACTAAACTAACCTAAAAAATCGTAAATAAAAAATAAATATAGTTAAATCTACATCTATTTTCATGTTCATGTTCATGAACGTTTCAAAAATAAAATTATCAAAAAATAATTTAAATGAAGTATGGGTTTCACAAATGAGTCCCATCAAGTGTGCCATTATGTAAATAGAGATTTGACATAATAAATGAAGATTCAATTTTATGATCACAAATCAAATAAATATTAAATCATCAAAACATCTATTATCCCTCTACTGAGGGTGAGTAAATATGAATTGAAAGAAGGAATACAAACAAGAAAACAAAGAGTATTACCTTGTGATTTATCTTCTTACGAATCAATTGAAGCAAGATTGAGCTTGGCTTGTGATCTAATTTTTTTTGGCTATGCTGGTTCCTTGTGGTAAGCATGTCTCCTTGTTCACCTTGATTGTTGTGGCTTGGAAATTGATAGAATAAAAGTGAAGCTTCTAAGGTTATTTTGGCATAATAACCTTTTAAATGTTAGATCTTACTAGAGTAATTTTGGCATAGTAAAATTAGGATGAAGAATCATATCCAAATTAGAGGAAGAACCTCTAATTTATAGACTTTTAACATTAATGTGAACCATCCATATTGAGATGAGAATCAAGGGTTGAGAATAAAAGATAATTTTAAATTCAAAATGAGGTTTTTGAATTAAAAATTGGAGTGGAGAACATGTGGGACTCACAAATGAATATAAAATTCATATGGGAGGAAGATATAATATAAATTTGGTAAGTGGGATTGACTGGAATATGAGTTGGATTATTAAATTAGAAATATGAGAAAGATGATATTATAAAATTCTAATGATGGGGGACAGGTGGATCCTAGGGCATCTTTGAAAGTTGGAAAGGAGAATACAGTGGAAGATGACCTCATGAGGTGAGGATAATTAGATTTTTGAATTTATAGAAATTGTGAATATTAAAAATATGTTGTTTTTTAATTAAGGATTATTTAACTAATTTGGATTAATTAACTTAATAAATATGTAAATAGTAAACTATGGATAGTGATAATGAATTAGAATTAAAGAAAACTAGGGATGATTACCAATGATTAAAATAAACACAAAGTATATAATTTTAAGTGTTTGCACTCAATAGTGGTCATAATATACATAAGTTATTCCATTTTAATAATGGTGTTCATCATAGGTGTTATCATTAGTTCTAACCCAACACATTTTTTTTAATCGAGACATATTAGTATCATCATCCTCATGGATGAGAAGTGAATGTTAGTGATCGCTAAATTTAGGATATATCGGTAAAGGTATCAGATCTTTGAATTTTGGTACTTTTGGTATATCATTTTAATAAATTATACCATTACAATAATTATTTACATTGACTTATATATAAATAATTATTTCATTATGTATTTATCAAAATATTTGATGATTGTATGAAGGAGAATATTATTGCAACCATTTTTGTGTTAGAATGTGTAAGAAGGTCCTTATTAAATCACCTGACTTATTTGTGACTCATGGATTTTTATAAAATATCAATCCTTACCAATTTGTATTATTGTTAAGAGATATGGGGTGGGTTACACCTTTATCATGTTATCCCAATCCTTGACCTTTGTATCCATATTTTAGAAAATATCAAAGGCCAAAATCATATAATGTTGGGGTATAAAAAATGAGTAAAGTATCTTTATCTTCCTAAAGATGGATCAAATCATGTCTTGAAATGGTGAGAGCATGAACCTAATTAGAGGGATGGTGATATTAAAAAAAAAATCTTTTTTTTCTCTATGATTCCAATCTGATATGAACAAGGATTGTTTGCTAGGTTTGCTTATTTTATTTGGTCTTCTTTTATCTCAAGCTTGTCTTTTTCGTAAATAGGCTTTTAGCCTTCTTAAACTCTTTTATTTTCACCAATAATATTTTTTATGTCTATTAAATAGGATATTGTACCTTATTAATTATTATTAAACTCAAAAAATTAATCAGTAGCCTTCCATAAATATGATTTTTGCAAACAACAAATAATAATATTATTAAACCTTATCCTCTAGGTCTACTTATTATGTTCTTAACATAATTCTATCTACATGTGTCAAAATTTTCTAAAATCACTTGTCACACACATCCTTCCCTACATTTCCTCTAAGTTTCAAGCAATTTTATGGTAGTTTTCAAGTAATAATACTTTAGTGCTTCTAAAACAAGGTTTTATCCTACCTTACAAGACTAAATGTCTAATTTTTAGTGATATTCTCTCATGTAGTAGTATTTTATCTATGGAATAAATTTTATCACATCAAAAACTATGTAATATATCTACATAATAGGTTTTAAGTCATTTGTTTCATTTGTTTTTGAGATATGACTTTTTTGTGACTCAAAAACCCTTAAAACTTATTTAAAAACATGTCTTATATTTTAAGATATCTCCATCTATACAAATCTAAACCTCCTGAATCAAAATTTAATACCTCACTTGTATCTATCCAACCTATCAATCAGTTTTGATGAGTTTTATATAGTTTATTTTCAAGTTAAAATTATTTATTTCTAAATAGGATTCATAGGACTTTCACAAGGCTTATAACTTATACTTTAAAAATTTTCAGTTTTTTATGACTATAAAGGGTTCCTATCAATTGGATTCAAACCTATACATACTCCTCTTAATTTATCAATTGTCTTCCATGTTTAAAAAATTATGAAAAAATATAGGTAATACCTTTTTTTCCTAGATTATCTTACCAAAAGCACTATTTTAGAGACCTTATAACTCATAAACCATCATAAAAGTATGTAACCAGATCAAATACCATGGTTCTTTGAAAAATTTGGACTTTTTATCAAAAACTAGCAACCAAGGTTTGACCCTTAGAAGGATAACATTGATCTAATGCCCATTTGGGTTAGGTTACTTGGTTTTCTAATTTATTTATTAGCATTTACAAAACATTTGGTTACCTTACTACTCTGGACTTGGTGATCAAGTTAAGATCTAAGCTCGTATATGATAGGTTTTGTGTCAACACATTTGTAAATCAAGAGATTCAAAATTCAATGGTGTTACACACCCCTTTTGGAGTAAGAGCATAAAAATAGAATTTGAAAAATTAGCTCTATTGTGTGATAAGTGTCATAAAATTAGACACTCTTCAGAGGTGTGTACATTAGGTCCCAACTCAACATCATAGCAAATAAAAGGATGCATCTCTTTTTAAAATCCTATTAATTCTCAAACCATAACCATAGGTACATTATCTCCCCTTAAAATAGATGTTATTCAATCTATTTTAGAATAGGAGGAAGGAGATAAAGCAGACTTAGAAGTTATTAAAAATGGGAACTCAAATTTAAACTCTATTTTAGATCTAGGAGAGAAAATAATTCAAGATAAAGGAGAAACCAAAAATCCTACAAAATAATTTTCATTAGTAGAATTATTGAAATAGGTAGATATGAAAGGGGTAGATCTAGAGATGGATGAAGTCATTCATCAAATTAGTACTATGGAGATACAAGGGTCTCAAACTCTAAATCTTTAGACTTAGAATAGATTTGAAATCATTGATCATGAGGTAGAAATGAATGATGCAATAGATAAAGGGATCCTAATAAAAGGTCAATCATTTAATGAAGATTTTACTTTAATTTCAAGAAATGAGGAGGTTAGAGATGCACATCAAGTAACTGTTATGTCTAAGAAAAATAAAAAATCCAGAATGACTTCATCGATTATTATAAGAGGTGAAAAAGGCCTAATATTCAAAAATCCACCCAATTTAGGTACATCATCTAAAAAAGAAAATGTATTTAAATGTACTCAAAAAAGACATAATAGATGGATTTCAAAAAACACTTCCTTTTAAATGAGGTTTCTCTTCCCCTAAAATTTAATAACGTTGATTATTTCTTACAACATTAGAGGGATGCATAATATAGGGAAGAATAAATTATTTTGATCCAAAACTTAGAAGTTCTAGTTGATAAATATTTCAAGAACATAGAAATAACAGAGTAACAATGAATTCCCTTAGAAGAGATGTAGTATTACTCAAGATCGCAATACAATTATATGCTTCTCTCTAGGAAGAGATGCCTGTCTTCACATTTCGGGTTACCTATTCATTTATACACATTTTGAAAGCATGGGGAGGATGTGCAAGGTCACCAATATTGAGGGAGATTAAGTGGTTCAACTTCCAATATTTAAAACAATATAGAATTCGAGGAATTACTATTTTCATAAACTTACTATTTTTAGACTACACTACTAAAATTGAAATTTGGGGCACTTAAATTGTGATTTATAGGGCAAAACGTCATTGAGAAAATATCCATGCCATATCAAGATGTTATCCTCATTCTTAGATTTCCAACGGTTCAAATGGAGAGTCAATTGGAGCTACAATGCAAAAGTTATGGGTCCCAGAAGTTTCATCATCAATTGGGGTGGAACAGTCATCTGAATTGTTCCCTGAATTATTACCCAGTTCATTCCTCCCTCCTTAAAAATAAATTGTCCCCATTGTGTCAATGTTCCTCATCAGGTGTGGTAGTTGTGTCTTGATTTTATTATCTATGAGCCACTCACCTTGGTGGCTAATCTGGCCCCTTTTCACCACTCGATAAAGTGGAATAGAGTGTCCTCTTGTTGTCTTCATCCAGGTGTCCATAATCTAATCCTATTCCACTAGAGAAAAACTCTATGGATCAAGATAATCAATTTCTAGTTGTTTTACTACAACTGAAGTGTATAATAGAGGTGGATTATATGGTTTGAGGATCTCCACATTGAATATTGAATGGAGACCAAGGTAGGCTGGTAGGTTCAACTCAAAATCATTTTATCCAACTTTTTTGGTGATGGTGTAGGGACCATATCACAGAGGCCAAATGTTTTTGTATGGGCCTACAAGTCATTCCTTCTGAAGCCATAACCAAACCTTGTCACCCATAGCAAAATGGTGTGCAATCCTATGTTTGTCATGGTGTTGCTCATACTTCTGATTCATCTTCTCCAGGATGTCATGAACTTGTTGTTGGATGTGTTGCATTAGTTCAATAGACTTTGTTGCTTTTGCTACCTCAGATCTTCTATGAGGTGTGTATTCCATGGTGGAAAATAGAACAACTATATCAATTGGTGCCATGGGTTGGAACCTAAAACATACTTGGAATGGAATGTTCTTGGTCGAGCTATGCAACACTCGATTATATCCATGTTGTATGAAAAGAAGTCCCTCATCTTGTGTGCATGGATGTTTGGAGTGATACATTCAAATCATGTGAACAATCAAGTAGTTTACCACCTCTATCTGACCATTAGTCTATGGATGGAAATTTGTGGACTTCATCAGCTTGGTATCCATCATCTTCCATAGAGTAGACCAAAAGATGCTCAGGAACGTGCTATCTCGATCTAAGACAATGGACTTGGGGAGATCAAAATGGATCCATACATGACTAAAATATAATTGATTAGTTTCCTCTATAGATATATTTTTATTACAAGTAATCATGATAGCCATTTTTGAAAAATGATCAACTACCATAGAAATATAGTCCTTACCATGTTTTGAAGTGGCTAAACTTGAAATAAAATCCATTGAGATGGATTCCCAAGGCCTGGTTGTTTTTGGAAATGGCATGTACAATCCTTGCTTATTATTTGTTGTCTTAACTATCATATATGGGGTGAAATATTTGAGATATATTTCCACATCCTTTCACATATGGGGCTAGTAGAAGTGTTTATGAAGAACTGCCAATGTCTCTTCTATACGAATGTGTCCAGTTGTCCTACTGAAGTGTGCTTCCCATATCATATTTTATTGCTCTACAAATGGAATATAGATGTGCCCCATATGATAGAGGACATTATCTTGCAAATATAAATTAGAAACATTTTTACCTTTTTCAAGCACTTGATATGTATCAACAAAGGTAGGATCTACTTCATACAGAGCACTCCAAGTGGCAGTCTCATATCTGCACAGGTCAAGAACTATTGTGAGTGCAATAATTGGTGGGTGGCTCAGATAATATGAAGCTATATTTGAACTCCACTTTTTGTGTTTGATTATCAGGTGGAATTTTTGAAGATATGTGGCCCACTTTTGGTGCCTCTCATTTCATAGTTTTCTCTATCTTGATGAATTCCAATGGTTTGTGGTCAGTGTGGATGACCGTATCTTTCCCCAAGATGTAGTGTTTCCATTGTTTATAGGATTTCACAATGACATAGAGATCCTTATCATATTTTGGATATTTCTTGACTTCATTAGTGAAATTTTCACTGTGATATGCAATAGGATGGCCATGTTGCATGATGACAGTTCCCATGGCATATTCAGATGCATCTATCATCAAATCAAAAAGTTGATGCAAATCTGGCAAGGCAAGAACAAGGGATGAGAAAAGTCTATTCTTCAAATTCTCAAATTCCCTTTGTTTTATTTCACCCCACTAAAATGCATATTTAGCTCCTCCTTTAGTCACTTGGGTTAGTGACCAAACAACATGTGAAAATCCAAGAACAAACCTACGGTAGAAATTTGCAAGACCCAAAAAGTTATGAAGTTCTATGAGGGTTCTTGGTGTGGGCCATTCTTGAATAACCTAAATATTTTTTGGATCAACATGGACCCATTGCTAGTTCATAATGTACCTGAGGTAATAAATTATTGTCATCCCAAATGTGTATTTGTTGAGATTTGCATACAACTTGTGCTCTCGAAGAGTTTGAAGCACCTTACGAACATGTTTTAAATGTTCTTCCTAAGTTTTGCTATAGATGAGTATGTCATCTAAGTAGACCACCATGAATGAGTTGGTGAAGGGTCGTAGGATGTCATCCATCATCCTCATGAAGGTTGCAAGTGTGTTAGTTAATCTAAAAGGCATAACCAACCATTTAAAGAGCCCCTCCTTATATTTGAATGCTGTCTTCCAAACATTAGTGGGATCGATGGGAATTTGGTGATAACCAAATTTGAGATCAATTTTGGTGAATAACTTCACACCATGGAGCTGGTCTAGTAGGTCATCAATCTTGGGGAAGGGGTAGCGATTCTTCACAAAGATTTTAATTAGGGCTTGATAGTTAATGCAAATCCTCCATGTTCCATCTTTCTTTGGTGCCAAGACAATTAGGCTACCACAAGGTGAATAGATTGGCCTGATGTGACCCTTTTGGATCAATTATTGAATCTATCTTTTTATCTCATCATACTCTAAAACTGATTTGTAATAGATAGGACTATTAGGCAAAGGTGATCTTGGGATCAAATTGATAGAATGTTTTACCTAGCAATGTGGTGGAACTCCTATGGGTGACTTGAATAAGTCATCATATTCTCCTATGATTCATCTTATCTATTTTTTTGGTTGTGTTTATTGTGTAGTTAGGATTGCAACATTAGCCTTCTTGGATTTCTATGGTTTGACTACCATGAAAACAAATTGCTATGTCTTCTCCACCACTCTCTTGCAGTACTTAGCACTAATTAGGGAGATAGATGTGGGAGGTGGTACCTCTAATACATTATAGCACCATGTTTCAAGAGTGAGGGTGATTCTTTGAGTTTGTTATTAATAGATTCCATGTCACTCATACATTAATGACTGACCAAGCAGTACATCACAAACATCTAGATTGACCACATCACATAAAACTTCATCTTGGAATGGTTTTATTGCATATGAAAGAAGACACTGATGGGTGACATGGAGGTCTCTCCCTGGGATCAACCATCCAATACTGTAGGGCTTTAGATCAGGGTTCATGGATAGATTTAGACTTTTCACAACTTTAGTAGAGATTAAATTCTTTTGACTCCCACTATCAAGAATAAAATGTAGAGGCTTACCTTTTACCCATAATTTGGAGTGAAATAATCTTTCCTTATCATCCAGTCTTTCCTCATGAGTTTGTGATGAAGTGATGATGGTGTCAAGCTCAACATCTACAATTTATTCTTCATCATCTTCGACTGTGGGTTGTGTATGAGGCATAGTAGTAGATGTCAAGTATTGTGACTTAGAAAATAGTGACTTGATGGCTCGACATTCTTCTTTGGAGTGAGTTCTAGTTTTGTGGTAGTCACACCATTTTCTAGCCTTCCCCTTCTGGGGTTTCTTATCCTAAAACTCCTTTTGCTTCCAATTTTGGCCTCGTGTTTGACCTTCCTTATCACTTTTCCATTTTGAGGGTTGACTCTTCACATTATTTCTACCATGCTTCTGCTCAATCTTCACTACAAATTTTTATGCCTCATTGAGGGTTTCCAAATTGAAGAGTTCCATTTCCCCCCATATGTACCATTATAGTCCACCATGATATTTGAGAGTCTTATTTTTCTCACTTTCTTAGATGCCCAATCTTGCAGACAAAGAATGAAAAATGTTTTGTAATCTTGAACATCAGCCTTCTTATATTTTTGTGGTTTGACCACCATGATAACAAATTGCTTTGTCTTCTCCACAAATCTCTTGCATTGTTTAGCACTGATCAGGGAGACAGATGTGGGAGGTGGTACCATTGGTACCCTATAACAATGTGTTCCAAGATTGAGGGTGATTCTTTGGGTTCGTGATTCATAGATGCCATGTCTCTCATACATGAATGGCTAACCAAAGAGTACATCACAAACATCTAGATTGAACACATCACACAAGACTCTATCTTGAAATTGTTTTATTGCATATGAAATAAGACACTAATGGGTGACACAAAGGTCTCTCCTTGGGCTCAACCATCCAATACTATAGGGATTTGGATTAGGCTTCATGGATAGATTTATACTTTTCACAACTTTAGTAGAGATTAAATTATTTTGACTCCCACTATCAAGAATGAAATGTAGAGGCTTACCTTTTACCCATAATTTAGAGTGAAACAATCTTTCCTTGTCATCTGGTCTTTCTTCAAGGGTCTTTGATGAAGCGATGATGGTATCAAGCTCAAAATCTACAATTTATTCTTCATCTTCTTTGACTATGGGTTGTGTATGAGGTAGAGTAGTAGATGTCAAGTATTGTGACTTAGAAAGTAGTGACTTGATGGTTTGACATTCTTCTTTGGAGGGAGTTCCAATTTTGTGGTAATCACACCATTTTCTAGCTTTCCCCTTCTGGGGTTTCTTATCATGAAATTCCTTCTACTTCTAATTTTGGCATTGTGTTTGACCTTCCTTGTCACTTTTCCATTTTGAGGGTTGAATCTTTGTATTCTTTCTACCATGCTTCTACTTAATCTTCACTGTGAATTTGTATGCCTCACTCAGGGTTTCCAAATTGAAGAGTTCCATTTTCCCTCGTATGTACCATTGTAGGGCACCATGTTATTTGAGAGTCTTATATTTCTCACTTTCTTGGATGCCCAATCTTGTAGACAAAGAATGAAAAATGTATGTGTAATATTGAACATATTGATCCTTACCTTGGTGAAATTGTTGCCACTATATGTACAAATCATCATATGCTTTGATGGGATAGTATTCATCTTTCACCACTTCCACAAAATCATCCAAGGTAGTTTCTACCTCAAGGACAATGTCATCTATACTGAACCTCTTTTTGTACACTTCCCACTAGGTTTTCATGGGCAATGATGCTTTCAAAAGAGCAAAAGTGATTTTTTCTCCATCAGTGAACTTATTTATAGAGAAGTAGGAAGACAGTTGATCCAACCAATTTTCTAGTAGATCAGCATTGATTTTTCCTTCAAATGTAGGAATATTAAAATTTACTAGTACCATGAAGGGTGTTGGGGCACTGAAAGGGCATTCCCTGGAGGAGGAGCCAGGAAGTGCAACTACAGAGCTAGAATTTCCCATCGAGAGTGTTTGAAGAATTTGGGAAAATTGTTGTAGCATCTGTGCTTATTTTCATTTGAGGGCTTCATTCACCATTTCCTTGAAAGGATCATATGTCTCAGTGTTGTCTTCCATTTGAAGTCTTTGGAAAGAACAGGAGGAAAGTTTCGAAGCTCTGTTGTTTCCCACCCAAGCTTCTTATAGCCTGACCTCATCCTCAAGATAATACACTCTCCAAACAAACCACTCTAATACCACTGATCTAAAACTCAAATGTTATAGTTGATAAATATTTCAATAACATATAAATAACATAGTAACAATGAATTCTTTGAGAAGAAATGTAGTATTACTCAAGATCGCAATACAATCATATACTTATCTTTAGAAAGAGAAGTCTGTCTTCACATTTTGAGTTACCTATTAATTTATACACATTATTAAAGCATGGGGAGGATGTGGAAGGTCACCAATCTCATGGGAGATTAAGTGGTTTGACTTCCAAGATTTAAAACAATATAAAATTCAAGGAATTACTATTTTTAGACTGCACTACTAAAATTTAAAATTGGGGCACTTCTATAGGGTTTTTGGGGGTCAAATTTCATCAAAAAAATCTCCATGCCATCTCATGATGTTATCCTCATTCTTATATTTCCAATTGTTCAAACGGCGAGTCAATTGGAGCTACGGTGAAAAAGTTATGGCTCCCAGATGTTTTTTCATCAATTGGGGTGGAACTGTCACCCAAATTATCACCTGAATTGTTGTCTAGATCATATTTAGGGATTTTAGAAAGACTAATAAAGCTATTATTTTTCCCATTCAAGAATTAGAGATTGATGATAATTTATTTTTTAATTAAAAAAATTTGTATTGGAGTGAAGTTGAAGAAATTTATATCAGTGTATTTGGGGCTTCATGAGGGCTGACAACTTTCTGGTATGCTAAATTTCTAATGGAAGAAATCATCCTCAAGATGCAACATCATGTAGTAGTTATTTTTATGGATATTATAGATAACAAGTAGTGGAGTTTTTTAAATGTGTATGCTCTGAATATTAGGACTATACATATAAATTTGTGGGAAGATATGACATGGATTTTGGTGGGAGATTTTAACTCTCCTCTTCATCCATGGGATAAAAAGGGTGGGAATATGGTTTGTATGGACAACATTGAAGATTTTATTTTTTTGTTTATAATATGGGTTTGTTTTATTTGGAACTTAAAGGGTCTAAATTTACTTATAATAATCAAAGGCTTGGTGATAATATAATCCAATAGATATTAGATAGAGTTCTTGTCTCTTTAGAGTGGCTATAATTCAAGGATATGTCCCTTAAAACTCTTTAAGGATTGGTTCTGATCATTCTCCATTAGAGTTGAATGTTTTAGATCATAAGGTCAAAGAGAATAGGTATCCTTTTCTAATGGAGCATATGTGGTTCACACATCCTGACATACATGATAGAACTTCAGATTGGTGGACTGAAAATGGTACTGGTTTAGCTATGCTCAATCTAGTTAAGAATTTGAAAAAGGTTAAAAATAGGGTCAAACAATGGAACAAATAAGTTTTCTTGAATGTTAATTTCCAAAAAATGTCCCTTCAAGTAGATATTTTAAATATGGATGATGAAATCAAGGAGAAGGGGCATTGTTTAGAAGTACAAAATAGATTTAAAAAGATCTTATTTAATTATCACACTATTATAGGTAGAAAATAATCTTTATGGAGATAGAAATCTAGAAATATTTGGATCAAGGAACGGATATAAATACCCAGTTTTTTCATTTGTGTAGTTTGAAATAGAGGAAACATAATGCTATCAAGGAGATAATCACTAAAGAGGGCCAGATTTCCTCATATGTTGATGATATTAATCAATCAAGTGTACTATTTTATAATAATTTGTACAAAAATGATTTCGAGAAGAATATTAGATATGAACAATAATTTTTACATGTGATATCAAAATTGATCAACTGGGAGGACAATGATATGCTTACAACTGTAACCTCAAATGAATATCTAAAATTTGTGCTCTCCAAGACAAATCCAAACAAAGATCTAGGACTAGTTGGATACCCCATATATTTTTTTAAAATATTTTAGGACATAATTAGGGATTATGTGGTTACAATTGTGAACAAATTACTTGAAATTATGTATCTTCTTAAATAAATCAATCATACTTTCTTAATGATTATCCCTAAGAAGGAAGGGGATATTAACATTTTAAATTTATAGCCTATTAGCTTATGTAATTATTTCTATAAGATCATCAATAAGCTTATTACTCTAAGGAAGCAAATTATCATGGAAAATTTTTCCAATCTTAGTAAGGAGGTTTTGTTTTGGGTACACAAATTCAAGATGGAGTGATCATTGTTCATGAAGCCATTCACTCAATGGAAAAAATCCAAAGAGCATATATGGTCCTTAAACTAGATATGACCAAGGCATATGATAGATTAAACTAGAGTTTTCTAGATAGAATTATGTCTTAATTTCATTTTTGTGATAAATTTAGGAAAATTATTAGATCTTTTATAACCACTTGCATTTTTTTTATGTTGGTTAATGGGGTAACTCATGGTTTTATCAAAATAACTAAAGGAGTGAGATATGGAGACCCACTTTTGCCTTTTCTATTCACCATTATGGTGGAATCACTTAGTAGATTCATAACTAGGTCCTTAGTTGAGTCACAATTGAAAGGTTTTAAATCAACCAAATATGTAGACTTGATGACACATCAGTAATTTGATGATGACACTATTCTCTTATCTAAAGCATCTATGCAAGAATCAACAAATATCAATTTTTTTTTATGATGTATGAAAAGGCCTTTAACCATAAAATTAATTTTGATAAGAGTTCGGTGTATTTCTTTAATATACCAATGGCTAGACAAGCTAGGACAGCTACACTTCTGGGATGCCAAATCAAGGAACTCTCATCCCCTTAGCTAGGAATGCCTCTCTTTATCAATCAACTTCAGATAGTAGTGTGGAATATTTTTATTGAGATATTCCAAAAAAAGCTCACATGATAGAGAGGTAATCTTTTATCCCAAGATGATAAGGTTGTTATGATTAAGTGTGTTTTACAAAGTCTTCTGGTATATATTATTTCACTATTCAATTTGCCTAAAAGAGTGGAGGATAAATTAATTAATATTCAATGAAACTTCCTTTGGGATAGAACCGAAGAAAAAACAAATTCCATCATGTGGCATGGAGTAAGGGTTTCTCTAAACAGAGGTATGGTAGACTTGGTCTAAGAAATATGCAGTTGATAAATAAAGCACTCATTTCAAAATTAATTTTGATATTCATCAAAATAATCTTGGTTTGTGGTAAAACTATTTCTTTTAAATATCTTGAAGGTAGAGATCTGATATGCATCCTCCAAATGAACAATTTTTTAGAGGTTCACATATATGAAACTTCTTAATTGCAAATAAGGATTTGATAATTTTTGGTTCAAAATGGAAAATAAGCAATGGACACAAGGTTGATTTTTTGAGAGATAAATGGATTTATAATTCGCTACTATATTAGAGTGATATAGGTTTGCATTCATATGACAACATGAGGATTAAATATGTCTCTAAGGTGGCAAAATATTAGTAAGAGATGGAGGGAGTTAAAAGTTGGAAAAGATTGAGTTTGGAAAACTTAAACCAATAAGACACTCTAAAGATATCAGATCTAAATAATTTGTTGAAAAATGCCCACATCCCATGGGTTATTAGAGAGGAACAATTGATCTAGATGGATTCATTCAATGTCCAGTACAAATTAAAGTCAAGATATATTCGACTCTCTCAATAATGCAATTTGAATGTAAACTATGCTAATGTTTGGGATAAATATCTTACTCCACAAATAAGTTTTTTCTTATAGTTGGCAATTCAAAACAAAATCTTAACAATTGATAATATTAGAAAAGAGGCTACATTATTATCAATATATATGTGTTATGTGAAGAGTGAAATAAAATTATCTTTCATTTTCTAGTTCATTTCTCTTTTTCTCAAAAGATTTGGAGTCATTTAGTAGATAGATTCAATATATTATGGGTGTAAGCAAGTTCCATAATGGAAATGTGGCAGTCTTCCAGATGCCCATTTAAAAATGTCCACCTCAAGAATCCTTGGAATTTGACTTTGCCTCATATAATTTGGGGGATCTAGGGAGAATAGAATAATATAATTTTCAAGGGAAAGAGATGCAGTAGTAAAGTTACCTCAGCCAAACAATTTGATCTTATTAAGGAGAATTACAAGTCTATACATATTAATGAAGGTAATAATTTACTACATTTTGAATTAATCCTAGTACTAAATTTTAAATTATACTCCTCCAAGTTAGGTAAAATAGATCCTAAAGATGAAATTAGGAAAAGAATGAAATGTAAACCTCCCGCTAAGGGTTGAATGAATCTCAATTTTTATGGAGCTTCAAAAGGAAACCTGGGTCCAATGGGGGGAGGTGGAATAACTATATATCATAAGGGTAATTTGATTTTTACATATGAAAGATACATGGGCATGAGGTCAAATAACTAAGGAGAATATCTAGAAGCATTCTAGGTGATCAAATTGGCAAAGTAATTGACTATGCATAATTTATTGGTGGAGGGAGACCCCTAAATATTTTGAATTATCTATATGGGAAAAATGTATTTATTTAGTCTATCAAGGATGTATTATATGAAGCTATTATCCTATTGGACTTTTTTTAGTAGGTTACCATTCAACATACTTATAAGAAAGGGAATGGTATAGCTATCTATTTCACCAACAAATGAGTAAATAATTTGCATTTTATAAGTTGGATTGGCTAGGAAGATCTTCCTAGGGAATTGATTCTAAATATTAAAAATGAAGGAAATTATAATGATTATAATCTTATGCATATTGGCAAATCCTCTAATTCTTAGATTATATTTTGTGGTTTTAATTTTAGTCAGGGACTTATCTATTTTGTTTTATTTTTTTGGGCTTCAAATGGTAAGCTTTTCGATGCCCTGAAACATCTTTTAGATGACCAAAACATAATATACAGTTATTTTTTCTCCCAATTTGATCTAGTGAAGTTATATAATAGGGATATTAGTAGTGGTTGTGAGGAAATCAAGATTCTTCTACCGATTATAATAGATGCAAAATTGTAGCCTAAATTTATGGAAAATGAAAGAGTTTGGGAAACCCTATAATTGAGATTCTTTGTTGGATTTATGGAGAATATTGAAGGCATTGACAAACATTACTAAATCTTTTTTTACAAAATCATTGGAGGATAGAACAATGTAAATTAATGGAGTTACTCTCAACATTATTAAGGAACTAATTTCTCATGTAAATGGGTTGGTGATTGAGGAAATGAAGAGTTACTATTCACTAAGGGATTTCAAATTGGACAAAGAGGCCCTTTTAGAGCAAGGAGAGAAACTAGAGTAGCTTCACAATGGTTTTGATCAAGAATACTTGCCCAAGCCTTATGTGGAGGTTTCCTTTCATATGATGGTGTAAGTCAGCTTGAAAGGTAGGTACAATGTAGTTATATGGTCCTTGTTTAGAATTTTATATTATTTCAAGCATGGTGTGCCATTTACTCTCCCATCGTTTATGTTGAAATCCATGGAGGTGTCAATCATGAAATTTAAACAAGGGAAGTAATCAAGACCTATAAATGAGGAGGTGATCTAACTCAATTAAATTATTTTAAGGGTATTAATTAAATCACCCCAAAAATATCATATCCCTAGAAATAAAAGGTAGAGGAGGGGCCTACTGATATCAAGAAAATTAAAAAATTCATGATTAAGTACCTTGGGAGTCTGAGCAAGGTTACTGAGAACACAAAGAAACTAGTGGAAAATATTATTAAAAATAACAAAGGAAAGAATCAAAAGAAATAATAAAATATGAAAAATACATCGAAGTAATTTGAAGCCTCTAGGATTTATTCAGGAGAAATAGGCGAATCGGGATCTTTAGGATAGGTGTAGTAAAAAAGGGGGTTCAATGGGGGATTTTATTAATGTTGAAGAGGGAAGTGGAGATCCTGGGGAGAGTCAAAAGAAATTAATCATGGAAGCAAATCAGATTAAAATTTGGCTATAGTTGAGAATGCAAATAGGGAGCCTATTTATGTTATAGTAGAGAAAGGGGAGACTTATTAGAACTAACACCTCAAGGAACAGAATGAGGTGTTCAATAATTTTATTACCTCACTTAAAGGTAATGACAAATTAGATAAGATAGTGGAAGATTTTGACCTTTAAAAATATATCATGAGGTGGTTTATGTAAGATATCATAGTGTTGAAAGGTAAGGTTAATTATTTGTAGCAAGAAAATTGAAGGATGAGTCAAATCCTTTTATCAAGGGAGGAGTATTACCAAATTTAGAGTTTGTCATTCAAGATGGAGCTTTCAGAATAATAGAATGAGAATCTGTACAATAAAATAGGTTTCTTAGTCAATTGTAGTAATGCTGAGATGTATGAGGGCATATAGAACATTGAAAACCTATGAACTCACCTTAGTGAGATTTTTGAGTCTAGTGTCATAGGTAGAGGGAAGGGCAAGAAGGGGTAGAGCAGTGGATCTCAATATGGCATGGACCAAGATAAATTGTTTTTACAAATTTATATGAACCTTAAAAAGATGAAATCTTCTTGGGAGGATATTTCAAGTAGTTTAGATTTAGAATAGTTCTATGGTTGTTCTTTGTTGGTTTTTGGGATATTTTTTAGCTATTTATAGGCCTGGTTGGTCCTATTTATTGGTTGGTCTTTGGTAGACTATTGATCCTTTTTTTATACTTCTCCTAGAGTTTAGGAACCCTAGCTCAAAAAAATCCCCCTTTATCCTGAATAAAAAGACATGTATAACATGCAATTATAAATTAAATTATGTATGATTGCATCACAATAATCATAACAATCCTTATTTATATATGGCTAAAAATTAACAACAAATCTCTACAATTAATGACAAAGAATCACCAAATCTTACCAAAATAAATCCTTTTCTCCATGTCTTCATTGGTTTATTAGATCCTTGTTTCATGATTTAAGTCTCATGATATCTTGACTCATATCTTTTCTTAATATTATTTAAGTTACATATAATAATAATCTCTTAATTACCTATGTCTTATCTCAAAACATGATAAATTTGTCCTTCCACCTACATTGAACATAACTTAATGGGGTTTAAGACAAGTTTAGGATACATTTAATTAATAAAAGGCATTTAAAACATGTAAATATATCACAAATACCCATTTTACAAGGATAAATACCCTTACATCATGCCAAACCATTCAAATCCCTCACAACAAATTCTATTTTTTTATTTCTTACTTTTGGCAGGAAAACTAGGATATAGCTTATATGACCAAAATTTGAAAACCTAATGACCTAAAACCTCCCACATGACCAAAAAAATATCTGCACCTAATAACCTTAAAATTTGACCAAATTTCACAAAAATTAACCTAATAACTTGATGCAATTGCATCAGGCTTCCCAAATGGGAAAATTTGAGCTCCCACTCAAATGAAGCTTCTATCTTTTTTTCTAATTTTTCTACTTTTTTGCTTATTCATCTTCTCCTTTTGTTTATTTTATTTATTCCTTATTTGTTGATCCTCTTCATCTAGTTTATCATATATATGAACATGATAATTTGATCCACATTTATACATCTCCTTTGTTGCCTTCTCTTTTGCTACACCTACACATGAAACAAATTTATTAAATAAATCCAAATATCCTAAAATCACTCCTTTTATTTAACCCTAAAATGTTTGATATAAAATAATCTTATCATTAACCCTATATTTTATATTAAATTAGTATATGTAAATAAAATGGAACAAGGGTGATAATCGGATATATAACAAACCAATTAGATGATAAAATCATATATAAACATATACTAAATTTATTATGTTGAGTTAGTCTATATATAGAAAGTAAAACTATGATAGATATATAAATGATAAAGAAGTGATGTACTTATATTGTTATGATGTTAACATAGTGTTGGATCTATAACACACATAAAGTAGGATAGAAGGAGATTCTAGAATAGTCATTATATTTTAGATCTAACACTTTTAGCATTTTGGACACTAACTTTAGTCTAGGATAGTTGTGTCAATGTTATTATCTATGTTTGATGTAAGTGTACTTTATGAAATATATACTAGAATAGGATGTAACCACCTAAATTATCTTGTATTTTTTTCACCTTGGTTATGGTGCATTCAAATCTGGATCATGGATAGTTTCTCCTTATGGAATGATAAAATAGTATTTCTCCATCTTTATAGTGACCTTGGGGGCAAATGGGTTAGTGGGCACATGATGTTAAGCTGACCTTAATGACCCCAATATAAGAGGGTAATACCTAGATATATAATAAACTAGAATATATCCTCAAAATCATGTAGTTATGATCTGGGAAACAATTAAGGTGAGAATTTGGGAGACAATTCTACCGCAATTAATGATGGAACTTCTGGGAGTCATAACTTTTACACCGTAGCTCCAATTGACTCACCGTTTGAACCATTGGAAAGATAATAATGATGAAAATTTCATGAGATGGCATGGATTTTTTCTCAATGAAGTTTGACCCCAAAAAACCAAATGGAAATGCCCCAAATTTTAATTTTAGTAGTGCAGTCTAAAAATAGTAAGTTTTTAAAGTAGTAATTCCTCAAATTTTGTATTGTTTTAAATCTTAGAAGTCAAAACAATTAATCTACATAGATATTGGTGACCTTACACATCATCCCCATGCTTTAAAAATGTGTATACATGAAGAGATAACTTGAAATGTGAAGATAGACATCTCTTTCCAGAGATAAGCGTATGATTGTATTGTGATCTTGAGTAATACTACATCTCTTCTCATAGAATTCGTTGTTACTATGTTATTGAAATATTTATCAACCAGAACTTTTGAGTTTTGGATTAGTGGTATCAGAGAGGTTTTTCTTGAGAGTGTATGATCCCAAAGATGAGGTCAGGCTATAAGAAGCTTGGGTGGGAAACAATAGAGCTTCCAAACTTTCCACCTGTTCCCTCCAAATGACTTCAAATGGTAGATGACACCGAGACATTCAATCCTTTCAAGGAAAGGGTGAATGAAGCCCTCCAATGGAAACAAGCATAGATGCTACAATAATTTTCCCAAATTCTTCAAACACTCTCAATGGGAAATTTTGGCTTTGCAGCTGCACTTCCTGGCTCCTCATCTAGGGAATGTCCTTTTAGTGCCCCAACACCCTTCAAGGTTTAGGTAAATTTTGATATTCCTACATATGAAGGAAAACTCAATGCTAATGTAGTAGAAAATTTGTTGGATCAATTTTCTTCCTACTTCTCTATAAATAAGTTCACTGATGGAGAAAATATCACTTTTGCTATTTTGAAAGCATAATTGCCCATAAAACTAGTGGGAAGTGTAAAAACAGAGGTTCAGTACAGATGACATTGGCTTTGAGGTGGAACCTACCTAGGATGATTTTTTGGAAGCGATAAAAGAATAATACTATCCCATCAGAGCATATGATGATCTGTATATATAGTGGTAACAACTTCACCAAGGTAAGGACCAATTTGTTCAAGATTACACAGACATTTTTTATTCTTTGTCTGCAAGATTGGGCATCCAAAAAAGTGAGAAACATAGGACTCTTAAAAATCATGGTGGACTACAATGGTACATACAAGGGGAAATGGAACTCTTCAATTTGCAAACCCTTGATATGGCATACAAATTTGTAGTGAAGATTGAGCAGAAACATGGCAGAAAGAATACGAAGAGTTAACCCTTAAAATGGGAAAGTGATAAGGAAGGGCAAACATGAGGCCAAAATTAGAAGTAGAAGGAGTTTCAAGATAAGAAACCCAAGAAGGGGAAGGTTGGAAATTGGTGTGATTACCACAAAATTAGAAATCACTCTAAAGAAGAATGTCGAGCCATCAAGTCACTACTTTTTGAGTCACAATACTCAACATTTACTACTCTGCCTCATACACAACCCACAGTCAAAAAGGTCAAAGAAGAAATTATAGATGCTAAGCTTGACACCATCATCACTTCATCACAGACTTGTGAGGAAAGACCAGTTGACAAGGAAATATTATTTCACTCCAAATTATGGGTAGAAGGTAAGCCTCTACATTTCATTCTTGATAGTGGGAGTCAAAAGAATTTAATCTCTGCTAAAGTTTCAAAGAGTCTAAATCTATCCATGAAGCCTCATCCAAAGCCCTACAATATTGAATGGTTGAGCCCAGCTAGAGACCTTTGTGTCACCCATTAGTGTCTTCTTTCATATGAAATAAAACCATTTCAAGTTGAAATATTGTGTGATGTGGTCTATCTAGATGTTTGTGATGTACTCCTTGGTTAGCCATTCATGTATGATTGACATGGCATCTATGAATCACGAACCCAAAGAATCAACCTTGCTCTTAGAACATGGTGCTATAGGGTACCAAAGGTACCACCTCCCAAATCTATCTCCCTAATCAGTGTTAAGCAATGCAAGAGATTGGTGGAGAAGACAAAGTAATTTGTTCTAATGGTGGTCAAACTATAGAAATCCAAGAAGGCCAATGTTGTAGTCCTGACTACACAATCAACACAATAACAAAATAAAATAGGATGAATTATAGGAAAATATGATGAATTATTCAAGTCACCCATAGGAGTTCCACTGCATTGCTAGGTAAAATATTATATCGATTTGATCCCAAGATCACCTTTGCCTAACAGTCATATGTATCACAAATCAGTTTTGGTCAATGATGAGATAAAAAGATACATTCAAGAATTGATCCAAAAGGGTCAAATTAAGCCAAGATCTTCACCCTATGGTAGCCCAATTGTCTTGGCACCAAATAAATATGGATCATGGAGGATTTACATTAACTATCGATCCTTGAATAAAATCTCTGTGAAGAGTCACTACCCTCTCCCTAGGATTGATGACCTGATGGACTAGATCCATGGTGCGAAGTTCTTCACCAAAATTGATCTCCAATTTGGTTATCACCAAATTCCCTTCAATCCCACAGATGTCTAGAAGATTGCATACAAATCTAAGGAAGGGCTCTTTGAATGGTTGGTTATGCATTTTGGCTTAACTAACGCACCTGCAACCTTCATGAGGATGATGGACGACATCCTATGACCCTTCACCAACTCATTCATGGTTTTATACTTAGATGACATACTCATATATAGTAAAACATGGGGAAAACATTTGCATCATGTTCATAAGGTGCTTCAAGCTCTTCGGGAGCAAAAGTTGTATGTAAATCTTGATAAATGTACATTTAGGATGACAATAATTTAGTACCTCAGGAATGTTATGAATGAGGAAGGGGTCCATGTTGATCCAAATAAGATTTAGGTTATTTGAGAATGGCCCAAACCAAGGACACTCATAGAGCTTCACATTTTTTTGGGTCTTGTAAATTTCTACCGCAAGTTTGTTCTTAGATTTTCACATGTTGTTTGGTCACTAACCCAAGTGAATAAAGGAGGAGCTAAAGCTACATTTCAGTGGGGTTAAATACAATAAAGGGAATTTGAGAATTTTAAGAATAGACTTTCCTCAGCCCCTATTCTTACCTTGCCATATTTGCATCAACCTTCTGAGTTGATGATAGATGCTTCTAAATATGCCATGGGAGCTGTCATCATGAAACATGGCCATCCTATTGCATATCACAATCATGAAATATCCAACATATGATAAGGATCTCTATGTCATTGTAAAAACTTGCAAACAATGGAAACACTACATCTTGGGGAAAGAGATAGTCATCCACACTGACCATAGACCATTGGAATTCATCCAGACACAAAGAAAACTATGAAATGAGAGGCACCAAAAGTGGGCCACATATCTTTAGAAATTCCACTTGATAATCAAACACAAAAATGGGAGCTCAAATAGAGCTATAGATTGTCTGTGCCACCCACCAATTACTGCACTCACAATAGTTCTTGACCTATGCAGAAATGAGATTGCCACTTGGGGTGCTCTGTATGAAGTAGATCCTATCTTTGCTAATACATATCAAGTACTTCAAAAAGGTAAACGTGTCTCTAAATTCTATTTACAATATAATGTCCTTTGTCATATGGGGTACATATGTGTTCTTGCAATAGAGCAGAAAATGATGATATGAGAAGTACACTTTAGTAGGACAACTGGACACTTTGGTATAGAAAAGACATTAGTAGTTCTTCAAAAATACTTCTACTAGCCCCATATGCGAAAGGATGTGGAAAGATATCTCAAATCTTGCACCCCATGTGTGATAGCCAAGCCAAAAAATAAGAAGCAAGGATTGTACACACCATTGCCAAAACCAACTAGGCCTTGGGAATCCATCTCAATGGATTTTTTCTCAGGTTTGCCCACTTTAAAATGTGGTAAGGACTATATTTTTGTGGTAGTTGATCATTTTTCAAAAATGGCTATCATGATTGCTTGTAAGAAAAATATATCTATTGAGGAAATTGATCAACTATATTTTAGTCATGTATGGCTCCATTTGGGTCTTCCCAAGTCCATTGTCTCAGATCGAGATACCAGGTTCCTGATCATCTTCTAGTCCACTCTAAGGAAGATGATAGATACCAAGCTGATGAAGTCCACAGCCTTCCATCCATAGACTGATGGTTAGATAGAGGTGGTAAACTACTTGATTGTTCACATGATTCGAATGTATCACTCCAAACATCCATGCACATGGGATGAGGGACTTATTTTCATACAACATGGATACAATTAGGTATTTCACAACTTGACCAAGCATAGTCCATTCCAAGTATTTTTTGGGTTTCAACCTATGGCACCAATTGATATAGTTGTTCCATTTTCCACCATGGAATACACACCTCATGGAAGATCTGAGGTAGCAAAAGCAACAAAGTTTATTGAAAAAATGCAACACATCCAACAACAAGTTCATGACATCCTAGAGAAGATGAATTAGAAGTATAAGTAGCACCATGACAAATATATGATTGCACACCATTTTGTTATGTCATGACATCCTGGAGAAGATGAATCAAAAGTATAAGTACCACCATGAAAAACATAAGATTGTACACCATTTTACTATGGGTGAGAAGGTTTGGTTGCAGACTCAGAAGGAATGACTTGCAAGCCCAAATAGAAAGATTTAGCCTCTATGATATGGTCTCTACACCATCACCCAAAAAGTTGGAGAAAATGTTTTTGAATTGAACCTACCAGCCTACCTTGGTCTTCATCCAATATTTAATGTGGAGCTCCTAAAACCATATCATCCACCTCTATTGGACACTTCAGTTGTAGCAAAACAACTAGACTTTGATGAGCTTGATCCATAGAGTTTTGCTCCAGTGGAAGAGGATCATATTGTGGACACCTAGATGAAGACAACAAGAGGACGCTCTATTCTACTTTATCGAGTGGTGAAAAGGGGATAGCTTAGCCACCAAGGTGAATGGCTCATAGAGGATCAAATAAAGACACAACTACCACACCTAATGAGGAACATTGATGTAATGGGGACCATTTATTTTCAAGGAGGGAGGAATGATTTGGGCAATAATTTAGGTGATAATTTGGGTGACAGTTCCACCCCAATTGATGACAAAACTTCTGAGAGCCATAACTTTTGCACTGGAGCTCTAATTGACTCATCATTTTAACCATTGGAAAGATATGAATGAGGATAATGTCTTGAGATGGTATGGAGCTTTACTCAATGAAGTTTGACCCTAGAAGACCTAATGGAAGTGCCCCAAATTTCAATATTAGTAGTGCAGTCTAAAAATAGTATGTTTCTAAAAATAGTAATTCCTCAAATTTTGTATTGTTTTAAATCTGGAAAGTGAAACCACTTAATCTCCTTTGAGATTGGTGATGTTCCACATCCTCCCAATGCTTTCAAAATGTGTATAAATGAAAAGGTAACTTGATATGTGAAGATAGACATCTCTTTCCAAAGATAAGCATATGATTGTATTGCGGTCTTGAGTAATACTACATCTCTTCTTAGAGAATTCATTATTACTATGTTATCTATATTTTATTGAAATATTTATAAACCAAAAATTTTTAGTTTTGGATCAATTTATTCCCTACATGTTGGCTTTTGTGTGAATCATATAATATGTGGAAATCATGTCGAAAAATAAACTAGCTTTTATTATGGAAAATTGGGATTTTGGGATGATCATTTAATACTTTAGACCTATATATGTGCATTTCCTATGATTGGTATGAAAATAGGAATAAATAGGAAAGCTTTGTTCAATGGAATGCTCTTTGAATACTCTTTTATCTAAATGTTAGGTTGATAGGTGAGGAATAAATGAGGATTGGTCTTATATTTATATTAATCCCTTTAGATTAATAAATCACAATAAACAGCTTAGGCCAACCATTATGTTACATCTCATTTGAAAATTGGATGGTTTTAGGGTAATGGACACTTATGTTAGGACTAGATAATAGAATTGGCATTAATATCTATCCTAGACATTAGTGTTCATGGAGTGTGAAAGTAAGTACAAGTTCAAAAATTGAATATATGGAAGATAAGTACATTTTAAACATTATAATAAAGATAAAAAACCCAGGTCATCAACATAACACTATTTGAACTAATAGATATAGGTCAAGGGGCACAAAGATAGAGCAGATATGAAACTTGTGGAAGCAAGAAAAGTAAAGAACTAAGAGGAACAACCAAGATCTATGTTTACCAAGTGTCTAAGACTAAGATTATTTTTAATCATAAAACATCATCTACATTTACCCCATATTAATCTAGTAATGAAATTTATTTTTTAAAGGAAAAAAATGTGTATTTTGGTGTGTATGTACACCACATATTTACATGTGCCAAATTTGATTGCTTTGATGGTGACTGACCTACAACCAAGAGAATGTTATAGTATAAAATATATGTGCATATAATTTGGTTTGAAAGTACTTCAAATATATTTAAATTTAAATATCAAGGTTTAGGAGTACACATGCATGTCTATGTAAATGTCTTTCTTATTGACAAGTTATTTAAAAAAAAGATGTATCATTATAAGGATCTAAAGCTGAGATTAGGATAAATATAGATAAATATTTAAAGTTCATATATCCAAGGAAATAGAGAGATAGAGAGAGATATATTTGAATTAACATGCCCCCAAATTTGGAGTAAAAGGGATTTACCACTTGCTAATTGAGATTATCTCAAATTTACAACCCAATGATACTTATAGCCTAGTGAGGTTGGATGATCAAGTCTAACCTAAAAACTTTGAAAGATTGAGTGATTTGATCACCTCAACCATACAAAAGGTGAAATATAAAATCCAATAAATTGGCTCAATAAATTATATAAACATCCATTGAATATTTGTATAGAAATGTTCATGATGGATAAAATTCAATAAAATAGTTTAGGAATCTAAAACTAATTTGAATATTAAAATATTAGGCCCATGTTTCATAGAATATACACCTTAGATATGTCTCATGTTAAACATTTGTATAAAAATAGTACCAATGTATATAATTATGCTGTAATTGTGAATCTAAATCATATAATTATGTGCTTTTGCCAATTCAGATAACTGTGTAAGTGTGGAGAACATGCTTTAATAACATGCACCCATTATATATGGATAAATCTAAAAAAAATGATATAAGTAACAATGTGGAGGACATATTTCCAAAACATGACCCCACTGTAATCTAGAGATGTTGAATACTAAATAGATGTAGACAACATTCTTCCAAATCATGCCCCTATTATAGGTACAATCACTAAGAGGAGGGTGAATCAATGTTTAAAGATATTTAAAAATTCATTTTTAATTCCTTTTAAACACTTCATCAATGATGATAGGAATTCATAAAGGATAAAAGGTGTTCATAACAATGAACAAGAAATATGATTCAAGATCATACACATAACACAAGATCTACGTGTGAGAACCTCTTGGGTAATAAAACCCACTCTCAAGCCTATAAACACATGGACTACTTTTCCTATAAGATAATCATAAATATGAGACCTTTTAGTGAAACACCCACTTGACAAGGAGCACCCACTCCTATGTATGAATAATAAACCACTTGTTCTAGATGTTGAGCACCTACATAACACTTTATGAAATCAACAACTCCATAAATTTGATTGCATTCAATCTAATTAGAGAAATAATGTATAAAACTTATATTTAAACATTTCACACACACTCAAACTATGTCATACAAGCAATGCATCTAAACACCCATTTTGGATCACTTTAGGCTTCTTCATTCATCCTCAAACTACTTTGTATTTAAGTCTATGCACTAATAAAACTCCTTTTGATCTCTTTCCTTAATCTCTATCTTCTACTCTCTCAAATCATTGACAAGTCTAGTAACCATCACCTTGGTCTTCACTATTTATAGAGTCTTCATGAATATAAACTTCTAGTTTGGCCATAATACTTGCCTTATCTTTTAAGATATCAAACATGATAACACATGGCTCAAATTCATCATCATAGTTCGGCCATAGAATCTATGGGTGACACTTAAGTAGCTACACCTTTCAAATAGGCCTTTGTATCCCTTATAGGTCTCAGGGAGACCTATTACCCCTTTTATCACTTTATTAAGCAAAATAAAGACACAATATCAATTTCAAATACATGGGTCCACCCGATATGACCTATAATACATCTTAAAATGATTAATCCCACCAAAACAATCTTCTGTTAAATTACAATTTATTCAAATAGTAGTTTGTACATATAATCACCATGAATGAATGTACAATTAATTTTGGAGATCCATAACTTTGACTATATAAACATTCAGACTTTATAACTAGGTTATCTAGATGTACCTTGAAGTCCTATACAAATTATATTTTTTCTATGTCAAGAAATTTGTCTTGGATCATAAAATATAGCTCAAAAACTATGCATTAGTTTTCCCTCATTAATTTGAATATTCAAATTCCAATAGTTACTTTGTAAATGTTAAATGTCAAACATGTTGATTTAATCTTATGCTCCCTAGAAACTTTGAATAAATTTACTCCATTGATCTATTTGGATTAGCTTGGTCTTTATCTTTCAATGCTCACCATTGATCTAAGATTCTTTCTTTCATGATCATGCCACTTGACAACCCCACGTGCCTTCTACGCACATTGACTAGTTTATTCCAATGAACATCCACCATTTGGAAGCCTCATGCATCTTCTGAGCATGCTTTGACATATTAACTAAATATGCACTATTGGATCACTATTGATAAGATCATGCACTCTATTTCATCCTTATATGGTCAGATTAAATGTTTATCATTAGATCTTAATCTGATTAAATACTCACTATTGGATATATCTAGACTATTTGACCTTAGACTTCAATGTAGTTAAACTTGACAGTCTATGGCCGTTCACAATTTTATAGAATAACTTTGAAGATTTATATCTCAAACTAGAAAAAACTTTAATACTACAAATCTTTAGGGTACCTTCTTGGCAATATAGACAACATCTCCATGAAAACCTTTGACCATTGTTGTCTTTCTAAGTACCTGTATTAAATACACAAACTTACTAGATCACTCATATCTTCATGATGTGTAGTGATGGCCTGGCTTCTCTTAATATATAATATGCATGTTTCTCATTATAAATGATCAAATGACATAACAAAACTTCATAAATATATCTGTGGATTCCTCACAACCTCTTCTTTGTCTTCACTGATATATACATATGACATATATTCTCTAATCTATAAATTTGATTACTTTGTCATTAATGCACTATGAATCATGCTATCTTTAACATCAATTACAACCTAACATCAATTAACATGCTTAAAAATATCCTACTTTGTCATTTATGGAAAAACATCCTCATAATGACTTCATTTGAACTCCTTCATTATGATCTTTCTCCCCCTCTGATATTAATGACAAAGGATCTTTTTCTCAACATGCCAACAACCATTCCTTAACATCATGTATGTATTCAAGTTGTATTTAATATGCTTAGGATACTTACAAAATTTTAATCATATCAATCAAATTTTGCCCCTTTGATATGTACCAATCTAAATTTGGACTTCTCTAATCCTCGAACCTGACAAACTCCTCACAGGTCTTAAAATACTCCCCCCAAAATCAAGATCCATATCATGTCATCTATTATTTGACATATATAAATCTAAGCTTGGTATTTATTAATCCTTGACTTGTCTAAATACATAACTCACAATCTCTCTTTGCTCATGCATGATGATTCAAAACCTTTTCAAAAAACATGTCTTGGTTTGATTAAGTCATCATGTCAATATTATTGAATTCACAACTATTACCAGATATATTCACACTTTTATCATGACTAAATCATATTAACACATCTTCCACATTACATCATACACATCTTATCTAATCCATTCAATCTAACTAAGATATCTCCCTGTTATCCAAACACATCTTGTAAATTATCAAATTAAAAAGAACGTAGCTTTGTAATGATTAGTATTTTGATCATTACCTAGAGCATACATACTTGCTTCCATATTTGGCATACGTCTCCTAAGAATCATAGATAAATAAACCCACTTTTCATATAGGGACTAAAGATCCCAAAATTCATGAGAATCCTATATCTCCAGGCTCTTACTTGACTTGTAATCCTTCTTCAATCTTATTCTTTTCTATTATCTCATGATCTTGCTTGATTTCCTTATCCATTTGGATAAATAAGGCTTGTTACTTGATACTTGAACTTTTTCCCTATTATTTCATGAAAAATAATCCATTTTGAGCCTATTTTTCATTTACCTACTTAGTCCTCCATTCACTATGACTCCTTTTCTTCATGTCAGGATTGACAATTTTTGAAGTATAATACTAATCATTCTTACATAACCTTGTTATGTGACCTTTCTCATGACATTTGAAACAAATGAGTTCATACCATGTGATTGATATATTTGATGATTCCTTGAAGTTTTATTAATTTATTCATGTACTTGATCATTTTGTCTCTTGATGAAGATATTACAAAACTTTGTAATTTGACCAAATCCTTGACATTTGTAGCAAAATATGTCATTATTTCTTTATAAACCTATTGACTATCTTGAGTGATGATGTTCTTCATCCATGAAATTTTCTTACTCATATTTCCATGAAACTTCATTCCTTGAGGATATATTAAAATATTTTGACCTATGACCAAATTGATTGTAGGAGTAATAATGACAATTGAAATTTGCATGCCTCATAACATTTGCTTGTCTAATATGATTTATCTTCATTCTAAAAATACCTTCATTTCTTGATTGATGATTGATATTTAAAGTTTTATTTTCCTTTTTCACATAATCCTTTATCTTATTTTGAGTTACATGCTTTTGTTATTCTTTGTATCCAAGACCATTTTTATCAATTGCATGTTTTTGACTACTTAGAATTTTGTTAAGATCATTTGAGCTCTTTCCAAACTTTACAAATGACTTCACCTTATAAGATTTCTTGTCTAACTCAGATTTGAATGACTCAATTTCAATCGCATACCTTAAGTTCTCATCTTCTTTGGTTTTTAGGCTTGTATACATAGTTTCTAATTTACTATTGAGATGTTTGATAGTAACTTCATGTTCCTAGTGTCATCATTCATTCTTGATTCAAACACACTAAATTGTTATTCATGGTCCTTGATTTATGACATCATCATCTTGTTCTTTTTCTTCTCAATATTTATAACTTCAAGATCATTCATCAATTCATACTTATTATCGAAATCATTAATTTTATCTTTTCTCATAGCTTGATTGAGTTTCATCTAAAATGACTCTATCTATGTTTGATATATGATACACTCTTCATCCTTACTCTTTATTTCTTCATTAAGATTACAAACCTAAGTTTCAAGTTATTGTGTGATCTCATCATGCTTCTTGACTTCATTACTTATCCTTCCTTCAAAAAGTTAAATTTGATCCTTATAGGATTTGATCATGGAATATTGTTTTATAGTCTTTATTTGTAGTATCTTCATTTCTTCCATAGTATCTAGATATTTATCTTCAAGAGTGACTTTATCATCTTATTTATCTGAGTTATCTTTTCTAAAGAAATCTCTACTTAAAGAACATTCACCTTCATCATCACTAAAATCCATGAATAATTTCTCCATGTCCTCATTATGAAAATAATCATAATTATTAGATGGGTTCACTGATTTTTATATAGATGAGTCATTATCTTCTTCATGGTAAAGGCTATTACTATCTTTGTATCATTCCTTATTTGCATTTTTCTTACTGAAGAACTTTTTGTACTTGCTAGGATCCTTAGATTTCTTGTGTTCATCTTCATGAGATTATTTATTAGCTTTTTTGTTCTCAAACTTGTCTCTAGCTAGATATCTAGCTGTAAAATGACTAACTTTACTACATGAAAAATATTTTAAAGGAAGTTTTCCTTCATACTTACCCAATCTTACATTCAATTTTCTTGCAATCATGGCTTCAAGTTGATCTTCGTTAAGATCAAAATTTTTAAGACTTAACTTGTTCTTCTTGGATTTTATCTCTTTGATCACCTTGAAGGTTGATTCCTTCTTATTAGGTTTGTCCTCATCAACTCTCATCTCATAGAAAGTAAGAATGCCATGAAATTCATTCATCTTCATCTGAGTGAGATCATGACTTTATTTCACAACATAAACCTTTGAATAAAACTTAAATTTAAGAGTCGTCATTACCTTTTTCACTATAGTATCTTCGTCAATCACCTCTCCAAGACCTCTGATCATGTTTATTACCTCATAAGCCCTTAGAAGATAGGATGCCATAGTATCTTCTTCCTTAATTTTGAGACCATGAAATTTCCTTTAGAAGGTTTGTAGCTTAACCATTTTTACCTTAGAGTCTCCTTTATAGATAATCTATAATTTTACCTAAATTTCCTTGGTAAACTTGTAATGAATCACTTTGAATAAATCATCATTGGAAAGACCAAAAATGATAACATTCATAAATTTAAAATTATTCTCACTCAACTTCTTGTCAACAACACTAGCTAGAGGAGTATTTGGTTTAGAGTAACCATTCATGATAGATTGCCAAATATCAAACCCTAGTGACATGATGTATGTCTTACATATGTATACTATATAAAGCATAATTTAGCCCACTAAATAATGTTTCATGATTTGTAGATAAACCCTACATCTATTGAATTGTAATAATGTACCTTGGATCACCTTTAAGTGGTCAAACTTACAATAAAGGTCCTACTCTGATACTAGTTATTAGAGGTACAATCACTGAGAGAGGGGGTGAAATAATGATGCAAGATATTAAAAATTTACATTTTAATTCTTTATAAATCTTAATCAATGACTAAAATTATTTTTAAAGCATACAATATGGTCATAACAATTAATAATAAATATGATGTAAGATCACACACATAAGACAAGATCTACATGGGAAACCCTCTTAGGGAATAGAACCCACTCTCAAGCTTGCAAAAACATGAACTACTTGTCTTATAATATGATCACAAACATGAGACCTTGTAGTGAAGCACCCAATTAACAAATATCACCCACATCTAAGTATGAACAATAACCCACTTGTTTAAGATGTCGAGCACTTACACAACACCTTATGAAATCAACAACTCTAGAAATGATTGCATTCAATATAATTGGAGAAATAGTGTATAACACTTTTATTTCAACACTTCATACACACTCAAACTTGATCATATAAGTAATGCATCCAAACACCCCTTTTGGATCATTCTAGTCTTCTTTTATGTTCCTCAAATTGCTCTTTACTTTAGTCCATCCACTAAGCACACTCCCTCTAATCTTTTTCCTTTGTATCTATCTTTTTATCTTCCAAATAATTCACATTAATTCTATAAACCATCACCTAGGTCTTATCTATTTATAGAGTCTTCATGAATATCAACTTCTAAGTCAGCCATAATACATGCCTCAACCCTTAAGACATCTAACATGCTAACAAATATATCAAATTTATCCTCACAATTTGGCTATAGAATCCATGGGTCACACTTAAGTAATTAAACCTTTCAAATAGTCCTTATTATCCCTTATAGGTCTCATGGAGACCTATTACCCCTTTTAGCACTTTATTAAGCAAATTAGGACACAATATCACTTTCAAATACATGGGTCTACCCCATATAACCTCTAAGACATATTAAAATTATTACTCCTACCAAAATAGTCTTCTAATAAAACACAATTTATTCAAATAGTAGTATATACATACAACAACCATGAACAAACATATAGTCAACTTTGGAGCTGCATAACTTTGACTGTACAAATATTCAAACATTTTAATGAGGTTCTTTGGATGCACCTTGAAGTCCTATACAAATTTCATTTTTCCTATATCAAGAAATTCGTCCTAGATCAAAATATATAGCTCAAAACCTATGCACTAGTTTTCCCTCATTAATTTGAATATTCAAATTCCAACGGTCACTTTGCAAATGTTAAACATCAGACACATTGACCTAATATCATGTTCCTAGAAACTTTGAACAAACATGCTTCATCAATCTCCTCAAATTAGGTTGGTATTCATCTTTCCACACTCATAATTGATCTAAGATCCTCTCTTTCATGATCATGCCACTTGGCAGCCCTACATTCCTTATGCGCACATTGACTAGTTGACTCCAATGAACTTCCACACTTGGAAACCTCATGCATATTTTGAGCATTATTTGACATATTGACTAAATATGCACCATTGGATCACTATTGATAAGATCATGCATTCCATTAGATCCTTATCTGATCAGATTAAATTATCACCATTACTTCTTTGTCTAATTGAATGATAATCATTAGATATGTCTAGACTATTTAATCCTAGACTTCAATGTAGTTAAAATTGATAGTCTCTGACCCATCATAGTCTTCTAGATAAAATTTGAAGATTTATATCTTGAGCTAGAAAACACTTCAATACTCCAAATATTTAGGGTACCTTCTTGGAACTATAGATAACATCTCCATAAAAACCTTTGACCAATGTTGACTTTATAAGTACCTATATTAAATGCACAAACTTACTGGATCACTCATATCTTCATGGCATGCAGTGAAAATCTAGCTTCTCTCAAGCTATAATGTACATGTTTCTCATTCTAAAAGATCAAATGGCATACCAGAACTTCATCAAGATATTTATGGATGCTTCACAGTCTCTTCTTTATCCTTACTAATCTATACATATGCCATATATTCTACAAGATATCAATCTGATCACTTTGTCATTAATGCACTTTGAATCATGCTCTCTTTGACATCAATGACAACCTAACATCAATTACCATGCTCAACATCCCCCAAAAAATATGAGAACTATACATTTATAGAATACATGCCCACATGACATGCCCTTGATAAATCTAAAAATTATGAGTGCATGGAAGCCATACCCATACGGCATGCCTCCATTGAATCTAAAAATTGATATAAGTACCTATATTTAATGATTATGGAGAACATGCTTCAAAATCATGCCCCTAATGAATTCAATAACTATACCAAATGCAAATAAAATTCCTCTATGACATGCCCCCACTAATATGATGGTGAGGGAAAGATAAGAATTGGTAATTACCTCATGTCAATAGGATAAGACAACTATATAGTAAGTGAATGTAACCATATAGCATATAGAAGGGAACATATCTAGATAAATTTAGCATTGAATCATATATAACCAATGTGATAACATGTAGGCCTAAGATACATGATAAAGATCATAGAAATGTCTAGATAGTAACCATATAATCTCAACAAGCAAACATGCATAGACATAAGAGCACTTAATAGAATTTCAAAATGAAATGGTCTAAGGAGACTAAAAATAAGGGGCATGTTCAAATGTGAAATTATTGAAAGTATATGACTTAGTCAAATATCCATAAAAATAAGAATAACATATTCAAATATCCATATAATAAATAATGACATACGAAAATATCAATAAAAGCATACATAGACATGAAGCCTGAAAGTAAAGGAGCATATACAAATGATCAAAAAATTAATATAATAGCAAGGAAAGACACTCAAGTAAGTGAACAAAGTAAAGTATAAGCAACAAACATAAACATGCTATAGTAGCCCATGGATCCAATGTGTTAAGAAAAATATGTCATGTGTATAGAATATCAAGAACCCTATGTAAGATATAATAATGGATAATATCCATGTGTAAATACATATGTAAACTCAAACATGATAATGTAGAGTGATAATCAAACCATATAACCTATGTATATCAATATCAAATAAACAAATGCCCTCAAATTCCATATGACATGAGCAGAGTGAAAGTCCAACATCTAAAATTTGAATATATCATGTATCTATGTCTACCTATATCTCACTTAAGTAAAAGTGTGACATATATGCATATGTAAGAGTAACTAAGTATGTCATCCATCTAAATAGAAATAACACATGGATGGCAATAAGATAATAGAACATGTAAGTACTGAAAGTGTTTTTGTATTTTTGGGTTTTTTAATTTTTTTGATGTTTTGTGGAATTTTGACATAGGATTAATCAAGTAGATCCTCATATTCTAAAGGTGTAGTCCCACATATAAAATATTTTAAGATTTGTTTATATCATGTGAGTTCCAAAATTTTGATGTTTCTATGTAATGCTTTAATTGAAGCCAATGGTGTAGGTAAATAATCATTCCTATCATGTTAGATGTGAATCTATGTACTGAAATGATGAACATTTACACACATATTTGTAGTATATATCTTAAATTTCCACTCAAATATCTAATTTTATCCTAAATTTAGTTTTAAATGTGGTTAATGTGATGATATCCATCTATTTGAAGATTTGACACACGGGCCATAAGCAATGGGTAACTGAATGTATACTTGATATCCATGACCAAAGGGATAATATATTAGGTCATTTGTAGTATGTCCAAATCATGCAATAAAATTAGTACCACAAATTACATCTTTCTTATTTTGATCAAACCCAATGTGGTGGTAATATACTGCATAAATATTAATAGTAATAGTTAAATCATCATATGTTTGTCACTTTAAGGTATAATTCACTTCTTAAAGATAATAATCATTTTTGTTTTTATGTATTCTTGACAAATTATGTATATGTCCTTCATTCTTATATTACTAGATCAAATTTTTCAATGTTGCACATTGATTAGTAGTATGGTCAATAATATAAGGGTAATTATAATATCATATACCCTTTGTAGGGATTAGTCTATTGCATGACCTATGTCTAGTAGAAAGTAAATAAATCATTCTATGTTCAAGTAAAAAGGTTAAGATGGTATTAGTGTTATCATGTTATGTTGTGATTTGTAGTATTTAGGATAAAGCCTTTTGAGAAGACACTACATTATTCATATGATGTACATGCATATAACCTTTATAAGGTTAACTTTGTAGACACCTAAATCTAGCCACCAATAACCTCCAATCAGGATTTGGACCAATTTCCACCCAAAATGCACAATTTAGCCTAAAAATGCTAAAACACGCTAAATGATATAAAACTAACATATTCAAGTGCTGATTTTGGCTAGGGTATCCCTAAATAGGGAAATTTAATTTATGGGAATGTTAACTTTGATCAGATCATTTCAAGTCAAAATGCTAATTTTACACGCATGTGCTATGGATTGCTCTTTTCTATCAAATATTCTACACAAGATGCATTCCTTAATTATTTTTTGTTAGTAATATCTTAAATAGGAATATGGATCCAATGCATCTAACATGGACTTCCAATTTTAATCCAATCAAATTTTATACCAATAACAAGGCATTCTGATGAATATGAGTAATTTATGCACAAAGTGATTAATCATGCTTAAGAGCTAATTAACCCAAATCAAGGCCTAATTAATAATTCCATGGAAACATGTTGAAAACTTATTTTTGAAAATGGATATTGAATATCTACATCATCAGGTGACCTCATTTCTTCGAAAGACATCCCTAGACCATAAATGCCACAAATATTAGGATGCATGCCCTCCATCCCTCATCAATGCCTTCTATGATGCCCTCCATGACTCTTAATTGCCCCTTACTCCAATGTCATGATGAGGATAATTAAAAAATTAATTCCAAAAATTAAATTAATCCTCAACCTCACATATCAATTTTGAGATGGATAATTCAGGTTGATTCTAAACATTGTAAAAAATCTATAAATAGGAGGCCTCACAACATCATTTATAATCTATTTTAGTGTAAAGTTATTATGATCAAATATATTCAAGGACTTGATTATGAAAATTTATAATTCCAAATTGATTCCAAGCCAATCCAAGCCACAAGCCAAAGGTGCCAAGGAGAGATGGAGGCAGCCAAGCTTCCATTACCAAGGACTTCATGAGCACAAGTCGAGTAAGCCACCACTACAAAGGAATTTGGAGCATCCAAGGAAGTTGAAGGAATTATTATGTTTTCATTCTTTGATTTTTAGTTGTTTTTGTCAGTTCATTTTGTTAACTAAGCTCTCCCTAGTGTTTAGGCATAGAGCTGTTATGTTATTAGTGTGTTTATTTCATTTTTTTCATTTTGGAACTAACACCATACTAATCATCTTCTCTTGAATCAAATTTCTAGATCATAGACTCAATGATTTTACCCAAGAGGTATGTATTTAATAACAATAATTTACATGCTCATTTTTAGTTTTGATTTTCCCTTATTTAGATTCAATGGTGTATTTTATCATATCATAGGTTATATCATCATCATTATCATAGTAATCTAAAACATGGACATCATTTTACTTAGTATTAACTAATAAAGGAAGCTCAAAATGTTGGGGGTTATTGTATTTTTTCTAGTTCTTTTGTTAATGGTTCTTTCTCGTTATGCATATCTATGTGTACCTTAGAATTTAATGTGTTATTTATATTTGGATATAGAATATCCATTTTATTTGTCTCACCTATTTCATATATATGTATATGTTCAAGAGGAATTGATTATTTAAGTGGTACCATTGTAAGGATGCCTTCAGTTTCAGAATGTATCATTTTGAAAATTTTGAAAGGTTAATCATCAGTAGGCATGGATAATAAGATCCCCTCATGTATGAATTGTACATATCAATGAAATATAGATCAAACAACTCCAATTAAATGTATCCGAGGTGTATTGAAAATTAAATTATAATGTAAGAACTAAGACATAACTTGAAAAGTAGTTGAAATTGTTTTTGGTCTTAAGGTCACATCTAATTTAATTTGTCCAATTAGAGGGCTGTGAAAATTTTCAAACCTTTTTTATGTGCATGATAGTTTTTTTAATAAGGCTTGTGTTGATACCCATTGTGGTTAGGATTGACATGATATAAATGTTTAGTCCTAATCCATTATTTAAAAGCACTCTTTTGATAACTTCAATTTGTATTGTTACTTATATGAACAAAGGCAAATTTTGGTCAATAATATATTTGGATGGTAAATATACTAGATTAAAGGTGATGATATTTTTATTGTTCTTAAGATCATTCATAATATCCAAAAAATAATCAAACTCAATATCATTTGAAACTTGTGTCTTACACAATTCCTCATATAGGATATATTTATAGACATTAGATTGCTTTAAGAACTCAAGGATTGAATTTTTTTGATGTGTACTACTTAATTGGTCAATAATGTCATATCCCTTAGATTTTATTGCTAGCTCAAGCTTATAAGGCACCTATTATATATTAATAGATGGTGGGATGGGTTGCACAATCTTACCTCTTCAAGTAGTAACAACATGGAGCTTGGAATCCAAAGGTGAATAATGGGTGTGGGATGGTAGTTATAATAATAAGAATATCTAGGTAGGAGAAATGGTTGAGAGCATGCACGTTGGCATCTATATGTTGGCTCTATAAAAATTTTAAATGAATTTTGAAAAGATATTAAGTGTTGGTTTAATGTAAAAAACCTCTCCTTATTGGAATGTATTTTATTATAATATTTTATAAGGAAAATAATGTAGAAAACCATAACAAATATAAAATATTAGAATCCAAAATGGGTAATAGAAGCATCCATGTTGCACATATTTTATGATAATCATGGATCAACAATAGAAAAATCATAAAACCCTAAGTGACCTAGGTTTAGATGTTCAAATGTCATCTTCACCAAATATTTTACCATAAAAAAATGTTCTAAGGTTATATTATCATCAACCCAAGATTTTTTTATTAAAGGGGTATATATAAATGAAATGGAACAAGGATGATAATTAGATCTATATTGGGCCAATTAGATGTTAAACTTGGATATAAGAATACACTAAATTTATTATGATGTGATAGTCTAAATATGGAAAATATAAATATGGTAGATATAAAAATGATAAATAAGTGATGTACTTAGCTTATTATGATGTTAACATAGTGTTAGATCTAGACATGTATAAATTAGGTTGAAAGGATATTCTATAACAATCATTAGATTTTGCATTTGACACTTTGGGTACTTTGGAAACTAATGTCAACCTAAGATTATTATCTTGATGGTATTATCTATGTTTGTTTTAAGTTTCCTTTACATAATACCTACTAGAAAAGGATGTGACCACCTAGATAATTCTTAGTTTTTCTTCACCTTCATTCTATTACATTTAGATTTGGGTCATGGGAAGTCACTCCTTGTGAAATGGAAAAATCATAGTTATCCATATTCATATCAACCTTGGTATAAAATGGGTTAGTGGGAACATAGTGTCACATTTACACAAAAATATGCCACTATTAAAGATGTTACCTACATATCTAATGGTCTAGAACAAGGTTGCATAATCTTGTATTTTTACACTATGCATTGGCTTGTGTGTGAATCATACAATATGTGCAAAGTAAGTACAATAATGACATATATTATATCTTGGAAAATTGGGTTCTTGAGATGCTCCTTTTTTAATTTAGACCTATATGTGTGCAGTCTTTATGACTATTATGAAAATAGGAAAAAATAATTAGGATTTGTTCAATTGAATTCTCTTTTAATGATCTTTTGTATGAATCTTAGGTTGTCAAGTTACTATGTGAGTAATGAATGATGTTTGATATTATATTTATATAAATCCATTTGGAGTAATAAATCACATTAAATAACTTAGTCTGACCATTAGGATATGTTTTATTTAGAAATTAGATGACTTTAGGGCATTGGACACTTATGTTTAGACTGAATAGTAGCATCGACACTATTCTTTATCTTGGATGCTAGTGTAAAATGAGAAATAAATTAGGTATAGGTTAAAAAATTATATAGATGGAAGATAAGTACTTTTTAATCATTATGGGAAAGATAGAATACCAAGGTCATCAACATAAAATTGGTCAAACTAAGATATATAGGCCAAGGGGAACAAATATAGATCAAATACAATACTTATGTGTTGGAAGAATAGTTAATAAAGAGGGGGTGAATCATTTTCCTTAAAATAGTATCCTTTAATTACACTTATCATTCATGAAGAATTCATTCACATACATACATTAACCAATGAATAAATAATCATATATGAAAGTAAACAATATAGAAACATATAATATATGTAGGAAATTCTATTTGTGGATAAAACCCAATAAAAAAGCACTTATAATACAATATTATCATCAATGGATCAAAAATTTAGTGAGGCACAAACCCACAAGGATCACCAACCCCTCACTAATCAAGCATCAACTTACAAGGAGGCACCAACCCCCAAGTAAATTAGCACCAAATCATTTACCTTGAACCTATGATCACCTATGAACACTTTTTTATAGCTAAAGTGAAATGACCACCTTATTTTTCTCTTCTCACTCATCTATCTCTCTCAAATAGCCTATCAGGCTTTCTCTCTCAACTAACCTTTTCCTTTGTAAAATTAGGTCTTATGGAGTTGATTATCACCTGTAGAAACACTTTTATAATTTAGTGAAATATTTAACACACCTCTCGAATGTTATTCACTCACTCTATCTGGTTTCCAAGACTATAAATCATTCACTCATTTCCTCAATATTCTAACTAGTCAATTAGGCATATTAGACCTTCTCTTTACACTATACTCTTGCTCTTACCCATCTTGGTCAGTAAAAACCTATTAATACTTGGATAGCCATTGGAATATATCAAAAAACACATTTCACAAGTGAAACAACCACTACATAGGTTGGTCATTACCCTTAAGGGCCAAAACCATAATTAGGCCTAATAAAGACCTAATGCAATTAAGCCTTCTCAAGGCACACATTTCATCTTGACCACCTTGGAACACCATGAACCTATAAAAATGGATGTAAAAATTAAAACATGATTAAATTATACCTATAATAATCTCACCTTAGGTCCCCAACACCATTGATCTCATTTCTCTCCTTAAACCACATAATTAGGTCTACTCACAATTATTCCTTCTTACTACCAAAAAGTCTATCTTGAAAATATGATGTATATTCTCAATTTTTACACATAACATAAATATAAAATTTAATTTATATAACCTCCATGACCTAATATTCATCACCAAGTCCATTATATTTCATAATACAATGCAAAAGACCTCAAACTAATCAACTTCATATGCTTACTTAGAACTGCACACATGCCTTAAGAACCCAATCAAAAGCCTTTGATTTTTCACACCTTCATAGGAGTTTATCATGCATAAAAATATTTTAAACTTAAAATATGAGAAATATATAAAAACTTTATTTGCATTTTATTATTGAATTCTATGCATAAATACTCAAGAACATCATTCTCAATCATGCACTTAAAACTACCTGTAGCTCCAAAAACACCATCATGAAGATCAAGATTTAGAATACCTATGTGAAAATTTTTATGAAAATAAAATGGTTTTAAATTATATTTAATTAACCATATAACATATTTTAATAGATATGTTACAAGGCTTAATATCAATAGTGGTCTTACAGACTAATGTCATGCCTTCACCTTACATAGACTTGACTGTGTTAGATAGGTCACTTTGAGAGAAACTTTTTGATTCTATAAGATAATCACTAAAAATTATATTCAATGGGAAAAGGTGATATATATATTTCAAAATTACCCCATGCATTTTTATCCATCCCTAAACTCATTCTCACTAGTACCTAATTTTCTTGCTATCTTCCTCATTAGGCCTATTTAGCGATAGGTCAATTTTCATGACTAGTTTAACATATTTAAGGTTTGTAACATATTATAAAATTAAATTGTCACAAAATAAAATTCTCACACATCATCCACCATCAGTTTTCATGGTTTCACCTATTCAAACCTCCCTTCTACATCAAAATTCTAAGAAATAAGGGATTTATTATAACTTCCACTCACTCTTATGACAAACAAAAAACACTCAGATAAAACTATAACAGTCCTATACATTTTAAAAACATAAAAATAGGTCACATAATACATTATGATCAATTTATAAAAATATATTTCATATTAGGTCATAATGAGGGTTCATACTAGCTTTTATTCTTATCAATTATTCTTAAAGGATTTCCACTCAAATTCAAAACCAATGAAATTAAATTAATGTTAGGAACCTTAAAAAAATTCCATGAAATGATCAATTTCTCATGAAAAGGTTGCACATGACAAATATCATAAGAAAAACATTCTTGGGTTTGAAACGCCTCATTCTATACACATAAAAAACCTCAACATTAAATGCTTTCTCATTCAAGATCTAACCTCAAACCTAGTAAATGATCTTTAAATAACCTATCACACCTATAAAACTACTCTTATAAGCTCTGGGAACCTTGGAAACTAAACTTGACCCCACATTAGGCCATAGTAGGTCTATTTTCTCATTAGGTCTTGAACAACTAGTTATACTTAGACTTTGAACACATCTTGAAACGTATTGTACTATTCTAAACACCAAATTATCATGTCATATAACCTTATATCTTTTTAACACATTTATACCCATCATCATACAATCTTTATGCTTCTCACCTCAACATGCTACCAAGCTTGTGCCTTCTTACTAGGTCTCTTCATGTAAGGACTAAGCCTCAAAACCTAACTTGAAACTCATCTAAAATATTCTTTGATTATTTCTCATGTTTTAATATCTTTATACACTCTCTCATTCCTTTAATAACATAATTCACCAAGCGTTTGAAGTTGATGGAAAAAATTAGGAATTTCACCGACTGGGTCTACAATTACAGAATGGGGGGAGATCGTATTCAAACTGAACCTATCTCCTACTGTGAATTTAAAGACAATGCGATTGTCTGGCATTATTGTAAAAAAGGAGGTATCAACCAATATTTGGAAAGGCTAAATGGTTATGATGAAAATTTGTCCAAGTAGTTTGTGAGATCCTGGTTGAATAGGCAGGTCACTGTGGGCGGTATTAGCTTTGAAATCTCCAAAAAGGAGATTTTTATGGCCACGAGAATGACCATGCAGGGTATAAAGCTCTAAAGGAAAACCAAAATCATGGATATGCCTAGCCACAAACTATTTCTGGGTGAAGGAGAAGAACTCATCTCGTATCAAGTAGGGTTCGAGTGCACCAAACTTTTGGAGCCATGGGATGGAGTATGCTTCATTCTCATGAAGTAATTCACTCTTGAGGGGTGTTCTACTAGGTTTTATAACTACCACCTTCCTTTGTTAAATCATTTTAGATGCAATGCTATTATTAGCTTTCCTTTCTACTTGTTGTCCTCCTTGGAACACTTTATCCTAAGGGTGAGAGCCAAAATGGCCAAGAAGCCAGATATAAAACCTATTCCCCTACACTAGGGGCTTATTTTTTGTCTCTAAAATTTTCACTATGCCCTTGTGCCATATAGGAATATCAGAGGTGTTAGTGAAGACATTCCCTCCAACCCAGTGTCTGGCGAGGCAATTGATGAATCCTGGGCTTCCCGTGCTCCTACCAAAACCAATGATGTCCCTTTCTCCACCCCTATTAAGACCCCTATTAATACCCCTAGCTCCTTTGTGATCAAAAAGGGAAAGAAGAGAAAGGTTGATGGATAAGAAGAAAATTTTGAAGAGACTACAAAAGGGAGCCATAGGAATCTAGGCAGGGCCACGGGAGGCCAAGGTGACAAACCTGACAAGCCTTCCAAAATTAGTAAGGAAGGTTTCCCTTCTAGAGTGCGTAGGTTAGGGTAGATCATTGGCAAACCAGCCCTAAAGGCTAGACTAATTTATTATTTGAAAAGTTCTTCAAATGAAGCAACCCAAGAAGAAGAGTCTGATGAGCTGGAAATCTAGGAAATTTCAGGGGACACTAGAGGGAAATAGGCTTCTCAGGATTTTGAGGTCACTAAAGAGTAGGGTGTTGACACTATGGGAACTACTAACAATAAGGGGAAGATGTATGTCGAGGAAGTTGGTGAGAACATGGAGAATGAAATTGATTGGAAAATCAAAATTGGGGCCTTGAAGGACCGAATTCAAAAATTGGAGAAGGTCTTCGCCAAAGTCCTCTGAAATACAATTCTGCTGAATATGTCATGCTGGAAGTGGTGGGTAATTCTAGGAATACTGACAACATGGAGAATGAGAAACTTAATGATCTTGTTAATTAAATTGTTATGTAGTTAAGACCTCTTTGACTCCGGTCTTTCCATTGCTTATGTTTTGTTTTTGTATGTTGTTCTCAGTTGTGCCGTTGTTTCTCTATTGGCATATTTTGCCTTCTTGTCTTATTGGACTGTATAGGGTTTGGCCCCTGGTTTGCCACCTTACTTAATCAAAAACATAATTCACCAATCTTTACTATGCTTCATGCACACACTTTCTCTTAGGGCTAAACTAGACTTCTCAAGAAACCCAATATTTAAAGATTTGAACTCAAACAAGATAGCTCTCAATGATGTCACCCAAGAACATTATTTAATTAGGATTCTTTGAAGAAAATGCTACTCTTAATAATTTTATGAGATTCTCAGATCATAACATTATGTCAAGACCTCATACATAACTCAAAGACTACTAAACCATGCTCATGATATGATAATGTACTTCAAGACTAGTAGTCAGCAATATCTTACCTTGTATCATGATATTGATCTTGTCATGTCATCAACTTTAGAAGAATTAATAGGTTTCCTTAAAATTCCCTCTCAATAGAGATAAAATAGCTTTCCTTCAAATTTTCTCTTGTCATAAGATGTATTTTTCACATACCATTTCACCTTGCATGGCCTCAACTCTGAGCTTGTCATTAGTGACATATTTCTTGAATTTGACATAAATGATAAGAATAATTCATCAAAATCAATAAGAAGAACATACCTCAATAATATACACCTTTTTAATTTATGGCAAACATTTATGAAAAGCTTATCATTTACAACTCCCCGAGCTAGATCTTCTTCAAACTGACCTTTCTCCCAAACTGTAACTTTTTGCTCCTTTGACATTAATGAAAAAGGGTCTAGAATTCATGGAAACTATCTAATACTTAGACCTAGAACAACACACTTTTTCTTTCAAAACAAATGCATTATCTCTCTTTGACAAAAACACAACACATATCAACTTCACATACCTAGTCTTGGGGCATGATTGGCTCCCCTTGTCTCCATGAGATATTTAAACATTGTCAAGACTATGACTTGGTTTGATCAAGTAATCATATAAAGTCTTTATGACCTATATCTTATGATCACACCTACAATAGAATCTAGATTAAACCTTGGATCTGAATTTCAATAAAGAACACAAAACTCCCCTAAGACTAGCATCCTTTATGCTTCTACTCACTAGCTGAGTGCCTCCATGAAGCCTAATGAAATAGTAAAACAACATAAAATCAGGATATTCCAATATATCCATGTCCTTACTAGATTGAACTTTGTTCATGATCCTCTTAGAATTGAATTCTTTTATTTTCATTTAAACATCATCATGACTTGGTATATTTGACATGTCTTCTTCATCCATAGTCTAAGCTAATAGGGAGAATTTTTGACATTCCTTTGCATCTAAACTATGCTCCACCATGGCAAATATTCCAATTAGCCTTGTAGACTAGTAATTATTCACCTTAGGTACCTTTGGTTTCCACATATTTTTTTATCCTTTTTCTTGCATTCTAGGGGTCTCAACTTTCTTGTTTTGGCTTGAGAATCCATGATTATAGTACTTTACAATATGACTAAATTTATGACAACTAAACACACTATTCCTCTTGATGTAAATATACCATTACCCATACCTCTTTAATGATGACTCTCCTCATATTTCCATGCATATTCATTCTTGGAGGTGTTTCTACTCATTTTCGCTTTTTCACATATAGAAGAAATAAGAAACTAAGATTAATGGTTAGGGGTTTGTACGTACCTAGATGAAGCTGCGCACCATATCTAGATGTTGAAGGAGCTCCTCTTTGGCTATGGAGGATGACACCTGTAGATAAGAAGAAAACTTAACAAAGAAAAATGTTAGAGATAGATATGGTGGACTACCAAGTGATATGCTCGGTCCCAGAAGCACAAAGACTTCTTGGAGGGATGACAGTCCACTAGTTGATAAAAAGAATGTCCTAATGGAAATAAATAATGAAAGACTTAAAGAAGGAGAAATAGATAATGTGTACCTAAATCCTGCAATTAGTCTCCCACATTCATCGATATCAGTAGTCCTGTCGGCATCGGTTGGTAAAGTTGCCGATGTCGGTTATGCTACCGATGTCGATAGGGGCAATGGGCTTTGGACGGGTTTTTGGTTGATGTCTTTGGTCGACAGAGGAGTCTGATAATTTGGAGGTATTTGCAGGGTGGTAGGGAGGTCAATAGAGTCTTAAGGTGGCCAAAGGTAGATATTATGTGTGAGATGAGGGTTAGGATAAGAAGAAGGATTTTTAGCCTCTTCAGGAAGAAAGCCGGGTTTGGTCTCAACAGTACTTACTTAGAAATAACAAATTGACTGATTACCAATCCATTCTAAAGATACTGAAATGAAAGGTAGAAGAATACTTAGCTCTTACTTGATGAAGAACTAGAGGTGTTTAAACACTTGTCCCTATTATGGCTTGATGCTGAAGACCTCGTGCAATATCCAATCCAATTTGGAGTGAGTTTTATAGAATTTATATAGCCTGAATAATGATGATAGAATGTTGATGCCTCATCTTAAAGCCTGCCTTTGATATGTAAGGAGTCAAGGAGCAAGAGACTTTGGATCCTGGGAGTAAGAGAATTCACCTTCGGGCCAAGAGAATTTGCATTCAAGCTGTAATTAAGGTTGGAATTTAGTTTTAAGCAACTGACATCAGTGATACCATTGGCATCGATCGATTGTTAACCGACGTCAGTGGCTAGAGAATGGGAAAAAAGGCTATTTTTAGCCTTTTGCCCATTCTTCCATCTGCCAAGTTCAGTTGTCCTTGTTAAGCGATCCAAAGGTGGGTTTAATAGGTGCAAGAATTAGTGGGAGAGTTAAAATTAGGTCTTAGGTAATTATGATTAGTCATAGGGTGATAAATGGCCTAAAAGCTAGGAATCCAAGGTGAGGTGTTTAGGGGGGATGATTAATTTAAAATAAGTATTTTAAATTAATAAAGTATAGGTTAGGCATGTTGAAGTTAGAAAGGGACCAAAAGGGGGGGTTGACACTATTTTGGTGTCTACATTGGCCCCTTTTTGTCTTATTGGTTGTTCTTGATGAACTGCAAGACAAAAATAGGAGTAAGTCGCCTCAAGTATGGGATAAGGTCATTTTTGTCCTATTGGTTGTTTTGATGAATTGCAAGACAAAAATAGGAGTAAGTTGCCCCAGGTATGGGATGAGGTGTAGGTTGCCCCAAGTATGAGATGAGGTATTCCCCCTCAAAGTGGGAGTCGAGGGAAGGTAACCTAATATCGGGTGTCGATTTGATAGGCAGTGGATGGGTATGGTGAAGTTGGAGTGTGAGCACTGCAATAATTGGCATTACGCGTATACCACTTCACATGATAGATAGGTCAAATTGTCACAGTCAAAGGTCGAGGAGTTCTAAAATTGAAATAATCAGTCCCCAGTATTTAGTCATAGCTGATTGGGTTAAATGATCAAAGCTGTAACTCCAATGGTCATTGTGTTCCAAGTATCCCAAGCTCAGGAAGTGCTCCTAGAAAACACAAAAATGTCACAAATATTGAGGATCAACTGGAGCATGATCTGACAATACGTGTGAGGGTCATAATGTGGGTTGCATATAATTTGTTAACTATTTGTGAGGTAGCATATATGCAATCAAAACAACCAAGGCAAAGTTGTTTCGGAAGTGGTCATGGTCTGAGGAGATAGTCGTGATCTCCAAGGTCATTGGTCGAGTCAGACTGAGATATAAGTCATCTCAAGTGGTGTGTGTTGTAGATGGGGAGATGCATGTGATCTCTAATGTGCCCCATGAGAAGTTTAGGTAACTCATTCATTGTCAGGGCTGATTGTTTGGTCATGATTTTGGGTTGGTATAGATAGTTGGTCCATTAGATGGATGGATGAAGGAATGGCCGAGCTAACCTCAGAAGACCCCATGTCAACTAAGTGCTACCTACATAGCTCCTATTTGAAGGGCCTCAGGCCAATGTAGTTCTCCTCAAAAGGGAAGAAGAGAGTCGATTATGGATTGGGTTTGACTAGGTTAAGTCATGGTTAAAGGTGAAATGGTTTATCCATCAGGTAGATGAATAAATGAATGGCCGACATCAATAGGGAGATGAATGGGCAAATGGTTGAGTTAACCCTAGAAGACTCTGTGTCAACTGAGTGATGCCTACATAGCTCCTATTTTAAGGGCCTCATGCCAATGTATTTCTCCCCAAAAGGGAAGAAGAGAGTCGATTATGGACTGGGTTTTGACTAGGTTAAGTCATGGTTAAAGGTGAAATAGTTTGTCCATCAGGTAGGTGAAAAAAAAATGGCCGACGTCATTAGGGAGACGAATGGGAAAATGGCTGAGCTAACCCTAGAAGATTCTATGTCAACTGAGTGATGCCTACATAGCCCCTATTTCAAGGGCCTTAGGCCAATGTAGTTCTCCCCAAAAGGGAGGAAAGGTCAAAGAGGTCGATAGTTGGTTTGGTCATGTTAATGGATTAGCACTTCTCATATGTCTGATGGTACATGCATGAAATGATGAGTGTATGATGATGTTATAGCCTTTTCCATATTATGTGATGGTGTATTCTGTAACATAGGTTATGGGGTTTTTCATCCCTAGCAATTTTCCATATTGGTGATGGATGTATGTTAAAAATGAAATGAGTGTATTTATGCTTCAACACTTTTCGTATTGGTGATGATATATGCTTGACATAAATTGTGTTTGGTTGTTAGTTTCCATGTGTATTGTTTTCCATAGAAACTAATGTGAATGAGCTATGATAATTTATATAACACAAATTGATATTTGCATTAAATAAATCATGAGGTTATGTTAATGGTTAGAAAATGTTTTGGTTTGGTTTGGTTTGGTTTGGAAAATGATTTGGTTGGATGTGACAAAGGTATGTAAGAAGTGAAAGGTGTATTTCTCTTTCATTGACAAGGACCATAATGGTAGCATAGATAGGGTTGTTGCAAACAAAAGCCCCATTCATGCATTACGTCATTGACCACTAGTTTATGTTAGAGAAGTAGTCGAATCACTTGATGTTAAGTGAGCTCCAAATCCCTTGGGTATGTTGGGGTAATAGGTTTGATTATGTGAGGTGTGAGGATAGCGTAACCCTTTTTAGCAAGGATAACTTTGCCCCTTTTTATAGGTGACCCTGAGAATGACTATAGGCAAGTCCATGACTTAATAGTTTGTTAGTCAAATTTTTTTTTGGTAGGCTGATCAATGCAGGAAGTCTATGTGGGGATGTTGTTTTTCTTTGTGGTCATGTGTGAAGTTGATCGATGTGAGAATCTTTTGAGAGAGTGCTATTTGTAGCAAAATTTGGGTATAGCCATCCTTCGACGGAGTGGTCTATATTCAATTTTGTATGTTTTAATAGTTTTGGATAGCTGTCCTTCAAGGGAGCTGTCTATTAGTTATAGAAATTATGTAGCTGTCCTTCAAGGGAGCAATCTACATTGATAGTTTATGACCTTTGAATAGGTATCCCGATTTTTATGTTTTTTTTGGTAGACTGATCAATGCGGGAAGTCTACGTGGGTATGTTGTTTTGTTTTTGTGGTCATATGTGAAGCTGATTGATGCAAGAAACTTCTGAGAGAGTGTTATTTTTAGCAAAATTTGGGTATATCCATCCTTCGAGGGAGTGGTCTATACTCTACTTTATATGGTTTGATGTCTTTGGATAGCTATCCTTCAAGGGAGTAGTCTATTAATTATAGCAATAATGCAGCTATCCTTCGAGGGAGCAGTTTACATTTATAGTTTATGACCTTTGAATATGCATCCCAATTTTTATTTTTATTTTTTTGTGGATAGAAATTTTAGTCATGGACTTGACTATAGAGGTTTAGGGGTTTCCCTTTTATTAGGATAAAGCATTAATGCTTGAAAAAGGGTTAGTTAATGTTTGTAGCGAAAAAGGGTTGAAAGGAATAGGAATGAGGATGATAGGGGTTGCGCAAGGGATGAGCTCAAGTTAAACATCAAGTGAATGATTACTTGATTAATAGTAGAATGGTCATAGATGCAAGGCATTAAGGGGCTCAGGTTCTAGCTACCCTTCAAGAGAAGACAGACGATAAGTCCCCGATCCATACTTATGCATTATGATATAAGGTCTGAGCCAATTAGGAGCAAACTTGCCTCATTTGCTTCGTTCCATATTGGTTACATGTTAAAGATGATTAAGAAGTTGTTTGATGTTTGGTCGAAGCTAGGTTGGTTGATATTTGGTCAATGCTTGGTTGGTTGATGTTTGGTCGATGCTTGGTTGGTTGATATTTGGTCGATGCTTGGTTGAGGTCATGATAGTTAGTACAAATTCAAATTCCCCCAGTCACTTTTGTGATAAGGACGATGTTTGACACCCATTGTGGATAATCAATGGGTTAGATGAAGGATATAGAAATAAGACATTGAAGCTCCTCTTTGACATGGAGTGCAGTGTGAGGATGCATCTTGTAAAGCTTTTGCTTGACAGGCTTAGCTTCTAGGTTTGTGATGATGTTATAGATGACGATGTTAGGGTCGATACCAGGCATATCACTGTAGGTCCAAGAAAAGGATTTGCTATGATCTGAAAGGAATTTGGTACACTCAATTTGTTCCAAGGCATCTAAAGATTGACCAATCTTTAAAACATGAGGAGCATCGAAAGATGGAAGGCTAATGTCAATGGTTGATTCATTTAACATAACTTGCATTTTTGAAGGAAGGGATCGTTGAATAAAAGAGTCATCTACACCCATGTAGGTGAGAATGGCATCATCATCTACACATTGGACAGTGTTGATGGTAGCAAATTCATCATCTATCATGTTTGGATAAACGAGAGGGAGAGACCTGGATACCCCACCTAGTTGATAGGTTAGGGGTTCCAAGCGAATGGCGTTTATGCAAAAAAAAAACTAGGAGGGATGGAAGCCATATACTCCATAGGTGAAAATGGGGTAATAGACAAGTTTGGAGGTGATTTTTCTATGATAGGTTTAGGGTGAGGGTTTTTAGAAGTTTCAGTAGGTTCTTCAAAACCTAGGCCATGTCGCTTCTTGGCATTCTTTATGGCCTCATCATTTGGTGGTTTGATGAGCTGGTGGGAGCCTTGTTCGTAGCACCCAAAGCCAAAGCCCTTCCATGAACATCTATAAAGATAGGTATGAGCAAAGTTTGGGTTGCCAAGAAAAGAGAAGTCAGACATAAATAGTTGGGGTGATGAAAGAGAATTCCCATCAGTGGGAGCTCAATTTAGCCCCTCATAGATGAGATTTGTTTGAAGATTGGGAGGACCATAAGGGACAACCATTATAATACGGTGGTCATAGCTAGGATTGTGATGAAGTTTTCCATACTCTTGAGGAGTCTGGAACATGTCCAAGGTGAGTAAACGATACTCTCTAAGTGAAAGATGTTGGAAGGTATCTTCCATAGGGTCTTTTGTTATCACTTGAGGAGGTGGTGTAGGTGTAACCTTCATTTGCATACTTGTTGAAGCTTCTATGGGTGGAGGTGGTGTTTGGTTTGATGTCTTGAAAGTAATGAGAACATCATTGGGTTGATAAGTTGTGTTGCATGTCTTGAAAGGGGAGGGGTTTGCAAGAATGACATGGACTTGACCGTTGTGTTCAAATTTGACACAACGGTGTAATGTATAAGGGACACAGGCCATGGCATGGATCCAAGGTCATCCTAATAACATGTTGTATTGTAACTCCCCTTCGATGATGTAGAAGAGCTCTAAGATTGTTCATGGGCCCACACGAATATGTAAGATGATGGTGCCAATGGTAGTGGCGGTGGAGTCATTAAAAGATCAAAGAATTACGTCATTTTTAGAGATACAATTTTTTGGGAGGGCTAATTGGTCATAGGCATGGGTGGAAATGATATTGATGCTAGTGCCCCCACTAATCATAGCTTGCTTAATGCGAGTTCGATCAATGTAGGCTGTGATGAAAAGGGCAGCATCCTGATCTTCTAAGTTGGAAGTAGGAATTTTAGAATCACTAAAGGTAATAGAGGCAATGGTGGGTAATGATTGGACTAAGGCAACTAGTGGTTAGGGGTCCTTGGGTTGGACCTCCACTGCCTGTAAAGCTTTGATTAAAGCTTGATGATGTTGTGGAGAGCTTTGAATGAGTTTATATAAAGTCATCTTCACAGGAGTTTGGTGAAGCTGTTTCACCATAGAATCACGGATTGCCTCTGAAGAAGTGGGTTGGGATGTACCCAAGATAGAAATCTTGGGTTTGGGTGGTTGAGTAGGTTTGACAAATGGGTAGGTCAAAGGAATAACAACTTTCTATTTTGCTTTATCTTTTAAATTTTGTGACCTAGTGGCCACATTGATGGTGTTAATCTTGAATAAAGGGGACGAAAGAGATAAAGGGACCATAGTCTGATGATGGGATTCTAATGAAGGTGAAGAGGTTTGAGAGACATGAGACAGTGTTGGAGATTTGTTGAAAGTATCCTCAACAAGAAGGGTGTCTTTTTCCAAGTAATGGTGAATGAAAACCTTGAGGGCACAACAATTTTCAGTGTCATGCCCATGTGAGCAATGATATAGGCAGACTTTAGTGTCATCGAACCAAGACGGTTTTGGTCTGAGAGGTGGAAATGGTTTAATAGGTGGAAGAGTGATGTTAGAAGTTTGCAAAAGTCAGTGTAGTATCAAAGAATAGGAATCCACTAAGGGGTCTGTGCTTTTTGATGCACTAGGTGTTGATGACTTTTGTTTGGGAGTTGTTGAGGGAGATTTCCATACCACCTTTTGGGTTGGTGGTGTGGCCACTCGTGTAGATGACACTTTCTTTGTGAGGGATGCCAAATTTTTTAGAGGAGGTATATTTTTAGTGGGTAAAGGGAGTAATGGAGGCAACTTGTTTTTATTAGGTGTTGGAGTAGGGAGTACTCCTATTAAGGTAAAAGGATGTGCACCCAAAATGGAGGGCAATGATGATGGTCGAGGAGGAGTTCTCTGACATGGTTTAGTAGCCTTCTTTAATACGGTGTGAGGACTACTATTATGGGAGGCAAGATTCAAATCTACCTTCACTTGTGGGTGAGTGAGGTTAGATATGGGGTGAACACCGAGGGATTTATCTGGTGTTGGTATAGTGGATGTTTGTGAGGGTTTAGGTTTAGATGCAGATGATTGAGCTTCTAAAGATTTGGGAGTAGAATCTTGGTCCTCGTTGGAGACTTTGGGAGATTTTGTCGAAGGAGGGTCCTTAGTATGAGATGAAGTGAGATGTGTAAGATAAGGAGCTTTGAGTCACTCCCACAATGCCTCATGCTCTAAGTTTCTCGAATGGAGAAATACTGAGTTCTCAGCCAATTGAGAGAATGGTTTTGAAGATGTTGGATGAGGCTTTGGTTTTTTATAAGATGTGGGTGGTTGTGAGAGTGGGAATGTGTTAGATGTGGCAATCTCAGGCCAAAGGTGAGAGAGAGCCATTACTAGATCCTCTTCGATTAAAGTAGGTGAAGAGACAAGTTCTTCTCTCGGTGGAGAAGGAATCAAAAAATGTGACTCCTCAAGAGGATAGAGGGTAGGGATGATTGTACCTTTTACTTGCGATTGAAGAGCAAGAAAGGTATGGTCCTCCATTGGTAGTAGGAAGGATGAAGGTGGGGCTAGTGGCATTGGTATGGTTAAAGCATCCTCCAATATAAGAGGGGTAGACGGAGGGCTATTAGGAGAATAAGGCTCTTCTTCCTGTGGTGGAGGGATAGGTTGACTAACCTCTTCGATTTGTGAAAGAGGTTGGTTAGGGACAAAAGGCAAAACCATATCAACTGTGTGTATATTATGCTCTTGGGGGTCTTCGGCTGTGGTCTGAATGTTGTATTGGCTAGGGGGATGGTTAGGAAAAGTTGTCTAAAGATGTCTATGTTTTGGTTATCCATCACATTTGAGTTATCCAAAACAAGACCCCCCTTATCTAGCATGTCTTGGACAATGTTTTTGAAGGTTTTACAATTGTCTATGTCATGGCCTTTGACACGGTGATAATTATAGAAGTCATTCTCCCTATACCATGCAGGGATCAAATTAAAGTGGTGGTCAAATTTGGGGGAGGTTGAGGACTCCCTGTTTGACTAGTTTATCCAACATAGATGCATATGATTCTCCTATTGGAGTATATTGGCATTGTAAGTATCATTGTTGGAATTATCATGTGATGTATTCTGATGTTGAAGGTTGAGGTTGGTTGGTTGTTGTTGAAGATGATGGTCTAATGACCACAACATTTGTCATTCCTTTAGACTTGGAGTGGGAAGAAGAAGACGGTTTGGATGAAGTGTCATTTGATTTTGCATTAGTATTTTTACTATGTAGTTTGACTTTATTTTCTTTGACAACACAGAGTTCAAGCTTCCTAGCCATGGTGAAAGCTTCTTCAAATGTGAAAAATGTTTGGACTCACAAATTAGATGAGATGTGTTTGTCACATGCTTGCAAAAAGAGCTTAATGAGCTCAGGTTGAGGTAAAGAAAAGGAGAGTTGGTTGATTAAACCTCTCCAACGGGCAATGAAATCAGCTACTAATTCATCGTTGAATTATCTGATAGAATATAAGTCTGTGATGGAGAACTTTTTACTTATGTTATTTGAAAAGTGGTCAAGAAATAGATGAGCTAGTTGCGTGAAGGTAAATAGAGAGTGACTGGTAATACAATTATACCAATCGAGGGTAGCACCAGAAAGTGACATGGGAAATGTGCATAGTAATAATGCATCATCATGTGTTATAAGGTAACAAGCATGTCTAAATGCTCATAGATGTTGCTGTGGGTCCTCTTTACTCTAAAAGCGAGTAAACTTGGGAAGTTCCCACTGACTAGGATATGGTCAGATTGGGACTGAAGGATGAATAGGTTCATTAGAGATTTATTCATATGAGAGAACATTTCTTGAACCCAAAATCGATGTCTCAAGATTAGACACCTTATCCATCAAAATCTTGATTAGATTGGTTGATGGATTTGTAGATGGGGTGCCCCTAGGTTGTAAGGCATTTGGAAGGTGTTAGGTGGAGCATATGACATAGTTGGTTGCACTTGTATAGGCGCAACATATTGGTAACTAGTCATAGGGACTGATGTTGAAGCCAAGGGTGGATCTGTCATGAAGCTAGAGGGCACAACTTGACTTGATGTCACCAAAGGTGGTTGGATGGTGGCAACACTAGCCAAAGGATAAGTTGGCACTCTTGTATTTATGTGTGCAAGAGTAGGTGGGATGGAGACAATTAAGTTATGGAACGGTGTAGGACTTTGTTGAATGGTTTCTAGTTGAGGGGGTATAGAAACCCCAATGGAGGTAGGTCCAAAAATAGAAAGAGAGGCCACACTTTGAATATTGGTCATGGTTAGGTCGTTAGTGGAGGCAATGGCCTAGGTGACCATGGGTTGGGTTATGGAGGCTATTGATATGATTGTCGTTTCAACTAAGGAAGTTGGCATCCCATAAACTGGGTTGCTTGAAGGATCTCGCATTTGACTTCTCATGAGATAGTGTTAAAGAGCCTTGACATTGAGGTCAAGGAAACTTTCAAAGTCTTGGTCCCCTTTGGGAATAATATGGGGTTGAGTTGGGGTTGGTTGGATAGGAGTACGTTTAGTTTTTGAATTATACTCCATTTGGGGACATGATATAGAAGGCAAAGGTGGGAATGGTTGTTGCCTTCCATGGTCAACAAGAGTTTTGGTTTGATTACGTGTAAAAAACATCCAAGGAAAAATAGATTTAGGTTCTAAAAACTGTATGTTTCAACCTCAGAAAACTAGAATTGTTTTTAACAAAAAAAAGGTCAAGTTTTTAGCTTGCTGTTTGAGAATTTTTTTTGACAGTGACCGCCGTTGGTAAAAAAATTGATGTCGGTGAGGAAAGTTGCTAATGTCAGTTAGATAACTAATGTTGGTTAAGGTCAGTTGTTGACGTCAATGAAAAAATTGATGTCGGTTACTGTGTATTTCTAGAAACTCAAAAAACTGAAAGTTTTTGGAAGAAAGAAGAAAGTCTGAGTTATTTTTAGATCTCAAAATGTGACCTCACCAGCTCAAAAAATCAGATACAGACAGAAAAATAGATGATGGCAAGCAACCACTAAACGTTAATTCCTAAGAATAAATTTTAGAGTCGTGGTGGCTTATGCCTTAGAAGAGTGTGTTTGGGAAGTTGGGATTTTAGAATGGGTCCTAAAAGAGGTAGTTTAAGGTTGGTTTTAGGTTATGTTTTAGTGCTCAAAAGTCTATGTTAGGTTCTATACATGGCTTGGTGCTAGGGGCTTGCTCCCCTCACTTCACGAGCCCAGAGTCAAGCTGGGTTGCTTAGCCAATGTATACTTCCCTTAGAGTTTATACTCTGCCAGAGAATAGAGTGGGTTCTCCCCTTGGTAGTGAAGTCCAAGTAGGATTACCAGGAAGGGTAAGGTATCCGCTAGGTGATGAAATCCTAGTCGGACCTTGTCTCAGGTATGTTTAGATGTTTGATTTTGTGAATGTGGTCAACTTGTATAACATATGTGCACTACGATTTATTCATAATGCATTTTTAATTACTAAATGAGAAGGCTAAATATGCATTCAAGCAGGAATGAAATGCAATATATTTTAGCCCAAATTGAAATGTTTTTGTTTGGATGCAAACAATTAGGAAAAGGTTAAGAGCATTAATTTCACTACTCTAAGATGCAAAAAAGAAGTGATAAGAAGAAAAAGTTCTTTTTAACTTGTGCTAATGGTGTCTTTTCGAAATAAGGAGATAGAAGAAGGATACAAGGAGATAAAATTTCCTAATGCACCTATATGAAAGTTTGCCTTTATAAGAAAAAAAAAATGAACCCAAGGAAAACTCTAGGGTCCCACTAGGCATGCCAAAATGTTTCTACTCATTTTCGCTTTTTCACATTCAGAAGAAATAAGAAACTAAGATTAATGGTCAAGAGTTTGTACATACCCGGATGAAGCTGTGCACTGTATCCAGACGTTGAAGGAGCTCCTATTTGGATGTGGAGGATGACACCTGTAGATAAGAAGAAAACTTAACACAGAAAAATTTTAGAGACATATATGGTGGATTGCCAAGCGATATGCTCGGTCCCATAAGCGCAAAGACTTCTTGGAGGGATGACAGTCCACTAGTTGATAAAAAGAATGTTGTAATGGAAAGAAATAATGAAAGAGTTAAAGAAGGAGAAATAGATAATGCGTACCTAAATCTTGAAATCAGTCTTCCATAGTCACCGATGTCGATAGTCCTACTGGCATCAAATGGTAAAGTTGCCAACATCGGTTATGTTGCCGACGTCGGTAGGGGCAATGGGCTTTGGATAGGTTTTTGGTTGATGTCTTTGGTCAACAGAGGAGTCCAGTAATTTGGAGGTCCGTGCAGGGTGGTAGGGAGGTCAATAGAGTCTTTAGGTGGCCAGAGGTAGATGTTATGTGTGAGATGAGGGTCAAGATAAGAAGAAGGCTTTTCAGCCTCTCCGAGAAGAAAGCCGGGTTTGGTCTCAACAGTAATTAGAAATAAAAAATTAACTGATTACCAATCCATTCTAAAGATACTAAAATGAAAGGTAGAAGAATACTTAGCTCTTGCTTGATGAAGAACTAGAGGTGTTTGAACGCTTGTCCCTATTGTGGCTTGATGCTGAAGACCTCGTGTAATATCCAATCCAATCTGGAGTGAGTTTTGTAGAGTTTCTATAGCCTAAAGAATGATGATAGAATGCTGATGCCTCATCCTAAAGCCTACCTTTGATATGCAAGGAGTCAAGGAGCAAGAGAGTTCAGATCCTAGGAGCAAGAGAATTTGCCTTTAGGCCAAGAGAATTTGCATTCGGGCTGCAATCGAGGTCATAATTTAGTTTTAAGCAATCGATGTCAGTGATACCACTGGCGTTGGTCAACTGTTAACCAACATCAGTGGCTAGAGAATGGGAAAAAGGCTATTTTTAGCCTTTTGCCCATTCTTCCATCTGCCAAGTTCGGTTGTCATTGTTAAACGGTCCAAAGGCGGGTTTAATAGGTGTGAGAATTAGTGGGAGAGTTAAAATTAGGTCTTAGGTAATTATGAGTAGTCATAGGGTGATAAATGGCCTAAGAGCTAGGAGTCTAAGGTGAGGTGTCTAGGGGGGATGATTGATTTAAAATAAGTATTTTAAATTAATAAAGTATAGGTTAGGCATGTTGAAGTTAGAAAGGGACCAAAAGGGGGGGGGGGGGGGTTGACACTATTTTGGTGTCTATAGGAGGGCCTTTTACAATGCCTTACTCTATGACAAAACTGGTTATGTGAATAAAAATTACCATTGAAAGGGTTAGAATACCTTATAATATTAGGATACCTAAGAGTATTAATCTTCATTATGCCAACACCATCATTATTTGATTGATCATTTACCTTCTTGATCACATTAGTGTTCTTATTTTATTTTCCATTGAAACCTAGGCATATTTTATCATTGGTAGTCTTTTGACTACTTATGATGTTGTCTAAATAATTGGTACTCTTCTCAAACTTTAAAAAATACTTCATCTTACTTGATTCCTAATCTAACTTAGCTCTCAAGGAATCTACAATAACTACATACCTTGTATATTCTTCTTATATAGCCTTTAATATTGCAATCATAATATCCATTTGAGTCTCCACTTGTTTGACTATTTCCTCTTGTTCCTTGGATTTATTGCTTAGTCTACCATCAAAAATTTTATTTTTCTCCTCATAGTCTCTAATAAGAGAACTAATCACCCTATTATTCTTCTTCACCATCTTAAATTCTTTTAGAGTATTCATTAACTAAGCCTCAAAGTCCACCTCATCATCTTCTTCATCCAAATCACTAATAACACCTCCAATCCATATGGATTATTCTTTATTTGAACAACTTACTTCTTTATCCATGAAGACAACTTCATTAACATCAAGATCATCACATTCATGGTCACTCTTAGAATCACTTCTCTCACTCTCATCAAATGAGCTTTAATCTTCCTTGATGTAAAGCCTTCTTTTGTTCCTAATAAACTTCTTCTTGTCATCATACCTTCTAATTTTTTTTTCTTTTATCAATTTGAGTCTCCACTTGTTTGACTATTTCCTCTTGTTCCTTGGATTTATTGCTTAGTCTACCATCAAAAATTTTATTTTTCTCCTCATAGTCTCTAATAAGAGAACTAATCACCCTATTATTCTTCTTCACCATCTTAAATTCTTTTAGAGTATTCATTAACTAAGCCTCAAAGTCCACCTCATCATCTTCTTCATCCAAATCACTAATAACACCTCCAATCCATATGGATTATTCTTTATTTGAACAACTTACTTCTTTATCCGTGAAGACAACTTCATTAACATCAAGATCATCACATTCATGGTCACTCTTAGAATCACTTCTCTCACTCTCATCAAATGAGCTTTAATCTTCCTTGATGTAAAGCCTTCTTTTGTTCCTAATAAACTTCTTCTTGTCATCATGCATTCTAATTTTTTTTCTTTTATCAAACCTATACATCCTTTTATCATCATCATGATCTTTATTATGCTCTTCATCATACTTTTCATTATGCTTAGGAGGGAACTTGTTATAAAAATGTCCAATCTCTCCAAAATCGAAGCATTTAAAGGGTATCTTACCCTTGGTATTTACCTAAACCTGTCGTAAAAGGTCTTACAAAGATAGATATCAACTCATCATTATTAATATCAGACTCATAATTGTATTTAAATGTATTACATTGTGTATTATTCTCCTTTGACTTATTTTTTACCTTGGAAATAGCTTCCTTCAATTTTTCTCATCTCATAGGATATTAGGGTGCCATGAAGTCCATCCATTTATAGCTTGTCTAGATCTTACATCTCTTCAATGATAGATACTTTAGAATCAAATTTGGGAGGTATATATCTCAAAAAAAATTTAACAATAATAGATTCTTTCATTTCTTCACTTAGTCCTCTTATGATGTTAACAACTTCATCAACCCTCAACAAGTAGGATTCAGTGTTCTCATCTTCATTTATCCTTAGGATTTAAAACTATATTCTATGGGTTTGAAACTTATCCAACTTGACCTTGGAGTCTCCCTAATGGATATTCTTCAACTTGTCCCAAATTTATTAAGCAGGCATATAATGTATCACCTTCACAAGTTCTACCTCTGATAGGCCACACATAATACCATTTATTACTTTTGAATTATTATCATTAGCCTTATTACCTAATGCATCTATATGAGGAATAGATGGTGTAGTATATCCATCCAAAATTGATAGATAAACATCATGAATTTTAGATATCAAGTATTTCCTCATCCTAATACTCCAAAAAGAATAATTGGGTCCATTAAACAATGGATAACTTATTGTCGAGAAACCACATTGTACTTGACTTACCACATTTTCTTGCTTATGATCTCCTTTAGGATATTAGGCCTCCTTTAAAAGAACTGCTCTGATACAAAATGTTATAAGTATAGTTATTGTGGGGTAAATAATTTTCCTTAAAATAATTCTTCAATTACACTTATCATTCATGAACCATTCACTCACATACATACATTAACCAATGCATAAATAAACATCTATGAAAGCAAATAACATAGAAACATAAGAGATATGTGGGAAACCCTCTTTGGAGGTAAAATCCATTGAAACACCACTTGAAATACAATACTATAATAAATATATCAAAAATTTAATGAGGAACCAACCCCACAAGGAGCACCAAGCCTTCACTAGTCAAGCACCAACTCAAATAGTACTTTAGCAATCACTAACTTGCAAGGAGGCACCAATCCCCAAGTAAATCAACATTAAATCAGGTAAATTGAAACTCTAATCACCTTTGAACACGTATTTCTCACTCAACAAAATATGACCACCTTTTTTAATGATTCTCACTCTTTTATCTCTCTAAAATAGCCCATTAGGCTTTCTTGCTTAGCTAGCCCTTTCCTTGGTATAATTAGGTCTTATGACATTGATTATAACCTAAAAAAACACTGATATAATTTCATGACATTTTTACCACGCCTTTTTGATGGTCTTCACTCCCTCTATCTAGGTTTCAAAACTCTAAATCATTCTCTCATTTATTCAATATTCTAACTAGTTAATTAGGCATATTAGACATTATATTTATATTTGACTCTTGCTCTTACCCATCTTGGTCATCCAAGAACCTATCCATACTTACATCACCTTTGGAATATATCAAAAAACATGTTTAAAAAGTGAAACAACCATTACATAGGCCAGTGATTAGCCTTAAGGGCCAAAACTATCATTAGGCCTAATAGAGACCTAATATAATTAGACCTTCTCAAGGCACATGTTTCAACTTGACCACATTGGAACACCATGAGCTTCCATAAATGGATTAAAAAATTCAAAAATGATTTAATTATAACAATGATAATCTCACCTTAGCTCCCAAACATAATTTAGTTAATTTCAATCCTTAAACCACACAATTAGGTATACTTATAATTGTAGACACTTAAAAGTGGCCACCAATGATATCCAACCAAGCTTTTGACCAATTTCTATCAAAATGCATTATTTAGCCTAAAAACACTAAAACATGATAAATGGTTCAAAATTTTCATATACAAGTTCTAATTTTGGCCAATGTATCCCTAAACGGGGAAATTTATTTTATGAGATAGCTAACTTTGACCAGATCATTTCTAGTCAAAATGACATTTTTGCACATGGGTGCTCTGGATTGCTCTTTTATACCAAATTTATTGCATGAGACATGAGCCCTTGTTATTTAGTTTTAGAAACATCATAAATAGGATAATGGTTTTAATGCATCTAACATCACATCCTAATTCCTATCTAATCAAATTTTGAGCCAATAATATAATATTTTGACCAATTTGATTAATTTGAGCACCCATTACCAAGATTTGCACCAAATTTGAGTAATCATGTTTAAATATAATTAATTTAAATCAAGATATTAAGTTAATTTTCCTTGGAAATTTTTGAATATTTCTTTTTAGTAATTAATTATGAGTTTTTCATCATCAAATGACATCATTTTTTGGGAAGGCATCCATGGGCCATAAATGCATAAAATATCTAATTAAGCCCTCCCATGCCTCTTTAATGCCTCTTTATCCCAAATATTTATGACGGAATTTATTTATTTTATCCTCAAAAAATTAATGGATTCTTAAATACACATCTTCATCTTGAAATAGATGGTTTAGGCCCATTTTGATCATTTGAGAAAATCTATAAATAGGAAGCCCCACACATAATTTTAAGCTTTTTTGGTGTAAAGTTATAATGTTAAAAAGTTATCTCAAGTGTTGATGTATTATTATAATTCCCAATTGTTGAGAAAATAAAAACCCATCACAAATCCATTAGTTCTAAATAGAAAAAGGGATATCCAAGCCTCCTTTGATAAAGACTCATTGACCACAAGCTGAGCAAGCCACTTCAACAAGCCATCTTAGAGACATAAGGAAGGTAAAATGGATTTGTGTTTTATTAGTTTAGTTTTATTTTCATATTAATTTTGTTATTATGACCCCCCTTTTAGATATTATTAAGGTTTTAGTTCATTATTGTGTTATTTATATTTTATTTTATATACTAACATGATACTAATCTCCACTTGTTGCAATCCTATGTTCATAGCAATTAGGCCTTCTCACTACTAAAAGGTATATCTTGAAGATCAGATGTGAACACTCAATTTTGGAACACAACCTAAATATAAATTTCCATGGATATAACATCCATGAACTCAGGTTCATCACCAATTCCATTATATTTCATAATACAGGGCAAAAGATCTCAAACTAATCAACTTCATATGCTCACTCAGAACTGCACACAGGCCTTAAGAACCCATTCAAAAGACTTTGAATTTTCAAAATTTAATAGGAGTTAATCATTAATATAAATTTTTTAAAAAAAACTTATGAGACCTATATAACAACTTTATCTGTATTGGATTCTTTAACTCTATGAAAAATGTCTCAAGAACATCATTCTCACTCATACATAGAACACTATCTATTCATGAAGATCAAGATTTAGAAAAACTATGTGAACACTTTTATGAACCCAAAATGTTTTTACATGATCCATCATAATACTTATAACATATTTTAATATATATATTATAATTTTTAATATCAATATTGGTCTTACAGACCAGTCTCATGCCTTCACCTTACACAAACTTCACCTTGTTAGAAAAGTCAATTTGAGAGAAACATTTTTCTTGTATATAAACATCACCAAAACTTATATTAGAGATTAAATGTGATATATGTATCAAAAAATGACACCATGTATTTATATTCATCCCTAAGTTATTGTAACCCATCCCTAAACTCAATCTCACTATTGCCTAGTTTTCTCACTATCTTCCTCATTAGGCCTATTTAGCGATAGGTCAATTTACATGAATGTTTTAACATATTTAAAGTATAAAAATTAATAATAAAATTACATGGAAATAAAATAAAAGTATCACACATCATCCTCCATTTATTTTCATCCTCTAACCTAATCAACCCTGCTTGGTACATCAACATTTTGAGAAACAAGAGTTTTCCATTAGCTTCCACTCACTCTTATGACAAAAAAAACAACATAGAGAAACCTAAAAGAGTCATATACATGTTAAAAATATAAAAATAAATAATATGATCCATTTTTAATAATATCTTTCATATTGGATTATAGTGAGGGTGTTAGGAAGGTTTAGACTACCTTCCATTTTTAGGAATCATTCACCAAAACCAATGCCAAAAAATTAAATATATGACCCTTTCACAACTTCCATGAAATATTTATGATCTCATTAAATGATTTCATGTGTTAATAATCATAATAAAAACCTTCTCAAGTTTGCAACACCTCACTCTGTGAACAAAGAAAACCTCAACATCAAATTTCATGTTTTCTCATTAAAGTTTTAACCTCAAGATTTGTAAAAAATATTTAAATAATATATCACACCTCTAACACTACTCTTATAATCTTTGGTAACCTTTTAAATTTAACTTGACTCCTCATTAGGCCACACTAGGTCTCTTTTCTCATTACATCTTGAACTGCTAGTCATACTTAGAACTTGAACACATCTTGCAATCTCTTGTACAGTTCTCAAAACCACATTATCATGTCATAAAAACTTATATATTTCTCAACACTATGATAAATAATCTTAAAATCTTTAGACTACTCACCTCAATATGTTACCAAGCCTATGTCTTTTTACTAGGTCTCTTCATGTAAGGACTAAGCCTCAAAACTAACCTTGGAACTCATAAAAAAGGTTATTTAATTTTTTCTCGCATTAATATAGATTTATACACTCTCTCATGCCTATACTAACAAAATTAATCAATATTTACTATGATTCATGCATACATATTCTCTCAGGACTAGACTAGTCTTCTCTGGACACCTAATACTCAAAGATTTGAACTCAAACAAGCTAGCTCTCAATGATGTCACCCAATAACATTATTTAATTAGGGTTATATAAAGGCAAGGATATGATTAAAAATTTTATGACCTTGTCACATCAAAAAATTATGCCAAAACCTCATATAGTACTCAAAGACTACTAAACTATACTCATGATATGACAATGTACTTCAAGACTAGTACTCAAAACTAGCTTACCTTGTATCATGATATTGATCTTATCATGTCATCAACTTGAAAATAACTACTTGGTTTCCTTCAAATTATCTCTCAATAGAGAGACAATAGGTTGGCTTCAAATTTTATCTTGTCATAAGACTTCTTTTTCACATACCATTTCATCATGCATGGCCACAACTCTAACCATGACATTAATGACATCCATATTGACTTTGAAATCAATGAAAATATAATTCCTTAACATAAAAAATAGTAACATACCTCAACATTGTAAAACTGGGAAAGGTTAATAAATAAGAGGAATATCTAAGGTTTAATATTCCAAAGTATAAAGGACTGAGGTGATATATAATCATAAAATATTTTATACACCTTCATACACATCATGTTGTCTCTAATATATATCATTTGGCTCTTAAATTTTCTTGTTAAGTCTTCATGAATTTAATTCACATGATGGAATCCAAAAGTTTCATTTTCAACATCCTTCATAGTTATCCTATCTTCATTCCTCTTCTCATGTTTACCTTTACGAACAACAACAAAAATATTGATTACATCCCATGATATTCTTTGATATAAACCTGTATTTGGATTATTTTCTTTTTCATTTTTCCAAGTCTCTGTCCAACCAGTTATTGAATCAATTATACCATCACATATCTTTGCTTGTATTTCTACAAATCTAGTTGTCATCTCATCATACACTTGCTAAGCATGAAATATAATGAGTGGGGGGGAGTGAATTAGTATATTATATATCTTTTAATTAATCTGATTTATTTTCTTTAACCACTTAATCACACATTCAAGATATGCAATAAAATTGGAGAGACCATATTTTTATGTGGAAACCTAAAGTGGGAAAAACCACAAAGAACAATCTCGATTATATGAATGAGCACCAAATAAAATTACAAAGTTCACAAACATCAACTTGTAGGATCACCAATCCCTTTGCCGAGCACCAAGACAAAAACTATTTGTGAGCATCAACCCATAGGAGCACCAACCCCTCTTGTGTATAAAAGAAATTACTCCCAACTTCTCTCATAGATACTCAAATGTGTCTTTTGGTAGTGCCTTTGTGAAAATATCTACAATCTACTCTATAATACTGATATATTCCATCTTAACCTATTGATGTACAACTTGCTCTCTCAAAAAGTGATATCTAATGGGAATAAGTTTTGTTCTTGAATGCATCGCTGGATTCTTCAAAATATTAATATCACTTGTGTTATCACAAAAAATAGAAATAAGTTCATCATATTTTACCTTGATATCTTCCAAAGTTTTCTTCATCCAAAGCACTTAAGTACAACACAATACCACTTCAATATATTCTACTTCAGATGTAGAAAGTTGGCTACTGGTTTGAACTATATTATTTATATATCTCCAAAATTTCATGTCATTATTGCATATGGTGGCACAATCAAATGTTCTAAAAAATTACATATTATTAATATAGCCATGTGGGACTACATACTTAATTATCCTATGTTTATTATTCCCATGGGTGGGACTGATATTATTTTAAGATTATAATGTCTCATGACTTTGGGAAAAATATAGATTAATTTATATGAAATATTTATTCACTTTCATTTTGAAGGTAGGACATTCGAATTTATAGGATTATGAAAAATGTATCCTTAATTGGCTGGTTCACATAGATGATGAAGATTATTAAAAAGGGGTTGATTTTTATTAGCTTGATTGACAACTTATTCTTGATTACCACAAAATAGTTTTTTGGTGTGATGCCAAAAGGCATACCACCAAGTAGAGAATGTGATCTTTCCATAAAATTTATTCTATGTAGTACATCACCAAACATCAAAACATATAGGTATCCAAATGCCTAAATTTAAATTTAAAAATGGTACATAAGATTCTATAGATAGGTATTATCCAACATAACTAAATTTAATATTCATCCCAAGTGGTCATGGTGAAAAATATGGATGACACTTGGAGGATATGACTCAATTATAGAGAACTTAGTACGTACACCATCAAAGATAAGTTCCATATTCTAGTAATTGATGATTTTTTAGATGAATTACATGGTGATATTTATTTCACTAAACTATATTTTTGTTCTAGGTATCATCAAATTCATATTATAGATGAGGATATGAATATAATAACTTTCAGAACTTATGAAGTACATTATGAGTTTATGGTCATGGCTTTTGGTCTCACAAATGCACTGTCATCTACATTTTAGAGTTTGATGAGTTATTATTTTATGAATTTTTCAAATAATTTTGTATTGTTTTTTTTTTATATCCTCATACATATCAAAATTTGGGAAGAATAGTTGAAGCATGTGAAATAAGTATTATTAATTATAGTGAAAAAATCCAAAGTTTATTTTGGATTACATGACGTGGATTAATAGGGCCATATTATTTAAAATCAAGGAGTAAAATTTTACCCTAAGAATAACAAATATATGATGGAGTGGTAAATGTTAAATACACTCAAAAAATTTCATGGATTTTTTGGGCTAATAGGGTATTATCATATATTTATAAAACAATAGGGTAGGATTGAATCTCAACTCACATAATGTTTGAATAAATATTCCTTCCATTAGATTTGACCAACTACCAAGGAATTTGATAAGGTGATAAAGGATTTGTGAACCACTCCAGTTTTGGCAACCCCTAATTTTTACAAAATATGTGTTGTTAAATGTGATGTATTATGATATGACAGGGGGTAGTACTCATGTAACAAATAATAAAATTTCATTTTATGGTCATCAAATCAAGGGGGAAATAAATATAAAGATAGTATATGATAAATATATTATGGATATTTTTCATGAATTCAAGCAATGGAGACCTTATCTAATGGGTAGACACTTTCAGGTAAAGTTTGATGCTGATAGTATAAGATAATTTTTGAAACACCAATTGTCATCAGAAAATAAATAAAAAAGGTGAATAAATATTTTGGATATGAGTTTTAAATTTTCTATAATAAAGGAAAATAAAAGTGGTAGTAGATGCACTTTCTAGGAGGGATGAACCAGTTGAGGCATTGTTATGTGTAATGACCATTTGGTAAGAAGATTGGCTAGAAGAAGCAAGATCAAAATTGGAGAATGATAGATAATACATGTTATGGTTTAATATATTAAACATGTACATGTGTTTCTAACAAATTTATGTTGAAAGGGAACACATTATGGTATAAATATAGATGATACCTATGTAAGGATTATGTCCTCAAACACAAGATCATTTAAGATCTTCATGTATCTCCAATAAGGGGACACTCATGATTTTTGAAGACATGTAATTAAAATAAGTGAGATTTGTGTTATAATTCATGGTTTTTCCACATAAAAATGGAGAAAAAAATTAATTCACAATGTCTTATCTAATAATTATCTATCCCTATCTATTAGTGGCAGGAGATTTCCATATATTTCATTACAGGGTTACCAAGGTAATAAGGTAAATTTTCATCATGGTAGTTATGGATATGCTCATAAAATATTCTCATTTTTACTTATCATAACCATTTTTATCTAACATATTAGTTTGTTCTTTCATCGATACAATTCATAAGTTGCACATTACTCCCAAAATCATTCTAAGTGATCATGATCCTATCTTCACCATAACTTTTCTATTGATTTATTTGAATTTTTAGTTACTTATATATCACATATATCATCTTATCATCCTCAATATTATGAGAAAATAAATTTTATCAATAAATTCCTGTAAGGGTACCTACATTTTCCACATTAGATAAACATGAATGTTGGGTCTATTGGTCACCTCTAGCAAAATGGTTGAACAACACTTCCTTCCATACCTATTATAAAATGTATCTCTTTTTTACACGTTATATCTATCATACCCCATCCATAACTTCATATTTGAAGGTTAAATCTAAGGTTTGAGCTACTCAGGAACACATTCAACATCAACATGAAGTACTAGCTAGTTTAGGTGAGAATTTATAAATGACATATAATAGAATGAAGAAACAAGATGATCATCATTTTAGTGAGAGGTATTTTTATATAGGTTATTGGGTATTTGTGTGATTTAATCCATATAATAATATGTATTTGAAGCAACATAAAACGGATATAAAACGTTTTGCTAAGTATTACCTTATCATATCTTTAAAAAAATTGGTAGTGCGGCATATAATCTTGAGGTACCCAAATCCACTCACATAAATCATGTATTTCATGTATCTTTCCTAAATAATGTCATTGTATAGAGAGTTAAAAATTAGACCTAGTTACCTAAATTATATGAAGAAGTTAGAGTCATACTTGAAACCGAGGTGATCCTTTACACATGCACAAAAAGGGCATGAAAAAGAGAGATTAAGGAAAATTTGATCAAGTGGAAGAGTATGAATCATGAATATGAAACATGGGAGGATGAATCTCTCCTAAATCTTCATCCATTGTTGATTCAACATTGAGGGAACTTTTATTTTTAAGAAGATGTGCATGTTATGCCCTTAACTTGTAGTATATCTAGGGATATGTGTTTCTAACATGTGGCTTACATACCTTTCATATTATACTACTACACTTCTCTATGTTCTTAATTTGTTTTTTCTATGGAATAACTATGGCTAAGTAGAGTATATATAGGAGGTAGTGGTTATAATTTTATCATCGTATTACTAATTCTTCTCATATTGAATTGTTGTGGAGGTTTCCCTCCCAAAAATCTCAATCATAATTATTAATTATTCTACTCTTTATTATTCCATATATTATTTCCTTATTGTTAAATATTCAATTAATTTAATTAAAAAAAATTCTTATTAACTAATTAAACTTAAGTCTTAATGGTGTAATTAGTATTTTATGCCAATTCTTGTTAATTATTTTTTGAGCCTAAAATCATATCTAATCAAGTTAGGCATATGGGAACTATAATAATTAGAATGCTTAAGAGGTGATGTATGGACCTTACATGAAAGGGCCAAAACATAATAGTGTGTCCCATGTTTTTTCATAAATAGGTTAAATATACTTTCAATCTCCCCTCAAAATATATTATTTTTTTGATCCTTGATATTAATCTAACATATGTGTTTTATATTATATATTTACAAAGATGTAGTGGATATACACTTTTTAGATTTTTTTATAATCGTTAATTTTTTTTAAAAAAAAATTCAATTTTTGATTACTTTAAAAAACATTGATCAACCTAGTGTGGCACAATATTATTATTTTATCCCAAACTAATCCTTACTTTTCAAGGTTGGTAGCCATGTAATTGTGATAAATGAAAGATTTTCATATTATGATCAATAGCTTATTTTTTATACATTTTAAAGTGTATTGATGGAGATGTGTTTATTTTTAAGATGACATGATTGATAAATCAAAGACTTGCATAGAAATGAAATCTAAATTTTTAATCATTTGTATTCTCATTTTATGCCTTGTTTAGGATGTTGAAAGCTCTTGTATGTTTTTTCTAGGTCCATTATTGCTAATGTACTTATATAGGAAGGCCTATTGTAAGTATATAAAGAAATGTAGAGGGAAAATACATAAACCAAAGAACCAATTCAAGGCCTTTCCATTAAATGTATTAGTATAAAATTTAAGGAATATTACACCTCAATCTTCACAACTTATAAATTAAAACATGACACAAAGGTGAAATGGAGGGTCATCATGACCATTAATTAATTTGAGTTTTATAACTACTAGGTCATGAGGAAGAAGCATGTCAATCACATCCTTATGAAAAATATTGGAATAAATTACATAATTCATCACAATAGAATTTCATCCATTTTGATGAAGTCAATGATTTTCCATTCATCATTTTAAGTTAGTTATAGTATGCATCAAATTATTACTATTTCATTTGTAAGAATGGTGGTATTCTCTATAGGTTATTAAAATGGTTGAGTCATAAAAAAATGTTGGTCATTATTTTAGGAGTCAATAACTCATTATAAATCTAGGATTCCCAATGTGATAGTGAATTCACTAGACAATAAGGGTAATACAAGTTAAACTTCAGGTGGCTTTATCGTAGTTGTAGAAGATAGGGATGGGTCTAATTAAAATTTTCAACAAGAGGATTTGGATGGAATTAGTAATACCTCTCAACCTAAGCTTCCTGAAGATATAAAAAAGAAGACTAGATATAATATTAAGGATAAATGTAAAACCTCTTCTGATAAGAAGCATCAAGAGTTAAAATGAAAATTTTAATAGTTTAGTTAGTTATTTGAAAGGTAAGGAAAATGTTGACAATATTTTTGAAGAATTGGACCTTCAAAATTCTATCATGTGATGGTTTATGATGGATTTAGCTGATCTCAAAGGTAAGGTTACATTATTATAGTAGGATAATGATAGATTGAATCAAATCAATGTAGACAAGGATGACAACCAATAGATGTAGAGTCTATAATTTAGGGTTGACATGCTAGAGAATGAGAATGAGAAGCTCAAAAATAATACCAATTTCCTGTTGAATTTTAGAAAGGCTATCATGAATTAGGAGATTCAAAAAGTTGAGAACCTTATAAATCACTTGGGTGAGTTATTTGTCACAAAGGCCATCAACAAGGGAAAATGAAAACATGTTTAGTGTAATGGTTGCTAAAAAGATCTAGACAAAGACATGTTTTTATTATAAATATATTATAATTTCAAAAGGATGAAACATTGATGGGAGGACATCTTGGTAAACCTTGACATGGATTAGGAGGTTGATTCTTATTATGTTATTTTTATGATGTATCTCTGTTATATCTGGGTGTTCTATTTATTTTTGGCCCTATTTTGTCTTTATCTTTCCTTTGGTCTTTGGCAAACCTTTATTTCCTTTTTATTTGTACTTATCCTAGCATTTGGGGACCATATTTAAACCCCCGCCGCCCCCCCACCCTTTATCCTTAATTAGAAAACAACTCATTATAAATCATAGGAAATGTTGAAAGAATGTAACAAACCTTAGGGGTGTACATATATGGGAAAAAATCATTATTTATTTCTTTATATATTTATATTTATTCAAAAATACTAGGGTTTATAATAAAATGTGATCTAAAATTATAAATTAATTTCATGATTTGAAACATTTATATTTTGGGATTTGTCTCTAATTAATGAAAAAATCATTCTCCTCACTTTTGTTAATGTAATTCATGATTAATGCCAATAAAATCAACACACAAAGGAAGTGAAAACATAAGGGATAAACAAGCCTTATAATTATAATATTATACGAATATATAATTAAAAAATCATAAGGGTAAAGGGGATATAAAATATGGGATAATTTTTTTAAAAACATCAATTCACCAATATTTTTTAAAGGCATAATAACAATAAAAACAAGATAATACTATGGCACTATGGAGATTTATGATTAAAAAATACAAAATTTAAATCTTTCCTAGTCACTAAAAAATATAAAACATGTAAAAGGAAAATTTTAAATTGATAATCAAATATGAAATGAAGCTAAAAAGAATGGAACCAACAAACCTTGACGATTTATATATTTTGATTGATAGTTTGGAATATGTAGATATGTAAATACCTATATGTCAAATTTATGACTATGAATGTGAGGGAGAAGATCTATAGTTACATTATTTATTCCCTAGGTGAGATCATCACTATCCTTGTTTAACCATCATTCATAGCATTATGTGTCAATTTTTTACTAGACTTATTTATGGGTTGTGAATTTATTTCTTTATGTGAGTCACTTGATGTCATATTTTTTATTGCCTTAGATTTGATGATATAGTGTTCATAACTAACAAATTTTATATTTTAGTGTCTTTTACATTACTTTTTAAAAGTTTTTAATAAAAATAATGGATGAATTAATTATGTTGGGAAATGATGAAGGTGTTGCGACTATATATTTTACATGCTAGAAATTGAACCCTCGCATTTCATCTATAGTGTGAAAGGAGTATTAATATAATAATATATACCTTCTCTCCTTTATTTTCAAATACAACTATATGCATATTATCCTAGGATTTATATTTTTCATAAGATGTTATGCAATTCCTTGAGCATAGATAAATACATGTATAATGTGTCTAGACTTGAAAATGAATGACAGTAGTAGATTGAAAACTTGTACACAGATTTTTTGATGCAATAAAAAACCAATAGGGTAAGAATATTTGTGATTTACTTTAATTATAATGTTATTATAAATAAAAAGTTAATAAAAGTAGAAGGTCGCTAAAAATACAATGTTTTGAAAAATGTTTGAAATAAAAAGTTTCAAAAACTATCAAAAATAAAAAGTTGAGTTAACTGTAGGATTAGCTTCCATTTTAATCTGAGATAGAAAATAAAATTCAATTAAATCTAAGATTTTATTTTATTATAATAATATGTTATTTGTGCATGAAAAATCTATCTATGAGCTTTGTATTATTAAAAGATTATATTATTTTTTTAGAAGAATAATTAATAATGAAGAATAGGATTTATTTTTTGGCTATTCAAAAATTCTATACATAATTTGATTGTGTATTTTGGAATTTTAAATTTTTTGGATTTATCACTAGGTATTGGATGTGTTAATATCATGGAAAAAATAATTAAATTAAGATTGCTTATATTTTTTTTGTGTTTAAAATTTTATTTTGGATAAATTCTAGTTTTTGAAGGCTTTTAAAAATAAATAAAATAAAAAAGGAAAGAATAGGAGTTTATGCTTATATGAATAGGAATTTACAATAAATTTTAGGTAAAAGTGGATGATCTTACATGAATTATTATAGGTTGAAAAGAAAGGCAAAGAGGAGATGAAAGTGATGAAGAAGAAGAAAAATATAGTGGATTTAATTACACACCTGATGGAGATGGTTATGAGAAAACAAAATTTCCATGATAAATATAAAATTAATATGTAATGGATCCCACCATGTATTGTTGGAATGAATAGGAAAATTTGGCCTAGATAAATAATACTTTAGAAGGGGTGAAAAAATGTCTTATGGAAGGAGATTTTTATGGTATAAAGAAAATATCAAAATTTTCATTGAAAATGGATTTCATGGACATAGATTGTGCAGATATATATATATATATATATATATATATATATATATATATCATGTTGAATAAATAATTCTCATAGAGAATAAGGATTGAAGTTAAGAGAATACTGAAGAAGACAGTGATGAAAATAAGGAATTAAAAAGGGATGAAGAGAATAATTTGTTAAAGGTTCATAAAAAAATAGAAGATATTAAATTAAAATTTTATGTGTGAAGACAATATTGAATACAACTTTTATTTGAATGTTGATGCATTTTCTCCTAAAGTACTTGGAAAGAACAATCCTCCTTCACTAGGTAAATGACGTTAACCCAATCTTGCACCAAGGCTTCATCCTTCTGCTTGTGAAACATAATCAAAACCTACTTGGTAAAAAAATTCCCCCCAAAAGGATCATCATCTGAGGACTCACCAAAGGAGGATCCTTTTTTGAGATCCCTCCCTACCCCAGAACACTCCCCTCATAATAGTTTTTCCAAATCCCATCCTGATGACCTTCCCCTCAAAATGTTATTCATACCTAAACCCAAACCCATTAATTTTGGTACTCCTTCCACATTTAATTAGAAGGTGAAGTCCATTTTAATAGTGGATCATGAGAAAAATAAATAAATTCTATAAAACTACAATGTAATGGTCTAATAGGTGGGTTTCAGTTGGGCTAAATTGATTTAGGTTAGAATAAGCTCCATCAAGCAGTAGAGGCTACAATATAAACATTTGTGTATCCTAACCAACCCACTCCACTTTCCTTGGTCTTAAAATCCCCTAAGATTCATAATCCCCCCTCGGGGTCCCCCCCAAATCATCCCTTCCCTCATGAGAAAGGCAGGAAGCACTCGAGGATGATTTTCCCCAATAAACAAGTTGAGGGAATCATACCAAATCAAAGGCCTCAAAAGATAAGTCCAACATCCTGTAAAAGGATAATTCTACTTTGGAGGACACCCAGGAGGGTCCCCCCAATTAACATGTTTTTTTGGTCTATTCTTAGTTTTTGCTGTTAACCTTTTTCTTTTGATCGTTCAGCCATTTTGGGCCTATTTATAACTCTTTATCTCGCTTTTTGTGATTCTAGGTCCTTATAAAACTTGGGTTTACCTTATCAAATAAAAATTTTGATGCATAATTTTATCTCATGAATCATGATAATATCACTCCATTGGAAGTAAATAAGAATAATATTGATTTCATACTTTGTGATTTAGTTGAACCAGAGTAGAGATGAAAACATGGCATACATTATCCTTCGAATTGCTTACTCTATTTGAATTCAGTTCATCAATTTAAATATGAATAAATTATATAAAATATAGTAAAATGAAATTTAATGCAATGCTAAAATATTTGAATGGACTATAAAATTAATAAAAAATGAGAAATGTATACTTAAATTATTATGGTTGTTTAATTGAATAGATAGATTGTTTCCAAATCAAAAATCAAATAATATAATCATGTGATTGAATCTATGTTTAAAAAAAAAGATAAAAATATGTAGGGATAGGTCTGTAGTAGGTAGACATAGTCATAGTGTGATATTATCCTCTAGTGTGAAAATATTTATGATAACTATGCATTGGATCTAAAGATATGGATTTGTTCAACTTTATGCTTATTTACCATGTTTATTTGTAGTTTTTGAATTGGTATGTGTAATGACTATAAAATTAAAACCCTCATTATTACACATATACCAAATTTACATTTAATTCCAAAAGGAGGATGTAGGGTGATATAAATAACTAATCTAGCCTCAAAAACTCCTATGTGACTAATATTTGCCTACATACTTCAAGTGAACCTTAGACTGATGTTCTTATCCATCCTACTTTTGTGCATACAATTATGGATGCAAGATTATATGGTATTTATATTATGAATACCCTTGGCACAAACCAATGCAAATGTTATATTGAAAATTAGATTTTGTAGATAAATATGCTAATATGCATGTATATAACTTTTGTATTACTTTTAAATATTAAAAATAAGAATTTTTTCCTTTACAATAAATTTATTCTATTAAAGGTAAAAGTGAGTTTTGAAAACGACTCGACCCATTACATACAGTCACCAACATGACAAATACTAGTCACAAAACCACAACCAAAAAAAAAAAAAAAAGAGTTCATAAACCAAAAACAACAAATAAACTACACTAACATACTTGCTTCATAACATTAGAATACCATCAATGATTATTTTTCACCTCATCATATGAAATTTTCCATTCATTGATCATGGTTTGAAATTTTATTTTTAGTCCACTATCCATTTGACCCTGATCAAAAGTAGAATCTTCACCCTTAATCTTTTTCTTGGGGATATTATCATTTCCTTGAGCACTAGAAATGTTGAACAAATTTGTCAAACCCTACATACTTTGCATATCATTATGAATAGTCACTTTGAAAAAAATTACCAACATACTCAACTTTTGATTGAGTTGTTTATTGTCATTTTCTAGCCTAATAATTATTTCCTTAAAATTATCAATGTTTGAAGACATCTCAATCTCTCATTCCCTTATAAATTATAAATCATCCTTCTTTTTGAGATTGCTCACTTCTTGTTTAAGTCTAGAATGATATTTCATAAACCATCTATATAATGACTTATGTAGGTTGAAATCATTGTCTAAGCTTTCAAATTTATCTTGATGAACAACAATGTCCTTAAATAAATCAAAATCCATCCTTACCTAATCTCTATGTAGCATGTCTTCAGTAATCCCATAAATATTCTTATTCTTCTCAACAATCCTATCACACCTATGTATACCCAGATCTTGACTCACCATCTGAACCATATCATCTCCTTTATTTTGAGTAATATGAAACATCACCTCTATGTTCTCCTAAATCTACTTTCCCTTCTCAGAAGTATTAAGGTTTTTAATACCACAAACCTGATTAACCACCTGAACTGTATCAACCATGTTCTCACCTTCCCCCTTAATCTTTTGTTTAACATTCTACCCTAACTGATTAATCACCTCTATGGTTTCAAATTTAGTATTCTCAATAATATTATGATTATTATCAAGATCAATCAGATTATCCCCACCATGCTCATTGTCAACATTTGAATCCCCATCAGTCCCTAAATTATTACAAGGATGAGGTTTTCTCATACTTCTTAAATTTCATTTTGGGATAAGCTAGTTAGAATCATGATATCTTTACTCCCATACAAAACACCCTTTTACCTTCATTTTTTATTTATCCCAATCTTAATTTTTGGGCAAGGATGTTGTGAATTAATTTTTTTATAAATCAAAAAAATCACACCATGATACAACGGTTCAGTTTTCCAGCCTAACTAAACCTCCTTCACAGAATGCTCAAGAAAATTCAAAATATAAAATGGAATGCTAATTGATATATGATGCCTAATATATTTTAGAAAGGTTAGGTGATATTAATGCACAAATTTTTATCTACCATCAAGTGTGACATACCTTATTATTTGTTTAATGACCTTATCAAATGGAATTGGGAAATCCTCCTACTTGTAACCTCCTTGAAAAGCAGTCAAAGTCTCATTACGCAAAAAGAAATTTAAATTATCCTGATCCTACCCATTAGTTAATGTAAGATACTTATAATATTAAATGTGAAGACCTGTCACTTTAGTAATTAGCTCCTCTGTAATCTCCATCAAAATATTCTTGATCCTGACAACCTTGTTTTTCCAATTCTTTACGAATTGAGTGGAAAGATGTAGGTTGTATCCACAAATTTTTTCCATAAAATAAGGTATACCCCTTATTTTAAAAATACTCCATACCTCCACATTTTTTTCACTACATTGACATTCATAGGTTTAATCCTTATCAGGTCACCTCCCATCTTCACTGCACCTTTCCTGTGTTCTACAATCCCTTTGTTCTTTGTTGTATGTTTTCCTTAACCAAATAGAAAAATGTGATTAAGCCCAAACCCACAACTCTCATTCATAATCACACCTTATACACACTTATTATTGAATTATTAATGATCATTCCACATGTTATATTGATTAGCCTACACATTATCAATAATCATATTAAAAACATAAAAGTATAAATACCAAATATTGCAAAGGCAAGACAAGCCCTTTTCAAAACCTTGGTTATATCTTGGTAGTGTGATATTTTTCATTTTTAATAATTTCATTAATATTATTGGGAATAATAAATAATGTTATCCAAATCTTGAAATCTTTAGAACCCACCTCTCTATTAGCAAACAATTCTACCAACATATTTCCTTCCCTGTAAGTATGTCGATTTTTTTTTTCAAAACCTCTACTAATATGTAAAATTTCACTAATAATATGATAAATAGACCATGCCACCATAAATTTCAAGTTAATAAAATTAATAATATTAAGATAATCTCCCTCAAAACATAATCACTTATACCCCAACTTAATAGCAACCTGCATGCCCCATAATGATGCAAGAGCCTTAGAGAAGTGATTAGTTTTAAAGTCCATACTACCTTCATAAGCTGAAATGAAATGTCCATAATGATCCCTAATTAAACCCCCTCCTCTTGAAATTCCTAGATTTCCTTGTGATGGTCCATCAAAATTAAGTATTATCCATCCTGTTTGGGGGACCATCCATCTAAAAGCCTTTCTCAAAGCTATTTTGGTACCAATTATATGACTTTTTTCAATATAAATATTCCATTCTTTAGCTATTATATTTTCAAATGATATAAAAGGATCCATTTTCTTCCTTCTAATACCTTTGAAATTTTCTTATATCATTAAAAAAAATTGATTAGAGACTTTTTATAAATAATTTTGAATATTCATAAAAATCTTGTTGTTCTTTTCTTTCCAAATCCCCCATAACACATGAGGAAAAGACATATTCCAAATCTCCCTAAGCTCTTTATTATTAAATTGGAAAGACCATGCTAGCTAGGCATCTATATTTTTTGGAGGAAATACCCAAGCTACTTTGAATTTTTAAAGTAAGAATCTCTAAACTTGGAAAACATAAGTAGATTCCATAAATATGTGATTCATTGATTCCCAAGCATTTTCACATAGAACACATCTATTAACCACATACAAACCTCTTTTGGATAAATTATCCAAAGTAATAACTTTATTTTTAAGACTCAACCAACTAAAAATATTAATTTTTGGAATCAATATTTTTTCCATAATTTCCCCAAAGGTTTCTATAAATCTTGCAGATTTAAAAGCTTCAAGTATCATAATTTCACTTACTAGCCACCATCAGAAGACTCACTCCAAATTAACTCATCCTCCCTTTGAAAATTTGTAATATAATTTCCTTAGAGAATAAAATTCAAATCTAAAATAATAATATCTATATCATTAGAAGTATCCCCTAGTGATAACAATTTCCACTTTTTATAACCATTGCAAACATGTATATAATCAGATACCATATCTCCATAAACAAAAGATATAGCAAGGGAAATTTGATGCGAATATTCAAAAGAATCTAAATAATGATCTAAAATCTAGGGTTCCTTCCAAGCATTTATACTTTGACCATTACCAAGCTTCCATTTACATCCCCCAATCAAAGTATATTTATTTTTTGAAAGGAAATTCCAAATCATCGAACCTTTAATATTCAAATCTTCATAAAGGAAAGATAATGGAGACCTATTATCAAGATACTTTGAACAAAATATCTTAGACCAAGAAGATGGTTCTTTAAGGAATTTCCAACAAAGCTTAGAAACCATTTCCTTATTCATCAGAAAATTTTCTAATTCCCAATCCCCCACAAGATTTAGGAACAGAAATGTTATCCCAAGCCACCAATGGGAATTTATGACTATCTTCCACTCTCATCTACATAAATATTTTTTGAATTGTATCAATTTTTTCTTCAATACCCTTAGGCATTTTAAAAAGAGACATATTATAAATAGGGAGACTTTGAAGAACACTCTTAATAAGTAACACTTTACCTGATTATGTAAGAATTACTCCTTTCCAACCAAAAATATTTCTTTTAAATCTATCCAATAAAGGATACCAAAAATCCTTTTTCATCTTTCTTTGAAAATGAGTCATACCCAAGTACATAGAAGGAAGATCCCTGATATGACAATCCAAAACACCAAAAATGTTTATTTAATGAAGGCCAAGAATATTAATAAATAATAAATCACTTTTAGAATAATTAATCAATTGTTTAAAAACCACTGATTTTTTATCCGAAATTATTATTATTTCTTTAGCCTCTCTTATGGAATCCTCTGCTAATATAATCATATCATCTACAAATTGTTGATGAAGAGAAGGTGCATATATTGAAGTTGGTTTAAATCCCTTCACCCTACCTTAGTTAATTGTAGCCAATAAATTTTTGTTGAATGAATCTACCATGATTATAAATAAAAATGAGATAGAGGATCCCCTTGTCTTATTCCCATCTCACTTCCGAAAAATCCTATCGAGAATCCATTGATTATTATAGAAAACATCATAGTATAAATGCAACTATAAATCAATCCTTTGATATGTCTATGAAAACCAAACTTCTATAGAACTAAATCCAAAAAAACCCAATCTACCCTGTCATATGCTTTGGCCATGTCAATATTGAACACCATACCTATTTTTTTACTATTTTACATTGAGTGAATAGTATCATGAACCACAATAATTCCATCCTGAATCTATCATCTAGGAACATAAATTTCCTAATTATAAGAGATAATTTTATCTAGAAAAGGCTTTATTCTTAAAGCCAAAATTTTAGTAAAAATCTTATACATTGAGTTGCGCATACTAATAGGCCTAAAATATTTGAACTGAGATGCACCTATTTTTTTAGAATAATATCAATAAATGTATTATTTAATTCCTTAAGTAATTTCGAAATAAAAAGAATTCATTAATTTCTACCCATAAATCTAATTTAATAATACTCCAAAAGTTACGAAAGAAAGCCATAGGGAATCCATCAGGACCAAGTGCTTTGTCTTTATTCATAGAAATCCATAGAAAATCCATCAAGACCAGGCACTTTGTCTTTATTCATAGAAAAAAATGCTACCTATATTTCTTCTATCATTACATATCTCAATAAAATATCATTTTTAATATCAAAAATAAGCTTGGGAGTATATTTTAGAAAATCAAAAGCCTTTTCTATATCTAACTCAGAATTAGAAGCAAACATTTCTTTGAAATATATAACTACCTTTTCATTAATATCTACCAGGTCAGAATGAATAATTTCATTATCCTCAACAATCTTATTTATTTTATTATGACTTACATTCTTGATTGTATTCAAATGAAATAAATTCATATTTATATCCCCGTCATGTAACCAAGTTACCCTTACTTTTTGTCTCTAGAAAATCTCCTCTTGATTTGAGATCAAATGATAATCTAATTCCAATTTTTTCTCCTTATGAATAAATGTCTTAGTAAGACCATAAACTATAATACACTCTTCAATATTATTAATCTTAGTCTTAATAATTTCCTTCTATCTAAATATATTCCCACAAACCTCATGATTTCATATCCTAATTTCCTTTTTCACATTTTTTAATTTATGAACAATTTTGAACATAGTTGTACCCAATATCTACACATTCCACCATTTAGAAATTTTATTTGTTAAATTTGGGTGAGAAAAACACATATGTTCAAATTTGAAAGGAGATTTTTTATTTTAAACCTATCTAAAATATTAAGCATCAAAGGATTATGATCAAAGCCAATCCTTGGTAGAAAAGATAAACAAAAGTCATGAATACCAAAAAAACCTAGGGTAATTAATACCCTATCCAATCTTGTCTATATTAGGTTTACACCTAAGCTTTTGTTAGACTAGGTATATAGAGAACCTCTTAATTCAATATCAAACAATCCATTGACTACAATAAACTTAGCTAATTCCTCCATGATTTTTGAGAGAAATTTTACTCCCCCTTTTTTTCCCAAACACAAATTAGGGTGTTAAAATCCTTGACTAACATCTATTCATAATCCCTATAAGTTTTATGAAGTAACTCATCTCAAGCCATAGTTTTCTCCTATCATTAAGAGTATTAGGAGCAGATATATTAGAGAGAACCCAATAGAAGTTCTAAAAGATATTAGTAAATAAAATAGCCAAATGATTTCTATTTTGGATTAAAACTTCCCCATGAACTTTTATATCATTACAAAAAGTAACAATGCCTCTTGATGCTGCCTATGAACCAACACTAGCCAACATAGTTCCTTTCCATAGAAAATATTTTATACTCTATAACACTTCTTGTGACATTTTAGTTTTTTTAATAGCCATAATATCTAGTACATTATCTTTCCTCAAATATATGAATATTGTGTGTTTACTAGAATGATTTAAACCCCTAATATTCTAAGATAAAACCTTCATGATTCATGTTTATTCTGCTACCTAATAGATTCCCTGATAGGTTTAATCTTTAGAATAGATTTAGAGCCATTGGCTATATCATTTTTAGTTTTATTTTTCCTTGTCTCTATAGACAAAAATCTTCCCTTTTTACTGCATGAATCAATATCTACTTGCCTCTTAGAACCATCTAAAATTAAGTCCTTATTCTCTTTGTTACAATCTAATTTAAAGCTTAGATAGTTACATGTTGCAAAAATTCTATTAGAAAATTCCTTATTATTCAGTTTCTCCTCCTTTTTTGTGGAAAAATTTGAGCTTGTCATACCCTCAACCTCCAAATTTTCCAAACACTGGAAAGCATTCTTATTCTCAAGAGGCACCAATTGAGAAGAAATATTTGAGGTTAACTCAGTTTTTGATATTTTTCCATCCAAGTCATGTATCTTTTGAGGAAGATTTATTAAAGAAGGAGAAATTTCTTGTAATCCCACATCCAAACCTGATTATGGGACATTGTCCTTCTCTTTTGATTTTAGCAAACTACCTAATATAGGTAGATCCCTACCTTTTTTTGAATTATAAGCATCCTTACATGTAATTGAATCTTGAAATACCACCTCATTAGGACTAAGCTTCCCTGAAACCTCTTCACCACTAGTATTATTTTTCTTAGTACAAATATTTTGATCCTCCTTAAACAAAAAAGCATTCCATTTTTTTATAAAGGCTGGGAAATTTCTTATGACATGACCCAAATTTTTACACCCCTAAAATTTTATCAAATAATTTTCATACTTAATTTTTTAAACTAGCTCTCCACTTGAAGAATTTAAAATCATTGATTCTGGCAATTCCACATCCATTTTAGCATTAACACAAAATTGAGCATGCACCATCCGAGTTCTTGATTTTATTTCTAAATCAAATGTAATGAGATTACCAAAATCATTTACAATACCAATAAACAAATCCTCATCCTATAATTCTAATGGAAGTCTTGACAGTTGTACCCATATAGGCATCTTATGTATATCTTCTTGATTAGGATCAAATCTTAGAGACCATTTCTTTAAAAAAAGACTAGATCTAACCAAAAACCATGGTCCTCCCATCAATATCTATGATTGGTGATCTTCATTAATGAATTTTATAATGAAAATACCATTGACAAGGGATTAAATCTTCAAAGAACCTCTTATCCTCTAATGAATCTTGGCCCATGCTCTAAATCTTTCAATATTAGGATATTGTCCTAAATACTTACACATCAAACTAGATTTACACCATAAAGAAGCTTTGTTTTTAACAGTATTAGGTACATTAATTTGAAACCCTATTTCATATTTTTAAATAGTTATATCCATCCATACAAATAATTCCTTATACTCCCCCACCTTCCCTTTAAGCTTATCAACCCAGGATAGGGGATCCATGAAATTTTTTTACAAGAAGATAAAACATGATTATTAAACTAAAAATAATCTTTAAAAAAGTTTTTTTCTTGAAAATTCTTACTATATCCCTTCAAATCCATCAATGGTTTTAATCTATAAACCCCTGACATCATCCTCAAAACCTATGACCCACTGAGATCCAAAACTCCATCACTTGACATCAGTAGGCCAGTCACCATGTTCAACAGGGGTTTCAAAGCATTTGAAAAAGCCTTTTCTCTCCTTTGTAGTGATCCATTTATATCTCTTTCTACCTCCACTATTACAACATTATCTATGTCATAAACTTTCACCACCAAAGCCCAAAACTTGCACCATAAGAAATTTGTTTATATATACCTTTATTTTTTAATTTAGGGAATCATTGGTGCATGATACACTAGACTAAAAAGAAACAATAGTCATAAAAATGACAATTAAAAATATATAAACTCACAATACTTACAAAAATTACATTGGGATAAGTTCATAGTGCGCCCCTATGCAAGTAGTGAAGACTTGTCAAAAAGACACAAAATGAATATAGAGAGACATAAACCACAAGTAGGGATCCCCAAGATAGGATACGAGAATACATAATAGTGACATACAAAAAATTTGAGAAGAAAATAAGATAAATAATAAAATGAAATGGGAAATGATGCACTAATGAATTTATCATTCATCCATAATGATCCACATAGAAAGAGTTATGAAAAAGTGTATATATTTTAATAATCTTGTACCAAATTTGGGTTCCTGCATTCCCCCTCCCAATTTATTCTAGTGAATTAATGAATTGAATATACTAGAGTAAAGGAGAAATAAACCTTAGTGTGAGAACAAAATTTTTATTCATAGGTGTTGCTAAATTATTTTAGTGGTTAGTTGATCTAAGTGAGGATAAGGTGATTTCAAATTTGTTTGTATACTAGCTAGGGAAAATAAACAACATTGAAATCAGTGTGAAGTTGAGTTGGTAGGTCATTATGTGTCACTAAACTGTAATCGTACTAGCTTGATATGGTGATTATAAGAGTGATCAAGTCTCAGTAAGTGAAAAGTTTGATTTGACTGATGGACATGCTTTCACATATGGGCAACACTCTATGTGCAAATGGAAATACAATTGATCTATAAATCAATCCTAGATATGATAAGATAAATTATACTTACACTTTTGATTGTTGATACATTATATATTTAGGGTCATAACCAAGATGGATACACTAGACCTAGCCAAGGTAAATCTTACCATAATAAAATAATTAGGGAGGGTTCCAAAGCCTCCAATCAATCAAAATTATGAATTAACCATAACTAGATCTTATGTTTTCATATTTACTAAGTATAAATGACAAAATCAAAGTCTAATATAGTGCTCACCAAAGCTTATTACACAAAATGGGGGTTAGTAAACATAAAAGTAAACATGCATAAGAGAATACTAATTAAGTTATGTCTAGGTAAAAGCCTAATACATGGAGAGACCAATGTATTAAAAAGTAATTACTTATGCTGCTTCTATCTACTTAAAGAGAGGAGAAAATTTATATATACTTACTTGAATGCAAACCCATCAAGACTCAATCTCTTCCTCATTTTTGATATTTGAATTAAAACTAATATATATATATATATATATATATATATATATATATAATATAATATAATATAATATAACCCAAAACATAATAGCATCAAAGAGAGAGATTATGGAATCAAATCATAAATAATAAGGAAATTCTTACCATTGCCTTACTCCTTTTATCCTCTCTCCAAGATCTTCAAATGGTTTTTTAACGATTCTTGATTTTGCTTGTGCATTGTTATGGATAGATTTAGAATTTTGACGTGATTTTGGCTACAAGACTTGATCAATGATATCATGGAGGTCTTATGGCTTCCATTATTCATTTGGCAATTGAGGAGTGGCTTATTTAAATAGGCAATGGAGGAAGGATTTTATAATGAATTAAAAATTCATTGGAATTTTATAAAGAATCAGACTCTAAAAAAAAGAGAATTATAGGGAATTTAAAATTCCTTTGACTTCTCTAGAAATGGATATTTATAGAAAATGTGGATGATGAGGGAAGATTCTAAAGAGTAGAAGCCTCTAGTTTCATGTTAGGGATAATTAAGGATTGGAATGGGCATAGGAGAGGATTAGGGGCTAGTCTTATAGAAGATTCTAAGAATAGGTAGGTAGGTGGGTCATGGGAATCTAAAATTCCCAAATATTAGACAAGTGGGATTAATTAGTAGATAATGGTGATCTAGATGAATTAATGAAGAAGTGGAGTAGTAATAAGGTTAATGTATGAATAATAATAAAGGGAGATGTTAGATAAATGAATATGAGGATTAATAAGGATGTTTTAGATAAAATTAGATGGGATTAGTGGCCATTATATGAAATTAGTGATGATAGTGTCGACTAATAATAATATTAGTGATGATAAATAAAATGAGAAAATTTAGGTGTATACATTTGGACCCGCTTTGAAAGGGCATTATGAATGGATGAAGTGGAAGGAATAATGGTCTTTCAGTGAATAAATACATGATACAAATGAATTTTAGTGGATATTATTCTCCCTAAGGGACATGCAAAGAGTAAGGAGCCAAATGGCCACTCCAAAAGAATAAATGAGGGGTAGGATGCTATGAATAGATAAGGGGATGTGAGGTGAGATAAGAGATATATGATGAAGATGATCAAATCATCTTGAGTAGTGAGATATGAGTTAATTATGTCCCTAACAAAGACTCATGTATAGAGATTAGAGATCATTGTGTCATAGTTGTCAACACATCCCAAGGGGGAATCAACCATAACCTAAGGATGATAAAATAATAGGACATAAGATTTAAATGTATCCCAAGTAAGGACACATGCAAGGGAGAGCTATAGGCTAAGATAAGATAATGATTCAACAATATTAATGATGAGTATAGCTTAAATTTAAAGTTGAGTGATAATATGAAGGGGATGAGAGATAAGAAATGATGCTATCAAGTGATCCAAAAGATAAACATGAAGAATTGGATTGTATTACATAAAATCAATGAGCCATAATGTGATTTATAGTTATAATGAACATAACAAGGACACATGAAAGGGAACTAGAGATGATAAATTTATAGTCCTAGTCATATCCCAATTGATTTAATAACCATAAACTTTAAATGATGTATTGATCAATCAGTGATAATGGATGACTGATAGAAGAAAAGATAAATGATGTGATATATTGAGCCCAATTCATGGGTACAAGAGATTGATAAAAATATTATGGAGATAATTTCATGGATGGTGATTAATCAATAAATTTATTGATAAATGAGTGATATTAAAGCTAAAATATTTGATGCAAGACTTAGGTATGATGAGGGATAAGAGAGTGGATGAGATGGCCTTAGACATGTTATGTGACTAAGAACTACCTACATAGTTTGAAAAGACCTCAGGCCAATGTAGTTCAAACTAGGTGGTAGATTAAAAGATAGATTAGAGGATGTATATGTTGAATGTTAGACATGTTAGTTGTTAAATACATGGTTTGACTCAGATGTTAGTCAAGAGGATAGAGGACTAGGATAAATAAATGTAGGTGAGATGTTGATGAATAGAGAGATGATAAATGATTGGTTACAGGATAAAAATGTGATAATAAGTGAATTCAATGAATGAGTGGATATTATACTAATGAAATAGGATGATGGAATTGAGGGTGGTATAAGATGATTAGATGATTAAGATAAATGATAAATCCATTTATTGTAATAAGGATCATCATAGTTTAATCAATATAATAAATATATCACTTGTAAATATGCCCCATGATGTAATCATGATGAAGGGGAAGTTGTCCCAAAGTGTATGGGAAAATAGTGAACTCTACATCATCGAGGGAACCTAAAAAAATTACTATAGAATTTTTGATGTAATCATAACATCCTTGTTCATTTCCCAATATAAAAAAATGCATAATGAAAATAATGAAAAACTAAGTCAATCATATATATACATGATAAAATGGAATGCAAATAATTCAAATAATAGACAAACAACACACACAAGTATCTACATGCAATGTCATTATGTCTTGTCTAATGGCTAGGATTAGAGCCATTAGGATGATTGATTAGGTGATGAGTTGGACTATGTTGGTCATGATGATGATAATGATATGATTTTGGATTCAGCATAGGAACTATCATAATGTATAGACTTGGAATAGACTAGTGACTTGGATGATGATAAGGATTTGGATAAGAATATGGGTGTGAACTTTATGAGGGACTAGGATTTAGATAAGGTTGTTGTAGAATATAGGACAAGATGACTAAGATGATAAAATAATTAGGATATAAGACAAGATAAGAGGATAATATGGTTAATACATTATATAGGAATTTTATGATATTTATGACATAGGGTAAGACATCAAAAGATAAGACCACTTAGGCATTTTTGGGATTTTGTGGATTTTGTGATTTTTTGGGTTTTTTGGAATATTTCAATTTTTTTGGCCTTTTGAGATATATATGTACACTATGCAAAAGGGGTTATTAGAAAAGTGAATACCAATCCTATAACCTAGGATAAGGATGGGTGGAGTAATGTATGAGATGACAAAAGGATGAGGGTGATATTGAAAAGGGAATGAGGACTAAGGAATAATAGACTAGGGATTGCCAATGACCACATCATATAGGAACCATATGGTTAGTTAATTTAGTGTTCATTAGAGGATATTCCTAGATCATTTTGGAAAATTTATCAAAACACATTCCTCATACTTATAAAGGTTAATATGGGAAGGGATGATAAACCAAATAGGAATAAATCATATATTGACATGATAGACAAATATGTTTAGACCATGGCATGGAAGGGGTTGGTAGGGAATGTGGGATATGATTGTAGATATGAAGTGGATTTCCCTAAAGTATTGAGGTGAAATGTGGATAATATATTATTTTACCATGAAATTATAAACCAATTTTCATCATGGTACTTTTACAACACACCAAAATACTAGTTTTCACCATTGAATGAATGATTTTTTTGACTTTTTTTTACGTTTTGTTTTATGGCATCTCAATTTATTAGTCATGGGAATGAGATGAAGGAAATTTTATAACTTTAATTATATTTATCTAACACCTATTATGGATATATGTGATACTAGGATCATGTTATCATCACTAGATGTATTAATGTCCTTGTGACTTTCATTGATTCTTGATTACAAACTCTCAAGATATCTAGGATAGGTATCTTTATCACCCCTATAAGAGCCAAATTTATCAAAAAGGTGATGAAATGTATGGATTATATTATATTTTTATGTTAATATAGGTGTATTTGAATTGAATGGATGATAGGATCATTATGGGGAAGTGTGATGGTTGAGTGAGGATTAGAATAGTAGTTACACACATCATTAGACATGTTGGGTATTTTTTATTTAATTAGTGACATATGAAAAAATATTTTAAGAGATATAAGATTATTTGACTTTTAGTTTCATCTTTAACCTAATTATTTTAAGGATTATTGGCCATATTTATAATTCTTTTGAAATTATTTAGATTTTCAAACTTGATTATTTCTTGATTATTTCTCAACTGCCCCCTAGTGCCTAACTTTGGGATTCACCATAGGAGATTGGTATTTGACTTGATATATGATTATTATTTTGATTTTGATGATACATTAGTAAATCAAAGAGGTTTTCACTAGGGTAAGACACACATTTTTATTAGGTTGATGATTTGTTATTTCTTAATTTTGACTTATGGGATCAAAGATGATTTAATATCATGTATGACCTTTTGAATATGGTATTGGACCTTTGTATTTATGGAACATATTATACTTCTCAATGAAGGGTGAGAAAATAGATTTTCCTCTTCATCCCTATTAAGGGAGGTGATTGAATGATCTTTGATAGAAAAAAATATCTAGTATGGATGAAGATGGTGGATATAATGTGATGAAGTCAGTGAGTGGTGATGGGGAAACATGGTCCTCACAAGGGTTCCTAGGAGACCTAATTTTGACATCAAATAATATATACTCAAGATAAGCAAAAGGATTTATAAGAATATCTATAAGACACATGTCAAAGGTAGGATCAGATACACTTTGACAATATTTGATAGATAAAACTTGTAAAAACTTGGTTATGACTTCATCATCCTGATTGGGATGAAAATATATGCCTATTGATTTAATTTCATACAATTTTCATGTATCTTCCAAATGACATGGATATTAATCATCTACTATAATATCTATGAGGGATGATGTTTCTAATGAACAATTTTATTCAAACATTGGTGTTGAATATGATCCTAATGTAGATAAAACTAGTTTGACTCCAATGCTAACTCTCATGTGATGTTACTAGTAGAACATTTATTATCTATAAATGACCTCTTAGCATGGGGTGTTTGATGTTATTATGGGGATATAAGGGATTAAAATAGTAGGCCCATGAAAGGACTCATGAGAGAGGGGAGGACTAGGTTCATAGGAAATGGACTCATCTTTGATGGAGAATTTGTCAAATATGGGGGGACCATGGAAGATGGATGTTCTATCTTAAATTTGGCTCAAAAAGGGAAGATCTTGATCTTGATTATAAATTGAATCTTGGCATTCCTCTTTTTTTTCACCCATAAATGTAGACTCATCTAAGTCATTTTTTATTTCTATGTCACCATGGTCAATGGGGTCTTGGGCATAGTTCTAGAAATTAGTTCATCGATTAATGGTATGCCCCTAAGTTTGATGAAATACATAGTATTGGTTAGATTTATACCAAGAGGGATAAGGATTCATGGGATTAATATGTTGTGTTTGTGGATATACCATCATGTCATTGTAAATAATCTAGTGGATGAGGGATTTTAATGATATATGAAAAGTATTATAGAGCTCTCTTCACTTCATGCTTTGGATATAGAAGCATTGGGTTTTATATCATATGGCTATTGATGTGATTCAGTTAGTGGATTAGTAATAGATGAGGTGTAAAATATTAGATTCCATTTTATAGTGTAGAAAGTGGTAGATGGTTTACTACTACTAGTGGATGGAGATTTTGAATGGGACTAGATGGTGTGAAGACTAGGAGTTGATTGATATGGATGGATGTGAACTAGAGATAATGTTGGGTGGATGAGATTGAATTTTTTAGGATGTTCAATGATCATCTCAATGAGATGATAAAGTATCATATCCCTATTGTCCATTAGGAATTAGTCAATTAGGGTATTGACCAAATTTGTCTTAGATTTTATAGATCAAGATAGTATAAAATGTGTATGATGTGGTTCATCAACCCCAATTACTAGTTGTGAGGGATTGAATGAAAGGACTGATGGATGAAGTAATACAAGATAAAGTAGAAAAAATTATGATGTGAGATATACTTTTATGTTTTTTGGTTGATTCAAGTAAGTGAGCTACAACAAACTCTAAAATTTGATGATTATGATTTTTACTAATATGGAATGATTGGATTAAGACTAGCTCAAGACTAACATGATCAACTTAAATATGATGAGATGATTTGATTGATAGGATTGATAAGATTTTGATTATGTGTATGACTAAAAATTGATTATACAAAAGCAAGATAATGATGAGAGCCTTGAAATGACAATAATGTTTTGCCAATGTGAATGAGGACCAAAGTATGACTACAAACTTGATGAGAGGAATAGTATGGAGAAGGGGATGGATTGGTTTGGACTATGATTAGGAATAGTTATACAAGAGGAGGTCAAGACACATTATTGGATATGGATAAGGTGGACTTAATCTATGATAAGGATATGGGGTATGACCAAAAATTAGTGGATGAGACTAGACTAGGATGTGACTGAGATGAGATGTAGGTCAAAGTGTCAGATGAGACAATTCTTAAAAGTATGTACAAATATAATATGTAAAATATGATATTGATAAGAATGTACAAAATCATATAATAATGAGACAAAGATGTATAATATGATGATATGTGAAGACTTAGATAGCTATATATAGGTTTGGGTAGAAGGTTGACTTGCCTCACAAACAAAATATGTCAAGTAAAACACTCACCAAATCAAGTAGACCATAAACCAAAGGTTATTGATCTAATTAGGAGTATAACATGATGACTGCACCATCTAACAGCTTCACAGGTGAGGCTATAGCCTGATGACCTATTATAAAATATTTTGCATCTTCTTAACCATCTCTGCACATGATGATCACTTGGGAGATAATAATGAATCTAGTAATAAGTCACTTGTTATGGCCAATGGTCCTATGTTAGGTATATATAAAGGTGTTAAGGGATGTCTTTAAAATACACAAAGTGACATGGGGCCCAAACCTATATAAGGTGTTGTCAAATGATTCATTCAAATAATTAAGTCTTTCCTTTCATGGATGACCTATATGGGGTTAACCACTTATCCTAATGAAAATTATACCTTATATGTATACTCCATCAGAGTGTATATTAGTTCATGGTGGTGAAATCCATGGTCACTATCCCTCTAATCCTATGGAAATTGAATGGGTGTCAATTCTACATCATGTTTCCCATTAAAAAAAAAAATTAGAGGGTTTATTAGTGGTTTTTGATCCTTTAAAAATCACTACAAGGATGTGAGAAGGATAAAATACACCACTATATACCTCAGGTGACACACAAATATATATATATATATATATATAAGATATTTACAAGATGGTTTATTAAAATGCCAAAATACATTTGATAGGAGACCTTTAAGATAAGTGAATAGTAGTTTCAATTGGAAATCTTAGAGGGTTAACCTACAATACAAGATGTTAGACAAAAATATATGACTTGAAAGATGTTAGAAAGTCAAAATTACTACTAGATTTACCCCTACAAGAAAAAAATGTTGGTCCAATAAGCCTTAATAAAAATCATTGAAGAAAATCATGATTTGGCTCTACAAGTTTTTTATATGAGGGGTCATCGGGGTCTAGGTGTGGTAGCCCCCAATAGGGTCAGGGGTAGCACCCCTTACAAGGTCTAGGGGTAGTGCCCCTAGTACACTCCCTATCACAGTACAAGGTGGGGTCGAGGGGTAGTACTCATTATGCTAATCACAATTTGGGACTTGTGGAACCCTTAGAATGACTCAAAATTCATTGAAAGTGACTCTAAAATTGTGCTCAAAAAAGGATAATTTAAATGTAAAAAATGAGTGCAAAAATGCAATTATAGAAGGCAAAACCATATAACACAATCAATTTATTATAAAACCACTTCTAGAGAGCAAAAAATCATAAGTGTTGAGAAATATTGTGACTATATAATAAATATTTTTATTGACAATTGAATAATGATGATGGTAGTCATATAGTTTATGAAAATCCACTAATGGTTAACCAAAATCATGACTCAAAATGCAATGATGTGGGTCAAAATATGCAATTTTATAATGAGAGAAAAACTATAAAAAATCTAGCAGCAAAATGGTAAATGGTTTATAGGGTAACTAAATTATTTACATAAGTTTACAAATTACTAATCAATTTATATAGAAAGAAGACTATATTTAATATAAGATTTGTCCTATTGACTTAAAACTAATTATTTATAACCAAAATGTAAGTTTTGGATTTATTTATAGAATGTACAAAAGGTAAAAAGGTATTAGGTATTAATATTTTTTGGACTTTTCCAAAATATAAAGAGATTAAAAGACTACTATAATATATTTTCTAATGTATTAAGTCAAAACTACCTATTATTAAACCAAATTTCTTATTATAAATAGAAACACTTTTCAAAAGTCATGGTTTGTAATAAATAATTGTAGGGGTATAATTAAATATGTTTTATAAAATTTTTTGTGTCACCTCCTTCTCCGTCTAAACATATCATATTCAAATGGAGACAATCAAACTATTACAAAGCAAAAATCATAGGCTTAGGTTAGTGATTTTATGTTTGAGTCAAAATCTCATTTCATGAAGGCAAAAACTCATTTCTAATTTAAAAATGCAAATATAAAAGTGTGATTTTTCAATATCAAGACAATAAAAATGTGATTTTGAAATATTGCAACTAGAAAAAAGTGATTTTGTAATAATGCAACTAGCTAAACATGATTTTATAGTACCACAACTAGCAAAATGCAATTTTGCACAAACTACAAAACTAGTCAAAATAGTTAATGTTGAAGTATTGAAATCAAGGTAAAATCACAACTATGAAGGTCAAAATTGAAACTTTATACCAAAATCACCTTTTTTGAGTGTTGATATTACAACAGGCCAAGAACATGTCAAAATAGTTAACTATTAATGGACAAATAGTACAGTTAGTGGAAAATCATAGATTGTTTTGCAATACCACTAGTGCAATATCATAATTTGTAGATAAAATTGGCCTTTATCTATATGTAAAAAGTTGATTAAATTTGGGGATTTTCTTCATCTAATCAGTTCTGAAATCTATCAAAATACTTCGAACAGGAAAAATGGTAAATTTGAATGGGTTGTTCAACTATGGTCATTAATGTAT
>JARHVA010003996.1:1145000-1390000 GCA_037957365.1 Torreya grandis
AAAAAAAAAATTGTCAAAGTGCGAAGTAACCTTCAAAGCTTCAAAGAAAGTCAAAAATGTAAAACCTAAGTCAAGTGATGAATCAAAATAAGAAGAAGAATCTCTTTTTGTGATAAATTTTAAAAAGGGATTTTTCAAGTATAAAGGTAAGCTTCTTTTCAAATGTTTCAATTGTGGTGAGATAGGGCATTTCAATGCTAAGTGTCCTCATGCAAAATATGATAATAGTGATGAATAAGAACATGATAAGGTAGGAAAGAGAAAAAATTGATACAAAAAGAACTATAAGCCAAGTAAATATGAAAAAAAGAAAAAATTGATATATATAAGAAAAGCCTTTACACCAAGGAGAGTATCTCAAAAGCAGAGAGTAATGAGAGTGCTTCAGAGAGTGATAAAGAATAAACTCTTTTCATGGAAATATAAACAAATAATGATGAATACCAGATGTTTATAGAAGAGGAAGAAAATATTTAGGATGAAGGAGAAGTGGATTTGGAAGAACTTGTTTGTGCCTTGAATGAAATAAAGAGGATTAAGAAAAAGAATTTGAAGAAAAAAATTCATCTTCAAAAATATGAAGAAGAAGGTGGAAATTTGAAAAGTAACATGTCTCAAAGATTCAAAGAGTCTAAAAAGATCATTACCAATCTAAAAACTCAATTGAAAGAGGTGAAAAGAATTAAGGAGGTGATAAGAGATCACTTGAAATCAAAAGAGGAAAATCTTGCTAAGCTTGAAACTGAGATTGTTGATTTAAGAAAGGAATTGGAGAAGTATAGTGTTAAGTTGATAAGAAACTTAAGATTTAAGAAGAGTAAAGAGGTTATATATCATCACAAGTCACTATTCTACAAGTTATGTATTGAACAAAAGCTTACCAAGGAGGATGTTAAAATTGCTAAACTTGTGAAGATATAAGAGAAGACTTCCTCAAAGAATGAATTTCTATAATTAGAAGACAAAGGAAACAACCATTGGCACGATAGAATATCATTATTACCAAAATATATAAAGAGGTACCAAGGATAATTTTATGGATATTTATTTAATTGTAACATTTTTGGTCATAAAGCAAAGGAGTGTAAGAGACATGTGAGTAATGGATACGAATAGAACAGTTTCAGAAATGTAGATAAGAGGAATGGGCATGTAAGAAATGAGTGTGCATGGAACTATGGCACAAGTGAAGGACGTGAGAGGAGTGGGAATGGTTAGAATAGAAACAAAGATTCATATGGTTTCTCAAGTAGAAATTCATTTACTCCATTATCAAAAGACATTGTATGTTATAATTTCAATAAGTATGGACATATAGTGAGATAATATGTAATTAATCCTATAGAATAGAACAGTAAAGAGTATGCTTGAACCAAAATAAAAAGGAAATTCATGTAATTTTGGAATTTGGTACAACTAGACAATTAAAGGGAGTAATCCATGCTTATGCAAAAGGCACAAGGAGCACTAGCATGGAGGACATGATGAAACACAAAGCACAAGGAGAAATAGAAGTAAAGACCATGTTGAAGAAAGAGAGATATGATGTGAAAAATGGAAATATGATATGAAGAGGAACAATAAAATAAGATATTACAGTAAGTGGTATAAAATAAATTTGACATTATAAGAAAGATATCATAAGAAGATAATATTTTCTTATAGTGACTATGAGAAGAAGCATCAACTCAGGGGGAGCAATCTATATAAACCTTTACTTTTGATGTTAGAAGGGGAGAGAGAAAAGAAAAGGGGATCAATAAAACAAGAGGAGAACCATGGAAAACCCTTTACCATTGATGTTAAAGGGGGAGAATTGAAGACAAGGTGAGCAAAGGAGGAGAACCACAACAAAGGGGAGTTCATATAATAGTTCATGGGGATTGTCATCAATGACAAAGGGGGAAATTTTTGGAATAATTATCATTGATGGAAATGAAATTATTTATATAAGTGAATGGAAGTGTCAATAGAAGTGAATGAAAAATTTAACCAAATTGTTGACAAAAATGTTGATAGTCACATATTTTGGTGAAGATATGCCTCTTGGATGGGACACATCCTTTAAAGTCTATATAAGGGAGAAGAGATGTGGAAGTATTATAAGAATTTTATTTGAATGAAGATCATATAAATGTTAGAGAGAGAAGGAAGAGAGGAAGAGCAAAATTTTGTTTATTCATATCATTTTAGTGAAGAAGAAGAGAAGAGTAGAAAATGAAATTCAATATCTCTTAAGAAAATAAGTGTGAAGGGTAGATTTATTTTAATGAATAATATCATTTGAGAATTGTGAAAGAGAGGAGAGCATAAAGTATATAATAAAATAATTGAGAGATAAATTTTAAGAGAATTTAAGCCATCATTTGATTAAATAATCAATCACAAAAGGTGGAATCGATTTGGCTTAGGGTCAGTGCTTCATAGTCTAGGGGTTGGTGCTCATGAATTGGTCGAGTTGGTACTTGGGAAAGGGGATTAGTGTCTCCAGTGGTGGGTGCTCAAAAATTGACTGAGTTGGTGCAAACAAACATTGTAAAATATTTATATATAATCAATATTTTTCCATGGTTTTATCTAAAAAGGGTTTCCACGTATCCTATGTTTTATTGTGTTATTAATTTCTAGATCTTGAATGTTTATGGTTGATGTGGTTGATTAAATTTAAAAGATTATCTTATATTGATTCACCCCCCTTTTAGTATAATCATGTGCTTAACAACATAATAGTGACATACATAGACTTTGAGTAGAAAATAAGACAAATAATTAAAAAAATTGGGACATGATGCACTAATTAATTTATCATTCATCCATAATGATCTACATAGATAAAGTTATGAAAAAGTGTAAATAATTTAATAATATTATACCAAATTTGGGTGTCTATATTCCCCCTCCAAATTTATTCTAGTGAAGTAATGAAGTGAAGCTACTAGAGTAAATAATAAATAAACTTTAGTGTCTAAACATAATTTGTGTTCATAGGTGCTGATAAATTATTTAGGTGGTTATCTAATCTAACTAGAGATAAGGTGACTTCAAATTTGTTTGTCTCCTATCTAGGGAAAATAAAGAACATTTAAAGTGGTGTGAGGTTGAGTTGGTAGGTCATTAGGTGTCATTAAATATAATCTTGCTAGCTTGATTTGGTGATTCCAAGAGTGATCAAGTCTTCATAAGTGAAATTTTTTATTTGACTAATGGATATGATTTCACCTATGGGGAACATTATATGAAAATGGAAATGCAACTAATTTATAAATTAATCCTATCTCATAAAATATGAATTCTACTTACACTTCCAATTATTCATAGATTATATATTCAAGGTCATAACCAATATGGATCCATTAGACCTAGATAATGGATCTCTTACCACAATAAAATCACTAGGGAGGGTTCCAAATACTCAAGTCAACTAAAACTATGTAATAAAAACCCTAATTAGGTCCTATTTTTTTCATATTCACTAAGTATAAATGACAAAATCAAACTCTAATCTAGTGCTTACCAAAGCTTATGCCACAAAATGGGGGTTAGTAAACATAAAATTAAACATGTATAAGATAATTTTAATTAAGATAAGTATAGTTAAAACCCTAATTCATGGAGAGATCAACATATTCAAAAGTCATCACTTATACTAATATCTACTACAATAAAAGAGCAAAGTTAGAGATACCTTGAAGATGAACATGTCAAGACGTAATTTCTCCCTTGACCAAAGGTTCTTTGAAAGAGGCTATTGTGGATTGTAAGGATTAATAAGAAAATCCAAAGCATCTAATACTTTTCCACAAGATACATTATTCTCTAATTATACACCCTAAACCATGACTCCTCAATTAGAGTGGTAGAAGAGAAAATTATCAAGAAGATAAATTAATAATTAAATATTATTGTATATAAGAAATGGCAAAATGGATGTGTTTATATAGCTGTTTCTAACCCTATACTTTTGAAATTTTATCCAATATCGTCATCCCAATTGACTCTATATCTTTATTAACAAAATCAAATTAGGTCTCGATCTAGGTCAGCCAAGGGCTAACCTAGGCCCTAAATGAGTTTTTTCAATTAGATTACAAGTTTGATGGAGCCTAATGTGTATTGTAAACCATTGGAAAGGGTTTTAGGCTAGGGAAGGGATAATTAAAATAGAAAATGACTAAAAGAAGGTGAAAATGAGGATGCAAAGCTTTGGGAAGTGTCTTTAGAGAAAGGTGTATTAATAACAAGTGGTATTAAAGGGATAATAATCCTATAAATCAGAAATTCTATGCCCTATCCTTTCCCCACACACCTCTTAGGGCATACACTCAAAGATATTGAGACTCGATGGGTTCCTAAAAAATAGAAAGCATTAGCAATTTGTAAATTTTGAAAATATTATGTGTACACATATGCCCCACTCAAAGCTCATAATGTGTTACTCAAGTGAAATAGGGGATGGTTCTTTGAGAAAAGAACATAATAACACACAATGTTTAAGCTTAAAAAATTATAGTATTTTAAATCTTAAAAAAACTAAAATTAAATTATTAAAAATAAAAGTAATGTATGCATACCTTGAATTACATTTATCATTGGATGTTTGTCTACTATTTTTGTAGTTTTGATCATGGAGGGAACAAATATTGATTTCAAAAAACCCAAAGATACAAAACTAAAGAGCAAAATCAAATAAATGTAAGGAAATCCAATATAAATGACACGTTGTGAATGAGATATACATGGAAATTTGGTAAGTTAGAGTGATAAATGATAAGTTAGAACCAAATTAAAATTTCAAAATGTAGAGTAAATCAGGTAACCAAAATGTGAAGGCTACTAAAGATTGGAAAAATAAAATAAGTAAACCTTGAATAAGAAAGGAAAACTCACCAAATCAAACCAAATATACATGTTAAAAATGGTATTCAAACATCAATGTGAAAGAAATAACAATCTTTAAACAAATATGGACAATAAAAATGGTAAAGAAACATTGATGAGTGAGCAATAACAATCCTTACTCAATAATAAATGGAAAAAGTGTATAAAAGAGAAAACAACATTGGTGAGTGAGAAGGAAAAATCCAACCTCACTTAAGAATGGAAAACGAATGTAAAAGTAGAAACATATGGAGGTATCCAAAAAAATGGAAGTACATCATTGGAAAATTTAAAAATAAATCAAAACAAGTTGAGAAATATAGATCCATGGTCTAAATAAAACAATCCATAGTCACTTAAACATATTTTTTTTTCTAAAGATAGATAAAATTGAAACAAGGTAGTCTTAGATTTTTTTTAATATGTGAAGAAGAGGGAATATAGAAGTGGGAAAAAAATTTAGAATCAAACTTACTTGTCAAGTGGGGAAATGAAATTGGTGGAGGGGAAAGTGAAGGAAAAACCAAGGTAGATAATGTCTTTATCAAATTCAAGACAATCAAATTAGGTTTATCTAAATAAAAGAAATTTCAACATTAAAGATGCTCAATAAATTATCCTAGCCACAAAAATAATAGGTCAACAAATGAAGTATGTACATTATTCCATGAAATCTATATGCATGAAAAGTAAAATGGACTTACCTTCCTAAAATGTGCTTCCCATTCCTCAAGAACCCTTACAGAGTCTTCAGTCTAATAAGAAGATTAGGTAAATTGCATGAGAAAGTAGGTAGAAACATAGAGTTTTTTTGAAGTATCCTATTACAATATACTGGTCTAATATACCCGAATGGACCTTGGCTCTATCATGAGACTAATTTTGTAGTTTGATCTTTGATTGGAGATAGGAGATGTGATATTAATCACATCTTTTGGTGTGATTTTGAATTTTTACTTTGTATGTTTCCTTTTGTATTATTTCCTTTTATTTCAAATGATTTGGCTTGTAACTTTTTTGTTGATGGTTTTTTCTATTCCTCATCCATACAGATTCAAGAAACCAAACATGGATGCTAAAGATGACTATGATTTAAAGACTTTGGACTTGGTTTCTAAGAAAGAGAACTTAGATAGCATGGTATCTAAGATTCTTGTTAATTTAGGTGAAATAAAAATATTATCTTTACTTCAACTTTGGTTTATCTAGAGTGGCATGAAAGGAAAGTAAATAAAGAGGAATGAACATGAAACAATTTTAATTACTTCAAATCATAAAACGTATGATAAGGGTGAAAAATGGATATAATGATAGTGAAGTATGATTTCTTATCATAATAATGAAGGAAGTTAGAAAAACATGATAACACCTTATTATTGTGAAAATTATATCTACAAAAGAAGCAAAATCTAAAGCTGAGAACAAGTGATCAAAACTTATAACCATTACGAACACATTCTAGAAAAGGAAAACTAAATTAAAGATGGTGATTTTATGAGGAAGTATTGGTCCTATCCATGGTCTTACACTATAAATCATAAAAGATAAACCCAATAGGGTACACAAAACATGTGAAAATTAAATGATAAATATCATATTTTTTAATAAGGCCAAGTTCTATCCATGGTCTTACACTGGAACTCACAAAGAAACAACCCAATGGGTGCAAAAAACATTAGAAATAAATAAGTGAAAGCAAAAGGAAATCAACTCATGATAAAAGAGAAACTGAAGGACCAAAAATAAGGAACTAAGGTTTGTGGAAAGAGAGACTATTATTGAGTGTGAGATCCATCTATATATCATAAAAAAAAAGATAGAAGGATGGAATATAGAAATAATGATAATAAGGTAAGGATATAAGCAAAATCATTATTTAAAACTTGTGCATTGGTGGGATCTTTGAAAATATGGCGTTTATTAGTTTGAAGATGATAGGTACTAGGACAAAGGATGTCTTTGATTAAATAAGGGCCCCACCATTTTTGGGTGTATTTTAATTCTTTGAAATGTATGTATAATTTAAGGACAAGTTCATCAATATTAAAATTACAAGCTTTAAAATTTTTGTTATGTTTTTTGGTAATGCACGTTTTGTGTTGTCAATTGTGTTTTAGAGAAAAAAAGATAATGTTCATCAAGAATGTCAAGATCATGACAGTGAACTTCATGTAATTATTCATTGGGTATGATAACATAAAGAGAGATATAGATAACATAAAGAGAGATATAGAGAGAGTGAATCTCAACTTATAATGGGATGATGGATTCAAAACTATAGAGTATAAAATATGGTGTTACCCCAATATCAATGTGTATGCTAGTGTGATAGGCCCAAAGATTTGGATATAGATGAAGGTGTCAATCTGTGTGGGTTTCATGGATTGTCTTTTGGAGAATTTTACTAGGGATTTTTTGGGTGACCTCATCTTGGACATTGCATTATGGATGGTAGGGTGTAGAAAATTTGTGATTGATTTTGAATTTCACACAGAGTTGTTTAACATCTTTTTTTTAAATTACCACCATTATCATAAATAATAGTATGAGTAACACTAAAGTGATAAATGATTTTATTAAAATGGAATTTAGCAATGCTAGTTCTAGTTACATTGATGAGAGGTATATATTTGACAATTTGGTGAAATACTTGATAACCATGATGATAAATACATGCTCATTTTATGATCTAGGTAGTTTGCCTATGATAACTAATCCCCACATTGAGAATGGTCAGGGAGACTCCATAGTTTGAAGTTTAGCTAGGGGAAAATTAATTAAGTCATCCTGAAGTTGATAGGCACTACACATTTTAGTGAACTTGATGGCATCATTTTCAATAGTAGGCCACAAGTAACCCATACATAGGTATTTGTATGATATAACATGGACACTATAGTGACCATCACAAATGCCCCCATATGCCATAGTGGATCAATGTAACTTATGTTAGGAGTTAAAAGAATTCAAACTAGATTTAATTCACCATAAAATAACATAACTAGATTTTAAATGTGTGAAATCATATTTAACTATGCGCTAACTTACATCATAGAATCAATTCCTCAAATCACAATAAATGAAATTAATAATGGAGAGAATAAAACTAACAATCACACATTACATAGATCTACCATGTTTCACCTAATATGGGTTACATCTACCAAGAAATCCCTCAACAAAATATTTAATAAAACAAGATTATAAAAAAACTCTCATAGAGATAGAATATCTCTTCTTGAATTTTACAAATGAATTCACTAAATTAATGATCCAAATCTAAAATATGTTAATAATCATCCACACATGCTATGCTACACCTTCACCTATATAATAACATATGACAAGTTTTTATACCACACCCTAAAATTAAACACATATGCACTTTTTATTGTCTCTCAAAAGCCACAACACACATGTATAATATCAAAAAATGAGGAAAAATAAGTGCAAGAGTAAAATCATGCCATGCTTATCTAAGATAAGCATTATCAACAAGGAAATACATATCTTCCTCCTAGTCATACTTATCCATAAGCCCACATAAGAGGGAGCATTCCATCCTCATCTTTCCTCCGCAAAAGGCTCTCATAAGTTTCAATGAGATGACAACTAACTCCACAAAATATGGAAGTCAATCCCACTTCCAAAAAACATGGAAGTCAACATGGAAAATATAAATCTAACAACTCACTCAACAAAACAAAGAAGACATATAAATTAGAAATATCTATGAATATTCCACTCACATGGAAGCAAGGTTACATGAAAGGTGGAGTGGGGAAAAATGCAATCCCTATATTTGTGGAGCTCTCTAAGCCCCCAAATTGTGCCATAATGGTCATGTGATAGCCCCAAAGGGATCCACACTCAACAATATCCCACTTAGAGACTATTTTTCCTGAAGAGAATCTATCATTTATCCATGACCACTAAGGCCAACCAAATCTAAATTTAATCATGATTTTTTTAATGTGACTAAATGTGTTTCATCTTCAAGTGGAATGTAGATTTATTTTCCATATGAATAGAACTATGACTATCATTGTGTAGTATCCCAACTTCCTACTCATGCCCCAACTTTAAAAACAACTACTATAATGAAATCATTTCCTTGTTATTCTTTGTGGTAGCAACATACTCTACCTCTATGGTTAACAAAGCCACAACCTTCTTTATCCTAGAAAACCAATTAACCATTGTATCTCTAACATTAAATATATATCCTACTATACTCCTCCTGCAATCAATATCCATTACAATATTTGAGTCCACATAACCATGAAAAGTGGTATCTGATCCACCATAAATAATGTAACATCCATGGTTTCTCTCAAGTACTGAAGAATCCATTTCACTACTTTCCAATGTTAATAACCAAGATCACTCATACATTTGCTCACAACTCCCACTACTTAGGCAATATCCATCCTAGTACAAACCATGGCATACATCAAGCTTATAACTATTGATGAGTAAGGTACCTTGGAAATATTAATCTTTTCAACCTACATGTTTTGATACTACTCCTTTGATATTCTAAAGTGTCCTAGCAAAGGAGCACCAACAGATTTAACATCCAACATGCTAAACCTTTCCAAGACTTTTGTCACATACTCAGATTGGGATAAAATCAGCTTTCTCTCTTTTCTATCATGATTAATCCTCATAATAAGTATTTTTTTCACTACACCCAAATCCTTCATAGAAAAGGAGTCATTAAGCTATTTCTTGAGTATATGAACATGTTGTATGTTCTTTCCTTCAAATAATATGTCATCCACATAAAAGCATAATATAATAAAAAAACCATCATCAAAATTTGTAATGTACATGTAATGATCAAAATTACACCTTTGATAACCTTATTCCAACATAAAATAATCAAATTTAATGCACCATTGCCATGGAGCTTATTTCAGACCATATAAGCTTTTTTTTAGTTTGCACACAAAGTTCTCCTTTCCTTTGACCTCATATCCCTGTGGTTACTTCATATACAACTCTTCATCCAAATCACCATGAATAAAATCATTTTTCACATCTAACCATTATAAGTGCAAATCCTCAACTTCAACTAATCGAAGAGCAATCCTAATAGAAGTCATTTTTACAATAGGAGAAAAAATCTCATCAAAATCAATATCTAATTTTTGCATAAAACCCTTGACCACCATCCTAGCCTTATACCTTTTTCTCCCTTCATCTTCTTCTTTTATTATAAATATCCACTTATTTGGCAATGCATTCTTGCCCTTGAGTAGCCTTAATAAATCCCACATTTGGTTCTTCATGAGAGATCTATGCTTCTCATCCATGGGTTACTCCCACTTCAGCCTATCATTTACATATATTGCTTCCTCATAACACTCTGGTTCTCCATTGTTAGTGAGTAAAAAAAATTCAAAGGAGAAAAAAATTCAGGTGTTCTTACCCAAGAAGACCTTCTTACCATAGGATTTTGGGGTCCTTGTGTAGAAGGTTCTTGAACTGATTTATTAGATACTTTACCATCCATAATGTCATCCAATATTGTGTAATTATTTTGGTCCTACTCCTATTCCTAAAACTGATTCTTATACATGACATTTTCATTACAAACTACATCTCTATACCAAAATATTTTTTTAATCTTTAATGCTCCATAAATGGAAACCAAAGTCATCCTCACCATATCCAACAAATGTGCATTTTCTAATTTTTCCTCTAACTTGGTCCTATCCTCTTTATTAATAATATCAAAAGCCTCATATCCAAAGACTCTATGAAAATAATAATCAAAATTCTTACCAGACCAAGCTTGTTTAGGAATGCCTCCTTCCAAAGGCATAAAAGGTCCTTTGTTAATCAAATATACTGTCATGATAACTACTTCTACCAACACTTTAAAGGCAAACTTGCATGTAACCTCATGCTCCTAGCATGTTCTATTATTATTTTATTCATCCTTTTTGATACCCCATTATTTTATCGCATTACTAAAACCATCCTTTGCTTATGGATTATATTTTTATAAAAATAATCAAAGAAAGCATTACTACAATACTCACCTCCATCATCTAATTTGAGACATTTCAACTTGAGACATGTTTCATTCTCAACCAAGGATTTCCACTTCTTAAAAGTATCAAATACATCAAAATTATTTTTAATGCAATAAACCCAAACTTTCCTACTTTCATCATCAATAAAAGTGACATAATAATTAGAACCACCAATAGAAGATACCTGAGCTAGTCCCCATACATTTGAATGCACCAACTCTAACTTGTGTTCTTTCTTTGTTTGTTAAACTTTCAAGAACTTAACTCTCTTATGTTTCTTATACACATAATTCACATATAAGTTTAAATCAATGTCTTTTAATCTAGGCAACTTATCTTTTAAGATCTCCATGCCCTTATGGCTCATATGACTGAGCCTATAGTGCCACATAGTTGCATTTCCATCTGCAATAACTAAATCACAAGAATCAATAGTACTAGTCAAATATAAAGTATCAAATTTCTTACCTCTCAAAACCACAAGATCACCTTTGGTAATTTTCCAAGAATCCATAGTAAACATTACAAAATATCCCTCACTACCCAATGTCTCCACTGAAACCAAATTCCATCTCAACATAGGCACATGTACAACATACATAAGTATCCACATGTTCCCATTCTGAATTTTAACCTAAACACAAAATTTCCCTACTATCTCACATGGTTCATCATTACCAAGATAAACATGTCCTAAATTATCTTGAACATAATCAGTAAAATAATGCTTATGTGGGGTGGCATAAAAAGAAGCCCCTGAATCTAATACCCAGGACTCATACAAATTATCCATAAAATTAATTAAGTCATCCTAACATGATTTAACCAATGTCACATTTTATTCATTAATTTCCTCCTTTTTGGCATTTTTATCTTGAAGTGACCAATAATCCTTCTTTGAGTGTTCACTCTTCCCACAATGCTAGCATACCATCTTGGTTCTAGATCTAGATTTAGATCTACCCTTTGACTTTCCATTATTGTCTTTGTTCTTATCCTTTTTCCTCCCTCTAGTATCAATAGATAAATCATTACCTAAATATAATTCACCAGTGCTTTTCGATTGCATTTCCTCACTAAGAATCACACCATGACCATAACCAAGTTATCCTAACTATCAAGCAAAGAACACGAAATTAAAAAAGCTCTACCTTAATCATGAAACTTAATTCCAACATAAGTCAGCATACTTACAACTATATTAAAATTATTTAAATGACTATCAATAAAACCATTCTCAAATATTTTTATATTAAACAATATTTTCATAAGAATTTTTTTATTTGAAATAGAGGGTTTCTCATACAACTTTTCAAGTTTATCCAAGAGATCCTTTATAGTTTTCTCATATGAAATATTAAATGCAATAGAAGATTAAAGACATAATCATATGGCTCTAAATGCCTTACTATCAAGAAATGACCATATTACTCATACTTACATGGTGTTCTCCTTTCCCCTCCAAGGGGAGATGAAGCTCCTTCTGATACAACTAATCTTCCATTTGCATTTTCTACAAACCAAAATTTTTACCATCAAATTTCTCAACACTAAATCTAATCTCTTCTCCCATAGCTCCCACTCAAGTTAATAACCATTCTTATGATTTACCACTTTAGTAAAAACACAACCAAAGCTCTAATATAAGTTATTAGGAATTAAAAGAATTTAAACCAAATTTAAATCACCATAAAATCACATAGCCAAATTTTAAATATGTGAAATCATATTTAATTATTCACTAACTTACATCATGGAATCAATTCCTCAATTCAATAATGGATAAAATAAAACCAACAATCACACATTACATAGATCTACCATGGTTTACCCAATGTGGGATACATCCACCTAGAAAGTCATCAATAAAATATGTAATAAAACAATATTACAAAGAACCTCTCATAGAGATATAATATCTCCTCTTGAATTCACAAATGAATTCACTGAATTGTTGATCCAAATCTAAAATCTATAAACAATCATCCACACATGCTATGTTGCACCTACACCTATATAATTATATACCACAAGTTGATATACCAAACCCTAAAAGTAAACACATCTACACTTTTTCTTGTCTCTCAAAATCCATACCACACCTGTGTAATATCAAAAGATGAGGAAAAACTAGCCCAAGAGGAAAAACTCACCATGTAGATAAGCAATATCTATAAATAAATACCTATCCTCCACCTAGACATGCTTATCCATAAGCCCACCTAAGGAGGAACATGACATCCTCATCTCTCTTCTAAAAAATTCACTCACAAATTTCAAGGAAATGACAACTAATTCCACAAAACATGGAATTCAACATGGAAAATATAAATCTAACAACTCACTCCACAGCATAAGGAAGACATAGAAATTATAAATATCTAAGAATATTCCACTCACATGGAAGCAAGGTTCCACAAAAGGTGGAGTGGGGAAAAATTCACTCCCCACATTTATGGAGCCCTATAATTCCCAAAAATGTGTCACCATGGTCATGTGATAACACCAAAGGGATCCACACTTAACAACTTCAACATTGAGATAATAAATGATGTTATATCAAAAGACATATTTGAAATATTATTTGTGAATGTGAGTCTTTTGGAAATAATTAGTGCTATGAGGATAGGTTTTATGTTCAATGAATTGAATGATGTCTTTATACCATGGGCTATGTTTAATGGTGAAAACATCCATGTGGAAGATGAGGTAATCTTATGGTTGAATAGAGTATGGGAACTTTCTTATTTGGATAAGAAATGTAGAATTGGTAAGAACTTGGTGCAGATGAAAAAAAATGCTGAAGAAGCAAGTGAATTGGTGATATAATTTTGATCTTGAGGGATGGGGTTGATGGTAAAAAAAGTAAATTTTTTGGTAAGGGTAGAGGCTATTTGATTATAAATAATGATATTTTCACTTTTGCATTGATAATCATCATAACCTATCAGCAAATGAGTTGGGAGTCACCCAAATCATGAAAATATATAATGTCTAAATCAAGGGCCACTCTCATGCCAGATATTAGAGCTTCATATTCTACCATGTTGTTAGTGACATCAATTGTAAGGAAAAGTGATAAAGAAATAGTTTTACTAAGAGGATTAGTGAGGATATAACCTTACCCACCTCCTTTAAGGAATTTAGCACCATTAAAATGAAGGGTCCAATTATCTTCATGAAATCAACATTAATTTTAGGAAGTTCTTCAATGACTACTTTAGATTTAGTAGTATCAAAAAGGATAAAGGATTCTTATAGATTACATGTTTCAAGATCAGCAATTAAATTATGGAAGTAATATTTAAGACATATAGATTGATTAGGACCTTAAATAGAGAACATATTATCATCAAGAAGATTATCTTTAAGATGGTCATTACCAAGTATGGGAGTTGTTGTGAGTTGGTCAGCAATGATTTATCCTTTGATAAATTTTTATGCAATGATGCAGAGATAAAATTAAATTAGAAGGACCATCCACTTAACAATTATGTCTCTAGGAAGAAAGGATTTGGAGAAGAAGTGGAGTGGGTTATAAGGAAGATAACATTTGTTGTTTGATAAAGCATATAATGCTAGATCTTTTTAGCTATAAGATATATGTTGAGGAAATCACATTCTAATTTTGTATAATGTTTTTCATAGTCAATGAGGCATTGACTATATAATATATGGCATATTCTCTTTTGATATCATCTTATTCAGAAATCGTTGCCCTAACTAATATGGGTATAGAATAAGTATATAATATTAAAGGATAATCATTAGAAAGTACATGAAGGGTCAGTGGATAAATCAAATATTATTTCATATTTTCAAATGCTTTCTAGCCAAGATCCATCCATTCAAGGGTAATAATTTATTTATAAGGTAGTTAACATAATAGATATAGTTAGGCAATTTTAGGACAAATCATCTTATTTCCCCAAGTTTACCAAGGTAAGTGCAAATATATGGAATGGAATGAGGGATAGACATGTTGATAATAGAGTTGATCTTAGCAAGATCAACTTCAATACCATGAATAGAAACTAAAAACCCTATCAATTTTCCAAATGTGATGCCAAAGACACATTTGTATGGATTTATTCTAACTTTATATTTGATGAGGTGATCAAAAATAATATCAAGATCAAAAAAATGATTTTTTAAGATTTTCAACTTGATAATGAGGTCCACCACATAGCTTTCCACAATATTATAGATAACATCATGGATAATATGGGTCATAACCTACTGATAGGTAACTCTAACATTTTTGAAGCTAGAGGACATTTTAATGTAAAAATAAGCTCCCCATTATATGGTGAAAGTTATACTGTGTTTATCTTCAAGGGTAATGTGAATTTGATTATAACCCTAGAAACCATCCATAAGAGATGACATCTCATAGCCAATAGTGGAATACATGATGACATCTATGGGAGGTAAGGGGAAGTTATCCTTATAATAAGCAAGATCGAAGTTATGAAAATTGATGCAAATGCAAATCACCATGGTAAATTTCTTATAAATAGGGATAATGGTTGATACCCATTATAAATAGTCCATAAGATTGATAAATTTAGCATATATAAGTATAATGATTTATTTATGGCATAAATTTAAAAATTATGCTAGAAAATTTTATTACTTTTATTGCACAAGTTTGGGATCAGGATAGGTGATGATATTATGCACCATAATGCTAGGATCAATGTTAGGCATGTATTGATAGGACCAAGTGAAAGTCTCATATTATTTATCAAAGAATAAGATAAATTTATTATGATTGGTTGAGGGCATAATGGGGTGTCATATTTAACTTGTAGTTTCCTTCATAAGTATAGCATTTATGTCTTGGAAATGATATGACATGTTAGGTGGAGATGAAATGGGATTTATTTTAGGATCAATGCTAGCAATGAAGTTGTTGAAATGAGGGGTTTTTTCTTGAAATTTCTATGTTTATGATGTTGCTAAGGAAGTTGAGGTTCTCAAGCATGAATCAATTCAAGAATGGCCTCATTACTACACAAAGTGGTAATATTATCATAACACTTGACATCTATTTTGAGATCAATAATTTTGTTACCATGGTGGTCATATTCAGAATGGATTTTAAGCACATCTATAGCCTTGGCATCTAATGTAATATTAGGATTAGGTGGAGTAGGGGAGGAAGGTTGATCATATGTGATTGGAGTATTGGTAGTATTATTATTGGAAGGAGGATTTGTTTGATATGAGAAATATATGATACAATAAGTTATGGATGTTTTAAAGGTAAGATTTGTTCTACCACCTAAGAAGATCAATAAGTGGAGAATTATAAAGAGGTACAAGACTTTTAGGTGATAATGTAAAATCTATGGAAATGGTATGAACATCATGATTAAAATCATGTATTTTATATAGAGTTTTTTTATAATGATGAACATCCAAGTCTTTTGATTGAGTTTGGGCCATGATGTAGTTATCACAATAAGTTGGATAAATTTTACATGCTTGAGATTTGAGAGGAACTTCAAAAAGGGAGATACCTAAATCACTAAATTTATTTAGAGACATGATTAAAGGATATTTGGATAATTTATCCATTCCATAATCATTCCATGTGAAGTCATCTTATGTGTAAGAGGCTTCTTGAGCATTTCATGGAGTAGGAAATTGATGATCTCATCTATGTGAGGGATGGTGCAATCATGAGGTAATAAATAAGGAGGTATCCAATTTGAGATGTAGGGAGGTAGCCTGATAGTTTTTAAATTATTTTATAAATCATTAGGATCATCATCATCAAAATCAATAAGAGTGACATGTAAATTTGGATTCATGTTGATGAACTTGAGTAAGGGATCACTATTGATCATTAGAATGGTGGGAATTTGATATTGAGATTTGGGATTTTGAAATTGAATACTCCAAGGGTTAGGATTGACATCATGTTTATACCTTTTTCCATTATTCATAAACTTGACACATTGGATACCATAAGAGGCAATATCCCTCATTCTATGATAATATGGACATCTTAGGAGTATGTTTTAAGATAAGGTTAAATTGAAAACTATGATCTTAGTTTGGATGGTCTTAGGTCCAATATTAAGAGGGATATAAATACAACCAAGTGGATTTTGATTATTTTTATCAAATTCCTGACATGTCAAGCAAGTTTGTTTGAGATTATCTTTATTATAACCAAATTACTAAATGAGCCAGAGATATGTCACATTAATATTGGATCCTTTTCATCTACTAATACTTTACAAATGAAGGTGGTATTAATGGCTAATTTAATGAATAGGGGTGGATCATCAGTGCAAAAAAGGATTTCATCATTAATCATGTATTCTTCAAGCAAATATATGGAGAGTTTTGAAGAGGGATAAATGGATTCAATGGTATTCATATTAGTTAGTTGAGGCTCATGATAAGATAATTCTTCTTCTAAGGAAGATGGCTCATGAATTTCTTGAAGTCATTACATGATGAACTTGAAATGATAAGGAGAGGTGTGAACTCCATAAGAGAAATTTTTCAAGGCATGGAATTGAGTTCTAAGAAGTTATAGTGAGTTTTGTAATAGGAACCAACAAGAGGCTTAGAAGGTAAATTAGATTTTTGAGGAAGAGAAGTGGTTGGGGGTTCAGAAGGAGGAGATGGTTCATCACTAGTTTTTAAAGGTAAGTGAGTAGTTATAGTATCTTTGAGGATTTATTATTTTAAATATGGTTTTTTAGGTTTAGTGGGGGGATCTTTGTGAGACAATTTACATTTATAATTGACCTTAGTTGTGTTGACATATTGAGAATTATTGTAATATTGATCATGGTCTATGTCAATTGCACAAACATCCTTGTTGTCTTGTTGAGCATTAGAAGTGGAAAAATATTTTTGGTTCTTTGAATAAAAATATCTGGAATCTTGTATTTTTTGAAAAAAATTAGTGTAATCTTGATGATGGAGTTGAATCATGGTTTCATGATTGAATGAATCACCAAGCATATAGGAATAAAATTTTTGAGCTCTATACATGTTTTATGGGAGTGATTTGTGTCAACGTGAAACCAAAAAAATCAATTAGGGTTATATCATTTAGGATGAGTAATGGGATACATAAATAGTTTAGAGGGAACTAAGAATTATTTTATTTACTACATAGTTAATTGTGTTTGAGAAGATGGAGGATTATTGACTTTGGAAACTCATGATTTGGTTTGACAAGGATTATTGGTTATCACATTAGTTGAATGTTAAAAATATCCTTTAATGAGTTCAATATTAGGTTTAAACTATTTTATTAAGTATTTTTTATTGGCTTGGTCAAGAGATCTGTTGAGCATTTTAGGGGTACAAGTTCAAGGCTTTTATTGAAGTGAAATAATTAATGCAATTATAAATAGTTTAAACAAATTATCATCATTTATGTTATGATTTTCTTAGTGAGACAAATATTTCCATTTCTTGATAAAATCATGAAATGATTTAGTGGGATATTACTTAGCATTAATGAAATGGCTAAGGAAATTTTAGTGAAGATCATTATGTTGAAACTCTTTAACGAGAGGATTGACTAAATCTTATATATGCCATATGTAATGTTTGGTAACTTGATTATACCAATCCAATACAGCACCATTAAAATTTTTAACCATGAGTTTAGTTATTTAAAAATTATTGGTTTGGATCCACTCCTTATAAATATTTCCAAATTCCTTAAGAAAAGATGCAAGGTCTTTACTCTCATCATATTTAATAATTGGATATATGTTATCAATATAAGTAGAAATAATGAAAGGGACTAAAGGTTCATTTTGAATGTGTTGGATAACATTATTATTTATGATAGGTTGGGGGATGACATTCCCCATGACATCTCTAAGAGTTAGAGGAATAAAAATTTGATTATTTTCAGGGAGAAGAATGGGAGGTTAATTGGCCATGTTGATCAAATGATTTTTCAATTGCATTATTTAGGAGGTGTTATATGTTTGCATTATGTTCATTTGTTGCACTATATATTCAATATTTTAAGTGTTATAAATTGGTGTATTTTTGTTTGTAGGACTCTCCAAATTGGTATTAAGGAGAGGGTTGTTATATGGTGGATTACCTATGGGGTCATTGTATAGACTTATGTCAATTACCCCCACATTGTGGTGATATGCTTGAATGTGGGAATTTTTATATGTATGGAAATGATCTAATCCACCAATCTCATCTTGCGGTATGATTTTATCCATGTTACAATCCAAAGATGAGGGAGGAGAAGAAGTACTCTAAGAGTGATGATTCTCTTGGGAGGTGAATAAAATAAGAAAAGAGCACCCCATATATTGTATAAATGTATTCAAGTTGTCCAATAATATTATAATAGGTGATTTCATGATGTTTGATGAAATAATTCAAGAGAAGGAAAATTAGGGACAAATTTGACGAGACAAAGAATAGAGTTGACCAACATGTACAAAATTGACTAGGTCAAAAAAGTACTACTAAAAAACAAGCTATATAAAATACATAGTCATATGGTTTGATTGTGTACTACTAAATATGGGATAAAATAGAGAGATAATAATACATATTCATGCAAGCTAAATATTTATTGCAAGTAGGAAGGTGTAAAAATAGTCTGTAAGTGATTGTATCAACCAGAGTGATAATGTTATAAAATAAGGGAAATTTTTACAAGATAATTTTAAGAAAAATGAAAAAAACACACAAATAATTGGATCAATGTGATTGATCCAAACAAAACACATAACAAAAACCTTGCACCAACATTGGCTAACATAGGTTTTGCAATACAAGACATAATGATCAAAGAACAAGTAGTAACTAAAAATTAAATGTTAACTAGTTGGTCATGTTGATTTTTATTGAGTTATAATAAATTTTTGATTAATGTGATAGGGAATTTAGTTGAAATAAAGAACTAAAAATTAATCTAAGATTGGTTTCAAGATGTTTGGGTTGAAAGGGATATGTATTGGTAATGGTACTAGATTGGTATTGGGTCCTACCCCTTCACTTCACAATCCTGTAATGATAAGTGTGTCATGTGCTTTACTAATATATACCATCAACCATGCATATATACTTGAAAAAAAACCATGTTGACTTTCACTTCGGTGGTGAAATCAAAGATGGTTGGCCTTAGGAAGACAAATGTTTAATGCTTTTTAAATGTAAAGTGATTTGGTAACATGCACAAAAGAATAAAATAGTGTAACTAAAATGGTAATTTGAAAAACCACATATTTAAACTATGTTAGTTACTTTAAGCATGTAAACAAATAAAAAGGAAAGGTGAATTAATTACTATTAAATAGATGTAAATTCCTTAATTGATAATAGTACATAGTTGGTTTTGGTAACACTATATGCAAATAATATAGAATAGAGTTGACTAACTCATTATTATGTAAAAGTAAGGTCTTAAATTAAAAATTAAAATAGGTTGATTATGCCTCTAAGACATAAGGTAGACTATATAACTATGTCAACAAGGTCGACCCAATTACCTATAGGGTTGTAGTTTTATAGATTAAAAACATAAGAAATATAATATTGAAGGAAGAACTAAAATGATAGGGAGTGAAATGAAATGACCCTTGGTGGGCTTGAAGGTGTTTTAGATTACAAATTTTTATGTTGTGATGGTCAAATGCTTCTTTGAAATTTTTCCAACTGGGTCGATTGGTTCAACCAAGCTTGTAAAACCTTGTATGCTAAAGAAGATATAATGAATACAGTCAATCTATTTGATTATGTTTGTAGGCTTGTATATTTCTTGTTGAAAATAGTAGATAGATTTGATTGGTTTGAATTGGTATGTGAGTCTAGAACTAAATAAGAATACTATCTCAATCTACTCAATCTAATAACCTAGATTGGTGAAGTCATATACATATATAGTAGAGTCATTTTGAAGTGACTGTGTGTTAAACTTGCACATACAAAGTTAGAACTATACTAACTGGTTCAATACAGTATTGAAAATATAAAAAATATAATATGATGATAAAAAATATGGCATGAAATAAAACCTAAAAGGGTTACATTCATGTCAATTTCACCATAATGTATGCAAAAAAAAATGCAACCGGTCTATATATCAATCCTACCTTAGAGAAGATAATCCTACTTACACTTTCAATTGTTGATACATTAGATATTCAAGATCATGACCAAGATAGATATTTTAAACCTAGATAAGGGATCTCTTGCCATAGTAAAATCACTAGGTCAGGTTCCAAATCCTCTAGTCAAGCAAAACTATGCAATAACCCTAACTAGGTCCTATGTTTTCATATTCACTAAGTATAAATGAAAAAATAATTAAGTCTAATTTAGTTTTCACCAAAGCTTGTGGCATAAAATGGGGGTTAGTAAACATGCATAATATAATCCTAATTAATATGTGTATAGGTAAAACCCTAATACATGGAGAGGAAAATATATTCAAAACCATTACTTATGTTGCTTCTATTTACTAAAAGAGAGATAAAAGTTGGAGATACTTACCTTGAAGACAAAACCATCAAGACTCAATCTCTCCCTTAGAAAAGGTGCTTCACAAGATATTATTTTGGTTTGTAATGATCACTAAAAAGGTCCAAATCATCCAATACTTTTCCATAAGGCAAGATTCTTCTCTAAGTAGGATCCCTAAGCTATGAATCCTCAAGTATAATGGTGGAAGAAAAGTTTGTAAAGAAGCACAAATGAATAGTTAAATTTTTCTATCTCTAATAAAAAATGAAATGCATGTGTTTATATAACTAAATATAACCCTAAACATTTAGCCAATAAGGTTGGCTCAATCGAATCCATATCATTATTAATAAAAAAATAATTAGGTCTTGGTCTAGGTCAACTAGGGGGAAACCTAGACCCTAAATGAGTTTTATGAATTAGAGTACAAGGTAGATGGGTTTGATTTATATTTTAAACTATTGGAGAGTGTTTTAGTATAGGGAAGGGTTAATGAAAGTGGAAAATGACTAGAAGAGGGTGAAAAAGAGAAGGCAAAGCTTATTGGAGTGTTTTTAGATAAGATTGGATTGATAAAAAGTGTTACTAAATGGATAACAATCATGAAAAGCACCAATGGTATGCCCATCCCTTTCCTAGTACACCCCTTAGGGCATGCACTTAGAGAGATTGAGACTCAACAAGTTCCTACAAGAGATAAATCATTAGTAATTGATAAATTTTAAAAATATTGTGTATACACACTCTAATAAAGTAAAAATTCTAATTGTTGAGGGTCACTAGATTCAAATGGAAAAATAAAAAAGTGGGAAATAGTTCATGGTTTGCTAAACTAAGAAAAGAGAAAACTAGCACATGGTTTAATAAAGTGAGAAAAGAGGGAACCAATACAAATTTCACTAAAGTATATCCAAGGCATGTATTATCACTAAGATCAAATGTGGCATGCTTTTAAAATATGAATCATAATTTTGTAGATAGATTTAGATTTGAACTATAAATTTGTAGAATTTTCTTATTTTAAAATTTTTAGGACTTATTATTATGAAAACTTTACAAATAAGAGGATATCATGAAACAACTTCATGCCCCTTTTGATTTATATTGTGATTTTTGTATATAGTAAAATTAAGAATATGAAACAACTTCATGCCCTTGGTGAGTTGTATTGAATTATTATTATATTAAGTGTGTTTGATATTTAAACAAAATAATTAGTAAAGAGGAGCCATATACTATCAATATTTTTTAAATGTTTAATTTGTTGTAGATGATAATTTATTGTAAGTATCATATTTTATACAAAAAAGGAATCATTTTGAGTGTGTAGATATTGATATCCTTTCCCCTATTTCGATGTGAGGTGTAAGAGTAAAAAGGTGTTTTAAATAATTAGGACTTAGACATGTATATCCTAGGTTGTTAAAGGGGATAGTTACAAAGGATATATTCAAATAAATATTATAAATAGATACAAAGAAATAATTTACCTGAAATGTATGAATAATTACAAAATTGACTTATCTAAATTAAACAAGAATTATCAGAGGCTTCAAAGGATGGAATAGGCTTGAATATCAGTAAATAATATTTCATTTTAGAACTAGGTTTGAAAATTTCCTTCAGATAGTAGCATATTTGGGAGGACTATAACATTATAATTCTAGTTTCCAGGTTACAACTGTAATGTCCTTTTATGGAAACACTTCCTGAGACTTCCAAGGGTTCTCCAAGAGGTTTTTAAGGACCTATAGGTGAATTTGGGCTCTTGATCATTCATCTCTGTCATAATTTAACCAAACATTTTCTAAAACCTAATGAACACCTACACACATGAAATAACAATAAAATCAAATGCAAAAAACTAGGTTGTGGGATGTTACAATCATGTGATGTAAAACCCATGTTTTCCTAACCACTTCATAAATTAACACCAATGATATGGGTATAAGATTGCACATAGTTTTCCCTTAGGGAATGCACATAATAAACATGCAAAATATGCTAGAATGAATTTCACTTAAGCCCTTATTTAATTACACATTCAAGCATATGTGTGACTACTAAGGAATATGAAGTGTGTTGAGCTATATTATTAATTTATTTTATGTAATTATGTGCCAAAATATTAATTACTAGATACAAAATTTCTTAAAAGGATTTTTATATAGTAGTAACTTTTATTTGAATGTAAGACCCTTGATCACTAGTTGACAAGATGAAAAAGAAAGATAAATTCATAAGAGAAGGTTTAAGGAAGGGTTAGGACCCAAAACATGCTAGAAACATGATTGTTGGACACTAGCATTTAACTTGACACTAGAGCACCGTGCTATTGTCCTAAACTAGACTAGTGTCATGGGATACCAAATTAATAAAAAAATATGCAAATTAGGATAGGACCCCCTCGATATTGGGATGGAATGCCATAGGACCACTAGGGGTGTAATAAATAGGATTAAAATTTTGTAATAAATATCAAAAGATTCAAAGTGATAACACAAAGAAGACTCACATTCATCACTAAGAGATTCCTATGGAAAAGTAGAAACAAAAGACATACTATTTTTGGTTTCTTGACCAAATTAGTGTGTGTACATTTTCCCCCTTTTTATTCTATTAATGCAATGAAATGGAAGTGTTAAAGTAAAAGTAAAAAATAAAATGTGTACCTAAACTTATCCATGTAATCAATTTATGTAGAGGATGGATCCGTTTTAGGCTTGGCTAAAGAAGTGAATAAGAGATACAATGTTGGTTTGTCAAGAGGAAATATATAATGTGGATGCCCCTTATACTAAATCTAAATGATGAACTAAATTTTGAGGAATAAAACCCTATTTTATCCCCACATTGATATGTGAACTGAGTCATGAGAGTTATCTAAAAGTATGGATAAACAAGCCCTACTTGAACCCACTCTGGTGTGTAAACTGAATATGATAAGTAATCTATTTGGAGGTCAAGATGGTCATTCATACCTCATAATCTAGGTTTAGTGGTAAAATATGGATAAACCATTACAATAAACTATATGACCCAACATAGTGAAATCTTGGGGACATCCTAGTGATAATATGAGTGTAATATAATAATTTGCATGTACAGAATGGTATAATGTTATCTAATCTATATAACTTTGGGGAATCCTATGAGATCGAGGACATGTGTTTTTCATCATGCCCCCAAACCTCATATATAATTAATATAAGTGTGTTCCTTATGTATAAAACTATATCTATATAGGGATGGCATACCATGTACATTCCCCCACAATCATAATCTAAGTTAGGAACTATTTTAAAATCCTATGTAAAATCTAAGCATGAACTAATATATTATAAGATCATAGAACCCTATAAATTTGTTTAAACTTGTATTTCTAAACATTTGAGCAAATCTATGTATTTAAATATCTAAGTCAATCTGAGCTAATCTAAGTTAATTTATAACAATCTAAACAAGTGTGTATCTAAATATATGAGTTAATATAAAATAATATGAGTGAATCTAAACAATTCTAGGTAAATTTGTGTATCTAAATATTTGAATCAATCTAAGAAAATTTGTATATCTAAATATTTGGGTATCTGAATAATTATATATCTAGGTATCTGAATCAATGTGAGTAGTGTAAATATGACCCCTTTTTGGAGAGAGATCCAAGACTATGGTAAGGGTTTCTAACCAAAAGTGATGTTTATAATCACGTTAGTGATGGTTAACATTGTTAATATGAACATAAGATTCATTATCATGTGGCTTTTATGGGAATTGTTTTAGAAATAGTGACCAATATAGGCTTATGGTCTATAGTGGGTTGTTAAGGAAACATAGGTTTTATAAATTTATGAAATGAATTTGATTGTAATAGTAGTATAATTTAAATGCTGTGTTGTCTATCATGATCAAGTCCCACACATAATAAATAGATAAAATATAGGAGCTACAATTCTTGAGATATCATGTTTGAGAGAAACTAGTATTAGTTAGGAAAATTGGCACATCAGGTCAACCTTAGTTAGGTGGAATTTTTAAATTATGAATTAAATAAGTTGGTGGAATTATTTTAGAATCATTTGAATCAATTAACTTGAGAGGAATTTTTCCTTCTAAGCTTAGAAACATGCTGAGGAGATGAAAAGTGAATATGACCTACTACGAGGAGGTGTAGGCTCTCATCTAAGCCAGGGAACTGGTTATCATGATAAGGAATCTATCATTTTACCTATTTTTGACATATTTATTACCTTTTCAATAAATTTTAATGAAATTTTGGTGATTTAAGGACCTATTTTTGAGGACCACGTTATTGTCCTCAATATGACACTAGTGTCTTGGTTACAATACTACTATCTTAGTTATAACTCTAATATCAAGGCTACAGTATTGTTTCTAACAAGTTTTTTCATTTTTTCACATTCAAAAGGAAGTAAGAAACTAAAATAAATGGTCTAGGGTTAGATGTTACCTGGATGAGGTCTACGCACTATTATCTAGATGTTGTAGGGACTCCTCTTTGGCTGTGGAGGATGACACCTGTAGAAGAAAGAGACTCAAACAAGGAGATTGTTAGATGGATATAAAGTGGACTGCCAAAAAAAAGCTTAGCCTCAGAAGTGTAAAGACTTCCTTGTGGGATGACAGTCCACTGTTAATAAGTAAAAGTGTTGGAAATAAAGAAATGACAAATGACTAGCAAAGAGGAAACTAGATAATGCGTACCTATTGTCTGCTATCAATCTACCACAGTCACTGACATCAGTTAGTCTACGAGCATTGGTTGGTCAAGGTCACTGACATCGGTTAGTCTACCGATGTCGGTAGGGGCAGTGGGCCTGGTGGCTAGCGTCAGTCGAGGTAATGGTCTTGGACAAGGTCTGGATGGGTTTTTGGTTAACAGAATGGTCTGTAGAATGGTCTGTGGTAGTCTACGAGTCTGTTTGGAGGTCTATGTAGGGTTTACAAAGCAAAAAGTATGGTCTGAAAGAGGGATCAGACAAAGGATTAGGGTGAAATGGGAGGATAAGAATTTAGGTCTGGTCTGGGTGGTGATATTACTTAGAAGCAGTAACTAGAAAACATAATGAAAACACAAAAGAAATACTTAGTTGTGGCTTACTGAAGAAAGAGTGTAGCAGACTAGTTACTGATGCTACTGGTGTAGAAAACCTATTGCTGATGCTGCTAGTGTAGAAGGCTTCTTGTAAGGTGGAGTGACTGATGCAGAGTAGTTGTACCTTGTGATGCTTGCTATGTGTTTGGGAGAGAGGGCGCGAGAGAGGTCAAAAGACTAGAAAGCTGGCTGATTGGAAGGATGGAAAAAGATTCAAGATTGGCTGATCTGCATTTTGGACATAGAAATGTAGTTTTGAAGGCAACTGACGTCGGCAATACCACCGACGTCGGCTGACTACTGACCAACGTCAGCAGCCAAAGAATATGAAAAAGGAATAAAAATAGCCTTTTGTCCGTTCTTCCTTCTGCCGAGGTCAGCTGGTCATGGGAAAATGGTTGAAGGTAGGTTAAAATAGATGTGAGAGGTTGAGTGGGATAAGGGAAATGGGGTCTAGGCATTTAAGTCTTGGCATGGGGTAGATGAAGGGATCCAAGGAGAGGTATCCAAGGTGGGGTGAGGTGTCATGGGGAGAGAGAGAGAGGGAATTATTAATTCAAAATAGATAATTATTTTAAATTAATAAGACATAGGGGGCATGTTGAAGTGGAAAGGGACCAAGGGGGAGAGGTGACCAAGGAGTAGACATGATTTCGGTGTCTACATTTGCCCCTTTTTGTCTTGTTGGTTGTTCTTGATGAACTGCAAGAGAAAAATAGGAGTTGATTGCCCTAGGTATGGGATGAGGTGTTCCCCCCTCAAAGTGAGAATCAAGGGAAGGGAATTGGAGATCGAGTGTCAATTTGATAGAGAGATTGATGGATATGGTGAAGATGGGGTGTGAATGTTGCAAAAGTTGGGATTGCATGCATACCACTTCACAAGATGGTCAGGTCAAATTATCATAGGTCAAGGGTCGAGGAGTGCCAAAATCAAAATAATCGGGCCCTAGCATTTAGTCGTAGCTGATTGGGTTATTTGATCCAAGCTGTAGCTCTAATGGTCATCATGTTCCAGGTATCCCAGGCTCAGGAAGTGCTCTTGGAAACATAGAAACATCACAAGTAGTGTGGATCAACTTGTTCATGATCCTATACTTGTGAGGGTCAAAATATGGGCTGCAAACAATTTTGCTAACCATTCGTTGTTAGGTTGTGGAGCTAAAAGCTTCACCAGGATGCAAACAAGAAGAGTTACAGAGGTTACAGAGAGTTGCAGAATGAGTTCCAGGGCAACTGACATTGGTCTGATCAACTAACGTTGGTCAAATAGTAGTGAAGAAGCAACCAATGTTAGTTACCAGTCGGCCAACATCGGTTAGGGAGGAGCTGATGTCGGCAGCCTGTGCATGAATATGCAGTTTGCCTGTTGATTCTAGAGAGTCTATTTTTGGACTGTTAGTTTGCATGTTAAAGGATAGTTATAGTCTTGAGTTGCACATCTAATTATTTTAATTAAGATAGTCTAATTATTGTATGCATGGGATATATATAATAGACTCATGGGCTATATTGTAAGCAAGTGCTAGAGAGTAAGAGAGCAAAATAAGCTCCTTCAGAGAGAGGAGAGCAATGGTGTGTTCCTCCTAATGCCACAGTACCAAGTGTGGGTGCTAGTTTGGAGAATCAGAAGGGTTCTTCGTATATGTATGATCTTGGTCAGCAAGTGTGCATGGCTTCTTTTGGAGATCTACAATGGTGAGTAAGGTCTGGTGATTTGTAAGTAGCAGCAAAGAGTGGGAGATCTACTTGGAGTATGGTTGTGTACTTGGTGTACTGGTAGCATGTTACTGACTGGTGGAGGTGAACAATAATTCTATATTTGAGTTATTTATTGGGACTGTGAGAGAGAGGGAAGAAGGTCTTGAGGTGTGGCGAGCCTTTGAGGTGGAAGAAGAAGTGGCATCTTCTTTATTTTAATTTCTTTTGAGTGATTATTAATACAATTGTGTATTGTCTCTCATAGCCTGTATTGTTTCATATTTTTAGTTATCATTCTGGTTAAATTTCGTGTCTAGTTGCTAATACAAGAGGTAATCATATATGCTCTAATTGGTGGAGCAAGATCCTGACATGTGGTATCAGAGCTTTTGGTTGGGTTACTAACAGGTGGTTTTAGATCTGGTTAGTATTTGTTGATTACAGGTCACTCTCAGGGGTTTCAGATTGAGTGGGAATATAGCAATGGCAGAAGAAAGTAAGCTATGAATGGAGAAACTGAATAGCATGAATGGTCTGATTGATGGAAAGAAAGAGAAGGTAAAGGGAGATTGTTGGTTGGTAGAAGATCAACATGTAGAAGCAGATGTTGTAGGTGTTGTTGCACAGGTTGCTCTGGATAAAGTAGAATCTTTGTTTACAGATTCTTTTGCCTCTTTCCATGAAGCCTGAAATAGAGCATCTTTTCATGGGTATGTCTTTGGAGACTTTGGAGAGATTTATTTAGGGGTTGGTGAGCCTTGTTAGATTGTTGGCAAAGGGGAAGTGAAGCTGAAAATGCAGACAGATAACACACAGGTGTTGAATGAGGTCATGCAAGTACCAGTCTTGGAGATGAGTCTAATTTCTTTAGGAAAGTTGGGTGATGGGAGATGCATAGTAACTCTCACAATGGATGCACTTAAATTAGATGGTGGTAAGACAGTAGGTATCCTTTATCTGTCTACTTATATTACTGATTCACCTTCTGTTGCAGAGATGTGGCTTTGTAGGATTGGTCACATATGTAGAAGGGGAATGCATGTTCTTAAGCGAAAGATAGATATCTTTGATAAACTTAAGAACTGGAAAGCCTTGGTGTTCATGGAGGAGATGGCAAACAGAGATCAGTTGAGGGGACTGAATTATTTTGAGCAAGGCTATGTTGATTTGAATAAGGTTTTGATCTAAAAAGAGCTCATCGGTGTGAACACAGGTACCAGTGTCGGTCAGACATTAACCAACGTTGATAATAGGAAGATCGACATTGGTCAAGAAGGAACTGACATAGATAGAAGGGATACCAGCGTTGGCTAGGGAAATGACGTTGGTAGTCAGGGTCAGTGTAGGGAACTGACATCAGTCAGATGCAGATTGGGAGATGGCCGAGATTGGTTACTGGAATGGATGGTGGGCAGATAGCAACCTGTCAATAAGTCTCAAATGCCCATATGGAGGTCAGAAAGGTAAGTGAACCTCATATTCATTGTTCACCTTCTTTACATTGCTTATTGATGGCCAAGAACCAAGAAGATGTGAAGAGGCAATGTAAGTAGAATCCAGAAATAGTGGGAGCTTGGCATGGATGAGGAGTGTGAGTCCTTAGAGAAGAACCAAACATGAATTTGTTGGTGGAGTTGTCAGCTAGAAGAAAGCACTGAGAGATGGATGGATTCCTAAGTTGAAGAAGAGAGTGGATGGATACGTCAGACAAAAGGCCAAGGTATATGGTCTTGAAGAAGCTGCAGGACAGTGGTATAGGGCTGATAGGTGGTACCAGGTAGATGACAAAGCAGAGCTTTTGTCAATGTCAGTATAACCATTGTTTTTATCTTACCAGGTGGATGCTAGTTGCAACATTATCTTGTTACTGTATGTGGAAGATGAGCTTGGAGCAGGTTCATACATATAGGATTTTATTGAGCTAAAAGTAAGGTTAGTTTAGTGGCATGTCATGAGGAATTTGGAGCAGAAAAATTCTTTGGCATAAGAGACATGGAAGATCACAAGTTGATCTCTAGTGGGAGTTAATGTGAAGACGGTGTTGGTAGGGTTCAAGATGCAAGATGTAGAATCGGTAAGCACACCAAGGGCTAGACAGTTTAAGCAGAGCTTAGAACAGGGTTTGAAATCACATAAGGTCTAGTGTAGACCTGAGTTTTCTCAAGCAGTGGGAGTTGTCAAAGAGTTTGGAGCCAATTTGGGGAAAGAGGATTCTCAGGTATCTGAGAGGGACTAGCAGCAAGGATTCTTGTTATGTAGGGTCAAGGTCTTCACTACATGGAGTTATAGGTTCAGATAGTTGGATGACAGGTGTAACATCACAAGATGTGTGGTGGTTGGTCCTCAGGATTGATCTTGAAGAGGGATATAAGCTAGGGAATCAATTAGATGGTGTACAGGTATAGGTACAAGTGTAGCTATTTATCTCCAAGTGGGAGATTGTTAGGTTGTGGAGCTAAAAGCTTCACCAGGATGCAAATAAGAGTTATAGAGGTTGCAGAGGTTGCAAAGAGTTGCAGAATGAGTTATAGGGCAACCGACATCAATCTGATCAATCGACATTGGTCAAATAGTAGTGAAGAAGTAACCAACATCGATTACCAGTCAGTCGACATCAGTCAAGGAGGAGCCAATGTCAACAGCCTGTGCATGAACATGTAGTTCTCATGTTGATTTTGGAGAGTCTATTTTTGGACTGTTAGTTTGCATGTTAAAGGCTAGTTATAGTTTTGAGTTGCGCATCTAATTATTGTAATTAAGATATTCTAATTATTATATGCATGAGATCTATTTAATAGACTCATGGGCTGTATTGTAAGCAAGTGCTAGAGAGTAAGAGAGCAAAATAAGCTCCTTCAGAGAGAGGAGAGCAATGGTGTGTTCCTCTTAGTGCCACAGTACCAAGTGTGGGTGCTAGTTTGGAGAATTAGAAGGGTTCTTCATATATGTATGATCTTGGTCAGCAGGTGTGCATGGCTTCTTTTGGAGATCGATAATGGTGAGTAAGGTCTAGTGATTTGCAAGTAGCAGTAGAGAGCAGGGGATCTACTTAGAGTATGGTTGTGTACTTGGTGTACTGGCAGTGTGTTACTGACTGGTGGAGGTGAACAAAAATTATGTATTTGAGTTGTGTGTTGGGACCGAGAGAAAGAGGGAAGAAGGTCTTAAGGTGTGGCGAGCCTTTGAAGTGGAAGAAGTGGCATCTTCTTTATTGTATTTTCTTCTGAGTGATTATTAATACAATTGTGTATTGTCTCTTATAGCCTGTGTTGTTTCATATTTCTAGTTGCTAATACAAGAGGTAATCATATATGATCTAATTGGTGGAGCAAGATCCTGACATTCATGAGGTAGCATACATGCAAAAACAACCAAGGCAACATTGTCTTGGAAGTGGTCGTGGTTAGAGGAGATAGTCACGATCTCCAAGGTCATTGGTCGAGTCGAGTCTGAGATAGATAGTTGATCTGTTAGATGGATGGATGAAGGAATGGTTGAGCTAACCTTAGAAGATGGTGTGTCAACTGAGTGCTGTCTACATAGCCCCAGTTGTTAGGGCCTCAGGTTGATGTAGTTCTCCCTAAAAGGGAGGAAGAGGGTCGGTTATGGATGGGTTGGATGAGGTTAAGTCATGGTCAAAGAGAAAAATGGTTTGTCCATCAAATAGATGAACAAACAGATATGGCCAAGCTAACCCTAGAAGATGTCATGTCAATTGAGTGCTGCCTACATAGCCCCAGTCGTTAGGGACTCAAACCAATGTAGTTTAGACTGGGTGAAAGGTTGGTTTGGTCATGATAAATGACGAGGGTAATATGGTTTGTCCATTGGATAGATGAACAAATGGATGTGGCTGAGCTAACCCCAGAAGACGTCATGGCATCTGAGTGCTACCTACATAGCCCTGTCATTAGGGCCTCAGACCAATGTAGTTTGAGTTAAGAGGCAAAATGGTTGATGATTGGTTTGGTGATTGGTTTGGACTAGGTTAAGTTTTAGAACTTCCCATATGTATGAGGGTACGTGCTTGAAATGATGAGGGTAAGATGGTTTGTCCATCGAATAGACGAACAAATGGATGTGGCCGAGCTAACTCCAAAAGATGTCATGGCATCTGAGTGCTGCCTACATAGCCCTGTCGTTAGGGCCTCAGACTAATGTAGTTCGAGACTAAGAGGTAAAATTGGTTGATGATTGGTTTGGACTAGGTTAAAGGTTTAGCACTTCCTATATGTCTGATGGTACGTGCTTGAAATGATGAGGGGAAGATGATGTTACAGAATTTTCCATATTATGTGATGGTGTATTCTATAACATTGGTGATGTGGTCTTTCATCCCTAGCAATTTTCCATATTCGTGATGGTCTATGCTAAAAATGAATTGAGACTATTTATGCTTTAGCGAGTAATGGTTTATGCTTGGCATAAATTGTGTGGTCGATAGTTTCCATGTGTATTGTTGTCCATAGAAACTAGTGTGAATAGGTTATGATAATATTTATTGGTTTGAAAAAGGTTTGGTCTGGTTAGGTAGAAAATGGTTTGGTTGAATGTGACCAAAGTGTGAAAAAAAGTGAAAGGCAAATTGCTCTTTCATTGACACAGACCATAATGATAGCATAGGTAGGGGGTTTTGCAAACAAAATCCCCATTCATGCATCACATCGTTGACCATTGGTTGTATTAGAGAAGTAATCGAATCACTTTGACATTAAAATGAGCTTGAAGTCTCTTGAGTAGGTGATATGATATATGAGGATAGGGTAACCCTTTTTAGTAGGGATAACTTTGCCCCTTTTTATAGGAGAGCCTAAGAACAACTACAAGTCAAGTCCATGACCCCCCCCCTTTTTTTTTGGTAGACTGATCAATGCGGAAAGTCTACATAGAGATGTCATTGTGCTTTGTGGTCATTTGTGAAGCTGATCGATGCAGGAAGCTTCTAAGAGAGTGTTGTTTATAGCAAGAGTTTAGTCATAGCCATCATTCGAGCGAGTGGTCTATATTTTTACTTTTTATATGTTTGAGGGCTTTGAATAGCTGTCCTTCGAGGGAGTAGTCTATTAGCTACAACAATGACAATACAGTTGTCCTTTGAGGGAGTAGTCTGCCTTTAGAGTTTGTGACCTTTGATATTTTAACAGCTTGATTTATTTTTGACAGAATTTTGAGTCATGGACAAGACTATAGAAGTGTAAGGGCTCCCTTTTATTAATACAAAGCATCCATACTTTATAAAAGGGTTACATAGGATTTTTTTTAGGGGAATAGGGTTGAAAGGAATGAGGATTAAGAGGACGGGGATTGCTCAAGGGACGAGCTCAAGTTAAATGTCAAGTGAATGAGTACTCGACTAACAGTAGAATGGTCACAAATGCAAGGCATTAAGGGGCTCAAGTTTTGGTCGGCCTTCAAAAGAAGATAGATGATAAGTCCCTGATCTATGCTTGTGCGTGATGATGTAAGGTCTGAGCCAATTAGGAGAAAACTTGCCTCATTTGCTTCTTTCCATATTGGTCACATGTTGGTTGATGTTGGACATGAAGTTGGTTGATATGTTGTTGGCATGTTTGGTTGGTATTTGGTTGAGGTTTGGTCAAGGTTTGGTTGAGGCTTGGTCGAGACTTGGTCAAGGCTTGGTTGAGGCTTGGTTGAGGTCGGTTGATATTTGGTCGAGGTTTGGTCAATGGTCAGTTGAATGTTTGGTCAAGGTTTGGTTGATGGTCGGTTGAATGTTTGGTCGAGGTTTGGTTGATGATATGTGGTCGAGGCTTGGTTGAGGTCATGATGAAAAGGTTGGTTGATGTTTGGTCAAGGTTGATAGTCAAGATAAAGGCAAGTTCCCCTAGTCGCTTATGTGACAGGGAGAATGTTTGACAGACTTAGTTTGAGAGGGCAAGATCTTGATCTTCCATATTGGAGGTTGGAATCTCATAATGACTGAAAGTGATAGAGGCAATGGTTGGTAATGATTTGATTAAAGTGGCTAATGGTTGGGGGTCATCAGGCTGGACCTCCATCGATTGTAAGGCTTGGATCAAAGTTTGATGATGCTATGGAGAGTTTTGTATGAAATCATACAAAGACATCTTCACAGGGGTCATGTGGTGAGGTTGTTTCACCACGGAGTCAGGGATTGTCTTTGAGGATGTTGGTCAAGATGTGCCCAAGACAGTAATCTTGGGTTTTGGTTGTGATGAAGGCTTTGTAGATGGGGATGTCCAAGGGATAGAAACATGTTTTTCCCTTTATCCTTTTAGGTCGGTGGGCTGGTCGTCAAGTTGACTGTGTTGATTTTGAATAAGGGGGTTAAAGGCGGTGGAGGGGCCATAGTCTTGTATGGAGATCCCAATTTAGGTGATGATGTTTGTGAGGCATGTGATGGTGTTGATGGTTTGTTTAAAGGGTGGTCAAAAGGATGCTTGATGAGAAGGGTATCCTTTTTTCGGTGTTGATGAATGACAGTTTTAAGAGCGCAACAATGCTCAGTGTCATGTCTCGGTGTGCGATGATAGTGACAAAATTTAGTGTTGTTGAACCAAGATGGTCTTGATTTGAGAGTTGATGAGTGTGAAGGTGAGGAGGTATGGGAAGCATAGGATGATGTTGAAGGTTTATTGATAATATGGTCAAGAAGAAGGGTGTCTTTCTCCAAACATTGGTGAATGACAACCTTGAGGGCACAATATTGCTCAGTGTCATGTCCCGGCGTGCGATGATATGCAAAAAATTTAGTGTCATCGAACTAGGGTAGTTTTGGTCTGAGAGATTGGTATGGTTTAAGAGGTGGAAGACTGATGTGAGAAGAATGTAAAAGTTGTTGTAACAGTAAGGCATAAGAACCTGCCAATGGGTTTGCATGTTTTTTTGTAGTAGGGGTTGATGACTTTTGTTTTGGAGGCATAGGAAGCATTGGTCATTTTGGAGGAAATATATGTTTAATGGGTAAAGGGGATAATGGAGGCAATTCGCCTCTATGAGGTTTTGGAGTAGGAAGCACTCCTATTAAGGTGGATGGATGTGGGCCCAAAATAGAAGGCAATGATGAAGGTGGGGGAGGAATTCTCTAGTGTGGTTTAGTGGCCTTCTTTGGTTTGGTTTGAAGGCCACTATTGTGTGAGGCAAGATTAGATATGGGGCGAACACCAAGAGATTTAATCTTTTTTGGCATGGTGGACGTCTGCGTGGGTTTGGGTTTAGATGTGGATGGAGGTGAGTGAGATGTAGCGATCTCAGGCAAGAGGCAAGAGAAAACCATCACTGGGTCTTCCTCAGTTGAAGTGGATGAAGAGACAGGGTCTTCTCTTGGTGTAGAAGAAATTGGAGAATGTGACTCCTCAAGAGGATAGAGGGCAGGGATGATGGTGCCTTCTACTTGTGGTTGAGGAGTAGGAAGGGTATTGTCCCCCATTGGTAGGAGGAAGGATGAATGTGGGGCTAATGGCATTGGTATGGTCAAGGCATCCTCCAATATAAGAGAGGTTGATGCAGAACTAATAGGAGAAGATGGCTCTTCTACCTGTCAGAGAGGTTGGTTAGACATAAGAGGCAAGACCATGTTGACCATGCATATATTATGCTCGTGGGAGCTATCGGCCATGGTCTGGACATTGTTTTAGCTATGAGGATGGTTAGGAAAAGGTTACTTGAAGATATCAATGTTTTGGTTGTGTGGCATGCTCAGGTTATCCAAAACAAGATCTCCCTCATCTATCATGTCTTGGACAATATTCTTGAAGGTTCAGCAGTTGTTTATGTCATGTCCTTGGACACGGTGATAGTGACAGAAGTCATTCTCCCTATACCATGTAAGGAGGGCTTTTGAAGGGTCGAATTGAGGTGGTCAGATTGGAGGGAGATTGAGGACCCCCTGCTTAATGAGTTTTTCCAACACGAAAGCGTATGACTCTCTAATTGGAGTGTATTTACTCTGTATGTACCATTGTTGGAATTGTTTTGTGATGCTTTGTGATGTTGAAGGTTGAGATTGGTTGGTTGTTATAGAGGATGGTGATCTAACGACCATAGTGTTGGCCACTCCTTTAGACTTGGAATTGGTAGAAGAAGAAGGTCTGGAAGAAGAAGGGTCATCAACTTTTGCATTGGTATTACGCAATTTGACCTTGTCCTCTTCAATAGCATGGAGTTCAAGCTTTTGAGCCATGGTGAAAGCTTTGTCAAAAGTGCAAAATGTTTGAATCCACAAGGTGGATGAGATGTGCATGGCACATGATCGAGAGAAGAGCTCAATGAGCTCGGGTTGAGGTAAGGAAAAGGAGAGCTGGTTGATTAGGCCTCTCTAGTGGGTGATGAAATTGGCTATGGATTCATCGTCAAATTGTCAAATATAATACAGATTTGTGATTGAAACCTTTTTGGTGATATTGATCGAAAAGTGGTCAAGGAATAATTGGGTGAGTTGAGTGAATGAAAAGAGAGAGTGACTGGTGAGAGAGATATACCAATCGAGGGCAAGACCAGAAAGCAACATGGGGAATATGCATAGTAATAATGCATCATCATGGGCTATAAGATAACAAGCATGTCTGAATGCTTGTAGATGTTGCTACGGGTCTTCCTTACTCTGGAAGTGAGTAAATTTAGGAAGTTCTCACTGAATTGGATACAGTCGGATTGGGATGGAGGGATGGATGGGTTCATTACAAATTTGGTCATATGAAAGGACATTGCTTGAACCAGAAATGAAAACCTCAAGATTAGACATTTTGTCCATCAGCATCTTCATGAGATCAGCTGATGGATTGATAGATGGGGTGCCCCCTAGGTTTTAAGGCACTTGGAAGGTGCTAAAAGAGGCATATGACGTAGTCAGTTGCGCTTGTATAGGCACAACATATTGATAACTAGTCATTGGGATAGATATGGAAGCCAAGGGTGGTTGTGCCATGGAGTTAGAGGGCACAAATTGAATAAGGGCCGCCAAAGGTGGTTGAGGGGTGGCAACACTGGTTGAAGGGTAGGTAGTTACTCTTGTGTTAATGGGGGCAAGAATAGGCAGGATGGAGACAACTAGATTTTGGAAAGGGGTAGAACTTTGATGAATAGTTTGTGGTTGATGGCGAGCCAAAACCCTGATGGAAGTGGGCCCAAAAATAGAAGGAGAAACCACACTTTGAAGATTAGTCATGGTCGGGTTGATGGTCGAAGCAAAGGCCAAAGTGGTCATGGGTTGGGTAGTAGACGATGTCGATATCGTTGCCGCTTTAGTTAAGGAGGTTGGCATCCCATAGACTGGGTTGCCTGAAGAGTCTCGTATTTGGCTTCTCACGAGATAATGTTGAAGGGACTTGACATTGAGGTCAAGGAACCTTTCAAAGTCTTGGTCCCCTTTGGGGATAATAAATGGTCACGTCAGGGTTGGTCGAGGAGGAGTTTGTTCAGTCTCTGAATGATACTCCATTAGAGGACTAGTTATAAAAGGCGAAGGCAGAAGTGATTGTTGCCTTGCTTGGTCAAAAAGAGTTCTAGTTTGACTACGTGTCAAAACTAGTCAAGGCAAAAGGTTCAGGTTTCAAAAACTATGTTTTTTAGTCTCAAAAAACCAGAATGGGTGTTGGACAGCAAGAAAGTTGGGTTTTTAAGCTTGTTGTTTTGAGAAGAAAAATTGTGACAGTGACTGACGTCGGTTGAAAAACCAATGTCGATGAGAATAAGTGGCCGACGTTGGTCAGATAACCAATGTCGATGAAAATAGGTTGCCAGCGTTGGTTGGAAAATCGATGTCAGTGACTGTGTTTTTCCAAAAACTAAGAGAATTTGAAATTTTTTTGGAAAAAAAGAAGAAAATGTCCTCACTATCTCAAAAAACCAAATAAAGACAAAAGAAGATGAAGATAGACAGACCCTAAGGGTTAAATCCTAAGAATCAACTTTTAGAATCATGTTGCCTTATGCCTTAGAGTGTGTTTGGGAAGTTGGCTTATAGAACGGGTCCTAGAAGAGGTAGTCTAAAGTTGGTTTCAGGTTAGTTTCGGTGCTCAAGATCTGTGTTAGGTTGTGTACATGGCCTGGTGCTAAGGAGCAAGCTCCCCTCACTTCACGAGCCTAGTGATAAGCTAGTCTCGCTTAGCTAGTATATACTTCCCCTAGAGATTATCCTCTGCCAGAGAACAAAGTGGGCTTTCCCATTGGTAGTGAAGTTCAAGTGGGATTGCCGAGATGGGTAAGGTATCCTCTAGGTGATGAAATCCTAGTCGGACTTTATCTTAGGTGTGTTTAGATGTTTGATTTTGTGCAAGTGGTTTGGTCATGTAACATAAGTGGACTACGCTTTATTCATGATGCGGTTTTAATTACTAGATGTGTGGACTAAATATGTAAGCAAGTAGAAATGAGATGCAATAGATTTTAAGCCCAAATTGAAATGTGTGTTCATATGCAGACAAGTGAAGAAAAGGTTAAAGAGTATGAAATTTACTACCCTAAGATGTAAGAAGAAAGAAAAATAAGGATTGTTTTTAACTTTGCTAATAGTGTCTTTTAGAAGAGATAGAAGAAAAGAGTGCAAGAAGAGACCTAATGCACCTATATGAAAAGTTTGCTTTAGAAGAAAAAAGTATGAACCCAAGGAAAACTCCTAGGGTCCTACCGAGCATGCCAGAATGTTTCTAACAAGTTTTTTCACTTTTCCACATTCAAAAGGAAGTAAGAAACTAAAATAAATGGTCTAGGGTTAGATGTTACCCAGATGAGGTCTGTGCACCGTTATCCAGACGTTGTAGGGACACCTCTTTGGCTGTGGAGGATGACACCTATAGAAGAAAGAGACTCAAATCAGGAGATTTTTAGATGGATATGAAGTGGACTATCAAGCAAAAGCTCAGTCTCAAAAGTGCAAAGACTTCCTTGTGGGATGACAGTCCACTGTTAATAAGTAAAAGTGTCAAAAATAAAGAAATGACAAATGACTAGCAAAGAGGAAACTAGATAATGCATACCTACTGTCTGCTGTCGGTCTACCATAGTCACCGACATTAGTTAGTCTACGGGTGTCAGTTGGTCAAGGTCGCCAATGTCGGTTAGTCTGTTGATGTCAGTAGGGGCAGTGGGCTTGGTGGCCAGTGTCGGTCGGGGCAATGGTCTTGGACAAGGTCTGGATGGGTTTGTGGTCGATAGAATGATCTATAGAATGGTCTGTGGTAGTCTGAGAGTCTATTTGGAGGTCTGTGCAAGGTTTACAGAGTAGAAAGTATGGTTTGAAAGAGGGATCAGACAAAGGATTGGGGTGAAAAGGGAGGATAAGGATTTGGGTCTGGTCTGGTTGATAGCCGGGTCTGGGTGGTGATATTACTTAGAAACAGTAACTAGAAAACATAATGAAAACATAGAAGAAATACTTAGCTATGGCTTGCTGAAGAAAGAGTGTAGCAGACTGGTTGCTGATGCTGCTGGTGTAGAAAACTTGTTTCTAATGCTACTAGTGTAGAAGGATTCCTGTAAGGTGAAGTGACTGATGTAGAGTAGCTATACCCTGTGATGCTTGCTGTGTGTTTGGGAGAGAGGGTGCGAGAGAGGTCAGAAGACTTGAAAGTTGGCTGATTGGAAGGATGGAAAAAGATTCAAGATTGGCTGATCTGCATTCTGGACACAGAAATATAGTTTTGAAGGCAATCGACGTTGGGAATACCATCGACATCAGCCGATTATTGACCGACATCGATAGCCAAAGAATAGGAAAAAGGGCTAAAAATAGCCTTTTATCCATTCTTCCTTCTGCCGAGGTCAGCTGGTCGTGGGAAAATGGTCGAAGGCAGGTTAAAATGGATGCGAGAGGCTGAGTGGGATAAGGGAAATGGGGTCTAGACATTTAAGTCTTGGCATGGGGTAGATGAAGGGATCCAAGGAGAGGTATCCAAGGTGGGGTGAGGTGTCATGGGGAGAGAGAGAGAGGGAATTATTAATTCAAAATAGATAATTATTTTAAATTAATAAGACATAGGGGGCATGTTGAAGTGGAAAGGGACCAAGGGGGAGAGGCGACCAGGGAGTAGACATGATTTCAGTGTTTACAAGTACGAGTGTCCACTAGAGTTAATATCACTAGTTTTACTTCTAATTTGTGATTGATTAATTATAATGCATTTTTATTTATCATTTATAGATGTTAATGCCAAATTTTGCTATGTTTTTTAGGTATATGCACATATGGAGTTCTAGAGTGTCCAAATGATGGAGTGTTTGGATGGACTACCCCTAATACATGATGAGAGGGTAGTGATTGATTGAGCTACTTGGGCCATTTGAAATCACTTGATCTGATGCCCTAGGACAACCATATGATGAATAAATTGTGTTAGAGGTAGAATGTTGGTATTTGTATATTATAATTTCCCACTAGTGAGATCATGTTGATGTTGGAAGAAATGTATAGGATATTGAGATTACCCATTACTAGTCAAAGGGTAGTCTTACAAGAGGAGAAAAGGGACAAAGCCATAGAGTAGTTTCCTAGGTACGTTATAGCTATCCATATGAGGAACCATTAGTTAGGGAGTAGTATTGATGTGTTGTTATCTTTAATTGCTATGGATAATGTTCCATAGTTGTATAAGTTTTTGACGGTGCTAATGGCTTCCTTCATTATTGTGGATGGGATTTGGGTATCTATCTCATATAAAATGCATGGTATGTTTTACTAAATTTTTTATTTTTATCTATTTATAGAAGAAAGGTAAAAATAAAAGAGGGGTAGAGGTTATTAGAACCTAGATGGATTTGCACTTTGTAATCCAGATGGTTTTAAATACTCTTTTTTGGATTGGGAAGATGTCCTACAATAAGATATAACTATAAAAGGGTTGGTTAGTTAGGTAAATGGTTGGACTGCCTAGCAAGATAGATCCAAAAAACATGATCTATCTAGGAGGCTGTCAATTAACCTTTTGATACGAGTTAATGTTAAAAAGAAAAGTTTGTAAAACATAAAAGTACTAGATCTAAATAAATAAATACTTTAAAAATGAAATGTTAGTTGTAAAAGAATAAGATTTAGGTGAATGATAAATCATTAAATAAATGTTCAAGTCAGTTCAGGTTGTTATTTTTGGTCTATGGGGTGATAGGGCCCAAGAAAATAGGGTTTTGATTAAGGTTGGTGGTTGGTTGTTGCTTAATAGTTTTTGGTCAAAAAAGTTCACATATTAACCATTAGTAGCTAGGGTGACTATCAATATTTTAGGTGACAATTGATGGTTATGGTGACCTTCAATGATTGAATTGACCATCAATGATTAGGTTGACCATTAGTGGTTACTATGGGTTTGGATGGCTTATTGGTTTCCATCCATAATAGGTTATGGGTTGGTTATAGAATGATTTTGTGGGTTGATGGAGATTGGTTAATGGTCATGAGGGTAAGAGAGGGAATTAAAAATATCAAGGGGAAAGGTTTAGTTTAGGTAGAGGTGTTAAAATAAAACAAAGTAAATGAATACATGAAAATAAATACTTAACTTTGAAGTTAATTAAATATATTGGTGAAACCTAGAGGAAGTTTGACGAAGTAATGATGCCTATGGTTGCAAAGTAATTTTGGAAAAGTGTTAGGTCCCTTTTATTCTATATAGTGGGCTAGAAGGAAGACCTACAAAATAACATCTTAATGAAAAATATATGAGATGATTGATTGTCCAATCATTTCCTTTCTTTTTCACCTCCTACTCCCCTCCTTTTATAGGCAAAGAGAGATGGAGGTAGAAGGCTCCATATAAAGTATGGTTGATGATTTTTAGGCTTATAATGCATTAGAAAATAAAAGGTAGACTTATAGATTATATTTTGATGTGTTATATAACACATTGATCAAGTTAGTAAGTTCAATTACTGAGAACCTGATCATTGGTGGTCAGGCTATCTATCGATGGTCAAGCTAACTATTGATGGTTAGGCTAACCATTGATGATTATGGTGAAAATTGATGGTCAAGTATTCAAAGTTGGTAGGTCAAGGTGGGTTTAAAATGGTTAGGTTAGATTAAAGGTGAATGGTTTAGGTTAAAGGTGGGTTAGTGGGTGAAGTTTGGCCAAGGTGGGCATCTAGGGGTATTTTGACATTTGGAACCATCATGTGCATTTTTTTGATGTCTAAATTTTCACCCTTTTTATTACGTAGTTTTTATTATCATGCTACAAAACCAAAAAAGATTACAGTTCAAAGGTTTAGTTACCCTAAGTAGGGGAGAAGGTGATCCCCCTAAAACTAGGAGTTGATGAGGTGAAATAAAATTAGTTTTAGGTATGATGAGTGGTTAAGTGGATGGGAATGTAGGTGACAAGGGTGGTATGTGAGGTTGGGAATTAAGTCAAAAACATGCACAAAAAATATGACTAAGTATGATAGTCAAGATCATGCATAGACTAAGTTGTCAATATTGGTTGAAGTAAGGCTAGTTTTAGAAGGACAAGTGATAGGGTAACTAGGCACCAACATTAGGCACAATTTGTTGGGTTACTCTATAAGATTCCAAGACAAGGTTAGTATCTCATAGGTATCCAAGGTAGGAAGTGCTCCCAAAAAAGACACAAAATGTAGGGTTTTCAAAAAATGTGCAAATAGTTTGGGCTAAAAATAGCCAATGTCAAGGTAGATGTGGTTCAATGGTTGGTTAGTTTGTTAGAGATGGTGTTCTCCAATGGTTCACAGTTGGTTTGTAGAGAATAGGTTCTCTCTAAAATTTGGTTAGTGGTGTTCAAATGGGTTGCACCAATTTGATATACCACTTAGTTTGGGTTTGGTAGGAGAATGGTAAACTCCAATGGTTTATGGTTGATAGAGAAGGTACTCTCAAATGGAGTTGGAAATATTGTCATTGATGTCAAAGGTTTAGTATTATTGGTGATAAAGACCCCATTGAATTTAATGTTGTTTATCTTGTCTAATGTGAGTTAATATCTATTTAATATTAATGAATATATTTTTGGTTGCATATGAGACAAAATAAGGGCCCATGGAGAAGTCGAAGAGCCACGGGGTAAAGACAAAAGAAGGATGGGACAAATTTTCCCATGAAGAGTCATCTTGGGGAATTCCAAAAGTCACCAAGATGAGGACAAAAGATGGAAGGACGTTTTTGGTCATGAAGGGTCACCACATAACTTTTCAAATGCTTGAATATGAAGGGTCATATAAGTTTGGCACCATTTTCCATGAGAATTGAAGGGTCACAAAGGGGGAAGGCCAAAGGTCATTCGGAAAGCTATAAATAAAGGCTTGAGAAGCCATTTGAAAACATGGAAGATAGAGGTTGATTTCATATTTTATTATCTATCTTAGAAGAGCAATTGTGACAGTTGAATATGATTTGTATTTGTTATATCTAGCTTAGAAGAGCAAAGGTGAGAGAGAGTAAAGAGATGTTGTATTGAATTATCATTTGTTGATATAGCAATATTGAGAGATAGGTGTGTGGTATACACAAAGTGGTTGGTGCTCTTTTGGGTTAGTGCTCACGAATAGTAGCTTGTTTGGTTCTCAACAAAGGGGTATGGTGCTCATATGGGTTGGTGCTCATGAATAGTAGCTGGGTTGGTGCTCGACAAAGGGGTATGGTGGTCCTACAAGTTTGGCTTGTGAATATTGTTTGGGTTGGTTCTCATTCATATACTTGAGATTGTTCTCTATGGTTTTTCCCACATTGGGTTTCCACGTTATATCTGGTGTCTCTCTCTATCTTGTGTGATGTTTATTATTTGAGTTTTATTGCATATCTTAAATGTTTTATTAAGGGAAAGTTTTATAAGATATATGATATACTGATTCACCCCCCCCCTCTTAGTATATTCCATGCTTAGTAATTGGTATCAGAGTAGGTTCCTTTTTGAAAAAGTTTTATAGCTTGAAGGTAGATCAGGAAAGCACAAGATGGCCATACATAAAGGTGCCTCTGCAAGCAAAATAATAGTTGATCAAGAAGAAGAAGACGATGAAGCCAAAGTGAATATGGAAGGAGAACTCATGTGTGCCTTAGAAGAGTTGAAAATTGTTGAAACTAAAAGTTGAAGATTGAAGCATCAAATTGAGAAAAATGAAAAGGAGTCAAAGGAGATAATTGAATATCTACAAGTGCACTTTGAAGAAGCCAAAAAAAATGAAGAAGATCTGACGGTACAGTTGGAAATATCAATAAAATAATATGAAAGGTATGTTACTAAAATTGCCTCTTTAAAAGAAAAAATTGAGAAAGAAGTCAATAATAAAATAGTCAATGATTCAAAATTTGAGAATAGCACTAATATGTTGAATAAGATATTAGAAAGCCAAAAGGCAATATCAGATAAGATAGGTATCAGTTTTGAAAAGAAGAAGAGCTATGTTGAAGATCTTACAAATAAAGAAACAAGAAGGGAAGGAGTGAATGATATAGAAGACAAAGAAGGTTTGAAGGAACAAAGCTATAAAAGATAATTAGGTAAGAGATTCACAAATAGGTCCTATTTTTATGGTTACTATTTTTATTGTAATGGCTATGGTCATAAGAAATAAGAATGTAGAAAAAAAGCTAACAATCTCAAAAATAAGGAAAGGAAAGGTCATGTAGAGTCAAGTAGAAGCTATAACTCTTTTGCTCCTCTATCAAGCTTTGATGAAGAGACCATAATTTGTTACAAGTGTAACAACTTCAGACACATAGCTTGGTATTGTAGAAGCGTGTTTGAGTTAGTCAAGAAGGACCAGAGTTTCAGGGCTCCATTCATCAATAAAAAGGTCTAGATATGGTAGAAGAAACAATCTGAAGGTTCTATGTTGGTCCAGACAGCTTTGCATGCAAGAAATGAAGAAAAGCCATGGTTTATTAATATCAGATGTTTGAGGCACATGATAGGAGACAAGAGAAAGTTCATAACCTTGAAGAAGATCAATGGTGGCACAGTAAAATTTGGGGACAATACTACTGCCAAAATTGCTAGAAAAGGTACACTAAGTTTAGATAATGGTAGAACTAAAACTGAAAATGTTTTATATGTAGAAGGTCTTAAGCATAATCTTTTGAGTTTAAGTCAAATGTGTGATCAGGGGCACACACTAAAGTTTATGTATAAGGTATTGAAATTAGAAGAAAAGATTTAGATGTATTGATTGCAGATGCTCAGAGAATAGGTAATAACTTATATATGCTATCAGACATCAAAGGTCAAAAATGTTGTTTGAGTTAGATTGAAGAAAGTTGGCTATGGCACAAGAGAATGGGGCACATAAATTTTGACAATCTTGTCAAAATTTGCAAAAAGCAAGCAGTCAGGAATCTTCCAAAGATCACAAAGCCATCTAACACGCTTTGTGGACCTTGTCAACATGGGAAGTAGGCTAAAAGGTGGTTCAAAACAAAAGAGTACCCAACCAATCAAATGCTAGAGCTGATCTATGTGGACCTATGAGGATTCAAAGTACTCAAGGTGATAAATATTTCATGTTGCTTATTGATGATTTTTCAGATATGACTTGGATAATGTTTTTACAGAAAAAATTAGAAGCTTTTAGACAGTTTAAAGTATTCAAAGCATTAGTGGAGAATGAAACTAATCTAAAGATTAAGTGTCTAAGATCAGATTGAGGAGGAGAATTCATGTCAGATCAATTTATTGATTTCTATGAAGATCATGGAATAAAGAGACAGTATTTAGTAGCCAGAACTCCACAACAAAATTGAGTAGTTGAATGGAAAAATAGAATAGTTTAAGAGATGGCAAGAACAATGCTAAATGAATCCAAGATAGCAAATAAATATTGGAGAGAGGTGGTTGGTATAGTAGTGCATATTTAGAATAGAGATTTATTAAGAGTCAATAGTGACAAGACTCCTTATGAGCTATGGAAAGACAAACCAGCAACAGTTGATTATTTCAGAGTTTTTGGTAACAAAGGCTTCATAAATAGAACTGATGAAAAACTTGGTAAATTTGAATCTAGAGCAGATGAAGTTATATTTCTAGGTTATTATTGCAAAAGTAAAGCTTGTAAATGTTATAACAAGAGAACCAAGAAAATTGTTGAAAGTGCAAGTGTCAGGATAGAAGAAAATGGAACACAAAAGATCAGTGATCTAGTAGACATTCCTAAAATCATTGAAGAGGAAGGATTTGAGGAATCAAATGAAGATGAGGAAAAGGAAAAGGAGAAAAAGGGCACCAAGACTCCATCCAAATATGTTCAAAAAAATCATAATGAAATTGACATCATCAGGGATATAAAAGAAGGAATTCACACCAGAAGAATGATGGTAAGTGAATCTGAACAAGTTAATTTCTCTTTGTTATCTAAAATTCAGCTTAGAAAATTTTCAAAAGCTAGACATGATGAGCATTGGGTTAAGGCTATGGATGAAGAATTAGATCAGATAGAAAAGAATGATACTTGGGAATTAGTGTCTAGACCAAAAGATCACAATGTGATAGGAACAAATGTGTTTATAGAAATAAGTTGAATGAAAATGGAGAAGTAACCATAAATAAAGCAAGATTAGTATGTAAAGGATATGCTTAGATTGAGGGAATAGATTTTGAAGAAACTTTTACACTAGTAGCAAGGTTAGAGGCTACTAGAATGTTTCTTGCATATGCAGTATTTAAAAATTTCAAAGTATTTTAGATGGATGTCAAATTTTCCTTCCTAAATGGGAATCTTGAAGAAGAGGTCTACATTGAGCAGCCTAAGGGGTTTATTCTCTCGAATATTAGTAATCATGTATGCAGATTGAAGAAAGAAAACAAGATCCCAAAGCTTGGTATGCAAGACTTGATAAGCACCTACAAGATTAAGGATTCAAGAGAGGATTTGCTGATAGTAATCTTTACATCAAAATATAAGGTGAGCATCAATTGACTATTGTGGTATATGTTGATGATATCATTTTTAGAGGAAATATTGAAAATATGACAAAATAATTTTCTAATAGAATGCAAAAATAATTTGAGATGCCTATGCTTGGAGAATTATCATTTTTCTTAAGATTAAAAATATTTCAATAAAATAAAGAAATTTTTATATCTCAAAGTAAAAATGCCAAGGAAATGTTGAAGAAATTTGGTTTTGAGGATTGTGTACCAGTTGGCACACTTATGTGTATAAGAAATAAGGTGAGCAAGGGTGAAGATTCACCTAATAGAGATCAATCTTTGTATAGATCTATGATTTATAGTCTTTTATATTTGACAACATTGAGACCAGACATCATGCATGCAGTAGATATGGTTACAAGATATCAGTCATCTCCAAGAAATAGTCATGTTCAGTTGGTGAAAAGAATATTCAGATATATCAAAGGGCCATTGGATTATGGATTATGGTATCCCACAGGTAAATATTTCACTTTAGTTGCTTATACAGATTCAGATTGGGTAGGGTGCTTAGATGATAGAAAGAGTACAAGTGGAGGAGCTTCCTTCCTTGGTGATTACTTACTATCATGGCTAAGCAAGAAGCAGAACTTAGTATCACTTTCTACAGCTGAAGCAAAATATATTGCAGCAGTATTGTGTTGTACTCAAGAGCTTTGGATGAAGCAAAATTTGGAAGATATCAAGGTAAAGTATGATGAACCTATTTCCATTTTTTGTGATAACACAAGTGCTATAAATATTTTGAAAAATACAGTAATGCATTCAAGAACAAAACATATTCCCATTAGATATCACTTCTTGAGAGAGTAGGTTGCAGATCAACAGGTTAAGATGGAATATATTAGTACTACAGAGTATATTGTAGATATTTTCACAAAGGCACTACCAAAAGACACATTTGAGTGTCTGCAAGAGAAGTTGGGAGTAATTTCCTTTATTTTCTACCATTGAGGTTCATCATCAATTGAGGGGGAGCTAAGTGTTAGCTCCAAGTAGGCCCTTTACCATTGATGTCAAAAGGGGAGAATAATAGGTACAAGTATAGGTGCAAAAAATTGGTATAGGGAATAGGTACAAGTTGCTACAGTAAGGGGGAGTTACTATATGTTTTCAGATGATAGGGTGTGCAGGTAACAGGATGTGGCAGTTTCAAGATTGAGGTTGCCATCAATGACAAAGGGGGAGATTATTGGAAATATTGTCATTGATGTCAAAGGTTTAGTATTATTGGTGATAAAGGCCCCATTTCATTTAATGTTGTTTATCTTGGCTAATGTGAGTTAATATTAATGAATATATTTTTGGTTTCATATGAGATAAAAGAAGGGCCCATGGAGAAGTCAAAGAGCCACGGGGTAAAGACAAAAGAAGGATGGGATGCATTTTCCCATGAAGAGTCATCTTGGGGAATTCCAAAAGCACCAAGATGAGGACAAAAGATGGAAGGATGTTTTTGGTCATGAAGGGTCACCACATGACTTTTCAAATCCTTGAATATGAAGGGTCATACAATTTTGGCACCATTTTCCATGAGGATTGAAGGGTCACAAAGGGGGAAGGCCAAAGGTAATTTGGAAAGCTATAAATAAAGGCTTGAGAAGCCATTTGAAAATATGGAAGATAGAGGTTGATTTCATATTGTATTATCTAGCTTAGAAGAGTAATTGTGAGACTTGAATATGATTTCTATTTGTTATATCTAGCTTAGAAGAGCAAAGGTGAGAGAGAGGAAAGAGATGTTGTATTGAACTATCATTTGTTGATATAGCAACATTGAGAGATAGGTGTGTGGTATACACAAAGGGGTTGGTGCTCTTGTGGGTTGGTGCTCATGAATAGTAGCTAGGTTGGTGCTCGGCAAAGGGGTATGGTGCTCCTATGGGTTGGTGCTCATGAATACTAGCTAGGTTGGTGCTCGGTAAAGGGGTATGGTGCTCCTACAAGTTTGGCTTGTGAATATTGTTTGGGTTGGTTCTCATTCATATACTTGAGATTGTTCTCTGTGGTTTTTCCCACATTGGGTTTCCATATTATATCTGGTGTCTCTCTCTATCTTGTGTGATGTTTATTATTTGAGTTTTATTGCATATCTTGAATTTTTGATTAAGTGAATTTGAGTAAGGGAAAGTTTTATTATATATATGATATACTGATTCACCCCTCCTCTCAGTATATTTCATGCTTAACAAATGGTTCATGGTTAAGGTAAGGGTCAGTTGGAGAAGGGTAATCTCCAGATGTTGGTGTTTATAGAGAAGGTACTCTCTAATGGATTTTTGGCAAAGTTTCTCTCTTAGTTTTGATGGTTTAGTTAATTGGTTGATAGAGAAGGTGACTCTTAAATAAGTTAATTGATTGGTTAGTTTAATGGGTTAGTTTCAATGACTTAGAAGGGGGATGAGACATCTTTCTAAGTGGTCATGAAAGTATGAGGAGATTAAATGATCTTATTGACAAAGACAAAGATGGAAAGATGGATGGAATTATGAACATAAGCCCCTATAATCATTTTACATTTTTATTAGTTTGATGGTTAAAAAGAGAACTTAATCACATGGTGTCAAGTAAGCTCAAAAATCCTTTGATTTGTGGATGACAGAAGGGAAGATGGATGATAGGTATGATAACCTTATTATTGGGATGACTTACCCCTTATATAGGCTACCTAATAACCATGATGGACAAGTCCATGTCATATGCTAGGTGTAGATTGATCAACACAAGAAGTCTATTGATGTTATTATGAAAGCTGACTATAGTTTTCTAGGGATTGATTAGTGTTTGATTATGATATATGGTCTATTATTTCTATATTTGATATTTTTAGGAAGATAATCAATACATGAAGATTTAAATGATTACTTTTGACAAGGTTGACTTAGCCATCCTTCAATGGAGTGGTCTAAGTTTGGATTTTTTCATGTTTGATAGCTATCCTTCAAGGGAGCAGTCTACATGTTAGAGGTATTGATCTAATTGATAGTTTGGTATCCCTAATTATTTATATGTTAGTTTCAACATAGAATATCTATATAGGCCTAAAGTTTTTCTCTATGGAGGCAAATCCATAGCACAAAGATGTTGATGATGGGTAAAAGAGGTGTTTTAAGTGACAAGGATCATGGGAATCCATCCTAAAAATGTTAGAAAGTACCATGAGGATCATGTCATGGGTAGAGTCAAGGTATTCATTCTTAGGATTAGGATAAAACTATGATGTATAATCACATGATCCTATTTTTAATTGATTGTCCTTAAAGGTAAGGGGATGAAGGTGATTGAAAACAAGGGATGAGCTTAAATTAGACATAAGATGACAAGGAACTTGGTTTAACCAAATAACATGCGTATAATTGTAAAAGCACTTTAGGAGGTTGAGGTTTTGATATGCTCCATATCTATGCTTACATAAATGGTTGACATCAATAGGCAGAGTAGATGTCCCTCATTTACTTTCTAATACCTGATTAGATGTGGAAAAGATTTAGATTGAAAAAAAGTGAAGGATTCATAGGTGATAGTTTGGTGGAGAAGGGTAATCTCCAATGGTTTTTTGGGTGGTGGAGAAGGGTAATCTCTAATGGTTGGGGGAGAAGGTTACTCCCAAATAGGTTGGGTAGTGTCTATATGGGTTCCATCAATTTGGTATACCACTTGGGTTAGATTGGATTGATGGAGAAGTCACTCTCTAATGGTTGGGGGAGAAGGTGACTTCCAAATGGGTTGGTGGAGAAGGGTTATCTCCAATCATTAGGAGAGAAGGTGACTCCCAAATAGGTTGGGTGGTATATAAATGCGTTACCCCAAATTTGGTATACTTCAAGGTTTAGGTTGGGTTGATGGAGAATATACTTTCCAATATTTTATGGTTGGTTAGTTGATAGGTTTGGTGGATATGTTGAGGTAAAATTCCCAAGGGTTAGTTTGGTTAATTTTTAAGGTATGGTTTGGGTTTGATAAATAGTGAAAATCCTTATGGAGGTAAAGTTCCCCCAATTTTCTCTTTTCATGGATGGTCAAAGATGAGAAAATGATCCTAAGGTGAGGTTTTGGTTAATAAGAAGGTTTAGGAGGGTGAATATAACTCCATCCACCTCCCCAGAGGGGTTGTTAGTTGTTAGTGTTTAGTAGGTCAAGTTTGTTGGTAGTGGTTCAGGTGGGATATTTCCTCTATTGTACTAATGATAAGAAAATTTTATTGGGCCTAATTTTGGTAGGTTAGGGTAGGTTTGATGGGTTGATCTTAGTCTTAGTTGTTAGATAGGTTTGTTATGGTTGAGTTAAGAGTTATGTTGATTGTGGTTGATTGATTTAGTATAAATGTTGGTTTGATTGGTTAAGAGAGGTAAGATAAATGGTTGAGTTGGTTTGTTGGTTAGGTTGGTTTTATTTTTTGTTTTGGTTGGTGACGTGAGGTTGGGTAGGTGATTATAGGTAAAGTTAGTTCAATGGTAAATTTGGCTAGGTTAATGGTAGGTTTGGTTTGTTTGATGGTAGATGAGGTAGGATTAATGATAGGTAAAGTTGGGTTAATCGTATATGGGGTAGGATTAATAGTTGTTAAGGTAGGGTTGATGGTAGGTTCAATAAAATGGGTAAGTGGAAGAGGTTGGCTGGTGTGTTCCACATAGATAAGTGGAAGAGGTTGGTCGGTTGGTTCCACATGGGTAAGTGGAAAAGGTTGATTAGTTTCCTTGATTGTGATTTCAAAGGAAAGTTGAGAAGGTTCCATTTTAATAACAAGTAGTTTAGTTAAGGGTTGGATTATGGTTTTCTTAGTTGAAGGTTGACTAAGAACCAAATCTAATGGATGGACCTTGTTATATTGAGGGATTTGGTTATTAGTGTGCATAATAATGGGTGAAAAAGAGGTTTAATGATGGATTGCTCTTGAGTTTGAGAGCTAATTAATTGGTTTGATAGGTTTGGTTGAGTTGATAAGGTTATTTGATTTGATGGGTTGGGTATGCTTGATAAGGTTGGTTGGATTGATAAGGTGGGTTAATTTGGTAAATTTGGTTGATTGTTATTGGTTTTATTTGATAGAGTTGGTAAGGTTTTTAAGATGGGTTAGTTTGATATTTTGGGTAAGGTTGATAATCTAGGTTGGTTTGATAGGTTAGGTAAGGTAGATAAGTTAGTTTGATAGTTTTTGGTTAAATGGAAAAGAGGATAAACCAAATCTTGGTGTTGAGATAAAGAGGGTTACCTCAAAGTATGTTGGGGTAGGTGACCCAGTGGTTGATGAGGTTGGATAGGTTAAAGTTGAGGTTGGTTATGATAATTGTTAAGTAATTTTTGATGGGTTATTGGTTGGGTATGATGATGGTGAAAGGTCATTGCTAGGTTATTGGTTGGTTGTAGTTGAGATTTGATTGGTTATAGTTAGGGTTTGATTGATCATGGATACCAGAAATATATGACTCTAACTTGATCATCTAATCCATTAACATTGTATACAAGTCAGGTGGTTGTTGATAATTTGTTGGTTGGTTGTAGTTGAGGTTTGATAGGTGATATGTAAGGTTTGATTGATTTATTTTGGGTGAGGTTAGGTTAGTGGTAGGTAAGGTTAAAATCATAAGTGGCTTATGATGCAAGGTATCAATCTAAGATAAGATTATTATTTTTGAAGATCTTAACAAAGTTATGATCTCTAGGAGAGAATATATTTTGGTTCCCCATTGGATAAGGCAATGGAGGCAAGATGGCGGAAGGTAAGTTTCTCACAACTCAAAATAAAAAATAGATAAGAAAAAGTCAAAATGGAAAAACACACACTAAAATATGTTACCTCTTAGGATTCTCTTAGTCTTTCTTTTGGCTTATGCCTTACATTAGAAATAATGTTAGAAGACTTGGATTGTAGATTGGCTACTATAAAAAAAATCTATCGTTGGTTTGAAGTTAGTTTTGATTCTCAAAATTTGTATGGAAAGTCAATATGTAGCTTGATATTGGGGCCTACCCCATCACTTCACACACTAAAATGATAAGGGTGTCAGATGATTAGCCAAGATATACCAATTTTTAGAGTTTAGACTTAGCCAAAGAGTTTAATTTTGGTTTCTTTTGTTGGTGCTGAAGTCCAAGTAAGATAGCCAAAGGGTGAAGGTTTACATTTAGGTGATGAAATCTTAATCGGGCCTTATGTCAGGTGTTAATGTGTGTTGATTGATAAGTGGTTTGGTATGTGTGTGATAAAAATATGAAGTTATGATTGATTACATTTCTTTAATTTAACTAAGTGATTTAAACATGTAATTAATCATTGTATGTAGTTAATTTTATACCTAAAATAAATTATCAATTTCATTGTATGAGCACAAAATAAAGAATAAAATGAAACTAGATGTAACTAGGTCCCACTGGGTGTGCTAGAATGTTTTACTCAAATTTTGGTTTTTATTTGTTTATAGAAGAAGGTAAAATTGAAAGAGGGTTAAAGGTTAGTAGAACCTAGATGGGTTTGCACTCTGTAATCTAGATGGTTGTAGATACTCTTCTTTAGCTTGGGAAGATGGCCTGCAATAAGATAGATGTAATGAAATTATTTAGATGTTCACATAGAATAATTTTCTATCACATAGAATAAGAAAATATGAGATATCACACAACAATAATTTATAGGAGAGAAGAATATCGGATAATATAGAAAAGCCACTTCGAGGGGGCAACCTCCATAATAATGCACTAAGAGAAAAATACTTAACATGATGATCAAAGACTAACCACTACCTTCTATATATAGTCTACTTAACCATGGTTATTATAGAAGCTAACTTAACTAAGAGCATAGATAAATATAACAAGAATATAAAAGAGGTTTGTAATCCACAAGTCAACCACACATATCTCAAGACACACCAAAGGTTAAGGGCATAGCATTTTCCTCCCCTAAAAAACAACATTGTCCTTAATGTTGAGTCAACTCTGGATATTACTGCATAAAAGATTCATACTCCCAAGTAGCATCTTCACAGGGCAGATTCTTCCATTTGATTAGGTACTCTTTAATTACTCGAGACCACAACTACTTAGTATGCATTTGAAGGATCACCCCAAGATTAAGAAAGACTCTTATTTCCTCATCCAATTTTGGTAACTCAATTTGGGTACCACTTTGTGTCCAATGACTTTCTTCAGGCATGATACATGAAATACTAGATGGAGTGGAGGAAGAAAAATCTAACTTGTAGGTAATACTACAAATTCTTTGCAAGATCTAATAAGGACCATAATACTTAGAAGACAACTTGTTATCCTTTTTCTATTACTTCAAAGACATCTACTTAAATGGTTATAAGTGAACAAAAACCCAATCACCAATTTCAAAGAGCCTTTCACTCCTATGATGATCTACCTGTTGTTTCATGCAATTTTGGGCCATGGTTAAATTTTCATGCAAACTAGTAAGGACCTCCTATTGATGGTAAATATGTTCTTCAACTAAACAAACCTTAGGATGGACCTTCAAGGTTGAAGTGATGGATGGTGGGTGGTATCCATATAGTGCCAAAAAAGAAGATATTTTGGAAGAACTATGAACAGAAGTATTATACCACTATTTAACAAGTGGTAACCAATGAACCCATTTTTTTTGTTTATCAAACACAAAAAAATGTAGACATCCTTCTAGAAATTTTTTGACTACCTCAATTTGTCCATCAGATTGAAGATGATATGATGAGCTATGAGCCAACTAGGTGCCCAGACATGCAAATAACTTAGTCTAAAAATCATTAGTGAAGATGGGATCTCAATCACTATCAATGATCTTAGGGGTACCATACAGTTTTGAAATTTTATTAAAAAAAGTAGAAGCTATTGTACTAGTAAAAAATGGCTATGATAAAGAACATAAATGAGAATACTTATTGAGATGATCTACCACAACCATGATAACATTTTAACCATTAGATCTCGGTAACCCTATAATGAAATCGATAGACACCTCTTCCCAATGTTAGGTCAGGATGGATAAAGGTTGAAAAATACCTAGGATCTTGATGGTTTCTCCTTTATTTTTTTGACAAATCATACATTCAACCACATATTTTTGGACATCCCCCTTGAGTCCTTCCCAAAACAAATCCTACTTGATTCTATGATAGGTTTTCAAAAATCCCAAATGACCCCCAATTGGAGTTGCATGAATTTCCTGAATGATTTTTTGTTTAAGAAGATAATTCTTACATAGGTAGAATTTATCTTATACCATAATGCATCACCCTTTAATGTGAATTTTTCAAATCTACCCAAACCTTTTTGAAGATTTTGAATCAAATCATGGGTAGCACTATTATCATCCCATTTTGATCATGCTTTCACTAGCCAATCTACCTGTAGAATGGTCATAACATATAACAAGGCCTCAAATGATTCATCCTTCCTAGATAGTGCATCTACCACTACATTTTCCTTACCTTTCTTATAGACTATTTCAAAATCATAGCCTAATATCTTAGTTACCCATTTATTTTGATCTTTAGATGATAACCTTTATTCCAAAAAATATTTGAGACTGTCATGATTAGTCTTTACCTGAAAGTGATGACCCATAAAATAAGGCCTCCATTATTTGACTAAATTCAAAATGGCCACCATTTCCTTATCATAAATGGGCTTGTGCTAATTTTTACCCTTCAGTTGATGACTTTAAAATGCAATTGGTCTACCTTATTACATGTGTAAAACACCCATACCATACCAAAATGTATCATATTCAACCACAAAAGTCTTGGAAAAATTAGGAGTAGCTAACACTAGAGTGGTGCACATTACCAATTTCAATTATTCAAATGTCCTAGTAGATGTATCATGCCACTTAAAGGAGTCTTTAATCAACAAAGATGTCAGTGTAGCTATAATACTACCATAATTTTTGACAAACCTGTGATAATAACTAGTTAGCATCAGAAATCCCCTTAGTTGCTTGAGTGTCTTAGGAATCGACCAGTCCACCATTGCTTGTATTTTTTTAGGATACACTTTTACTCCTATATGTGAAACTATATGACCAAAATACTCCACCTTATAAGCTCAAAAATTACATTTGTAAGGTTTGGAATACAATATATGTTGTTCCAAAATTGAGATTACCTATTTCACATGGTGTAAATGGTTTTCCCAATTTTTACTATAAATGAGGATATCATCAAAAAATATCAAAACAAATTTCCTCAAGTATGGCCTAAAAATAGTATTCATCAAACTTTGAAAGGTAGATGGTACATTTTTTATCCCAAAGGCATAACTAAAAACTCATGATGGCCCTCATGAGTCCTGAAACTAGTGTTGGGTATGTCTTCATCATATATCTAGATTTGATGATACCCAGAACACAGATCTAACTTGGTAAAATAAAGAGCACCATTTAATTCATCTAGAAAATCATCAATGATAGAAATAGGAAACTTATCTTTGATAGTGTAACTATTGAGTTTCTTGTAGTCAGGGCACATCCTCAAAGTGTCATCTTTGTTTCGCACCATGACAACTAGTGAAAAATATTAACTTTGGCTAAGGCAAATGATTCTTGCATCGAACATTTCTTGTACCATATTTTCAATTTCACTTTTTTGAGCATAGGGATACCTGTATGTCCTAATTTTGGGTGGTGTAATACCATGAATAAGTTTGATAGCATGATGATGGATGTGGCTAGGTGGAAGTCCTTTCAGTATGTCACCAAAAAAACTGAATGGGTATTTAATCACTTGTTTCAGATCAAGAGGTGTAGATGGATGAGTTAAATGAACTTCCATGGAAAACAATCAAGATAAAATTCCTTCAGCACCCTTTCATAGAATCTTTGTCATTTGATGGGATCTAACAAGTTATGGAGATTTATCCCTTAATCTCCTTACCTCAAATGTCATTTCCTCGGAATGAAAATGCATGAATAATTCCTAAAAATTCATCTTAATAGTTCCCAAAGTGGTGAGCCATTGTACTCCCAAAATAATTTTAGATCTCCCCATGGGAATAGAAAATATAGGATAATATGACAAGTAGTCTCCCATATCCAGCTTAATACTATGGCATTTTCTTGAAGAATTAACAATACCACCATCTATAATCATGAACTAAAATTCCAGAGTGGGATAAATGAAAAAGTTCAAGCAAGAAACTAACTTATTATTGATGAAGTTGTGTGTGCTCAAAGAATCAATTAGAATAGTGGCCTTCTATTTTTTAGGAAACCCACCACCTTTGAGTTTGGGGAGTAATAATACCTAAAATGGCATAACATGAAATAGTAGGGTAAGAGTCTTTTGATTCCTCCTCAGGACCTTCTTCATCCTCACCAACTATCTCCTCATCATCATCATCATCCTCATTAGCACCTTCGATGTAAAATAGATTCCTTTTAGTGTAATGATGACATTTACTCCATTTTATATCATAACCATAACACAACCCTTTGGCTTGCTTTTCCTTAATTTTTTGAGGTGTCAGTCTAGTGGGTTGAGAATATGATGGTGCTAAAAAGGTGTGATCATGACTAGTAGTGAAGGTTTTTCATTTGACCATATTTTTTTCCTTTATCATGCATGCTCATGGGATAGATTTTGATATAGATACTAGGTTAAGTATTCAAACCTCTAATTTGATTCTATATTTTAATACCACCCAAAAATAGATCAGTCAAATTTTACTCAATGATGTCTTCCACCCATAAGAATAGATTCTAAAACTGATGAATATAATCCTTCACAATTCTCATTTGTCATAGTTTGGCTAACTGGTCGAAGTAGTTCTTAGATACATTATTTTGATAATGAGCCAATAACTAATCAATGAAAATATACCATGTAACAAAATCACCATTATTTTTATTTTGAGCACATAACCAACAATACCAAATGAATTGATCAGATTTCAGATATAGAGATGCCATGATCACATTCTAAGAACTAGGAGTTTAATGCAGATCAAATAAATTATCAAGTTAGGTAATATAAGTGAGAGGATCCTTACCATCAAACTTATGCATGTCCACTTTGAGAAATATTGGTTTCAAACTAGAATTGGATTTGTTAGTGTTGAGAGGCCCTGAATGATGAAGTAGAGGGTTATTTGAGTATAACTAAGATGAAAGAGCAGAAAATAAATTAGTGATCTAATTTAATTGATTATGAACCCCATTAATCTCTTCACACATCCTTGAAACATTAGTTTAAATTGTAACAAATTCATCATGCCACACCACGCCTTTTATGTCAGCCTGAAGTTGAGAAATCAATAGATTTGAAGTTCTAGATTCCATGTTTCTAGAAGGAGTCTTATGAGTTTATTTCCCCCCTTTTCATCCCCATGTATAAGGACCAACCATATACAAACCCTAAGATGGTTTTTCCCCCAGAAATGTGTACTAGGGGATGATACCATTGTGATCACCTAACCAAAATGAATCTAATGACTACCTTTACACACTAGGGTAACAACTTTTGACACAAAAACATTTACTAACATAATATACCATTGCGATCATCTCATTGAGAGGAATCCCATGACTACAATTGTGAAAGGAAAAAAAATTCTAGACCTTTTTTTATTATATTTTTCAAAAAAGTGTTTTGGATAATACTGAACTTGTTGGTTGAATATTTTATTGATCAACGTACAAATAAATAAAATAGGTCTAATCAGCCAAAGTAGGAATATTAGTCATCCAAGTGACTAATCTCTCCTCTCATCAAGGGTAGGTTACCTATAGGTATGCTATATATATATAAATAGAAAATAATACTCAAGGGTGGGACAAACCATCCATCTCTCTTTCTTCAAAGATGATGCATGCAAATCAAAGGAAAAACTCAATGGAAATAATAGACATCACTCCTCTTCTTTCAGAAGTACTATTTAGCAAACCACAAGAATACTCTTGGTAGTAAATGCAAAATGTAGCAAAGGACGTAGTAACTAGAAAATCAAGATGCAGCACAAAGTCTCCACTTGGATTGCTCAAGAGTAAGATATGAAGGACAATGAGGTCACAAAGTCGTCCCAAGGTCCTTTACATAGAAATGAAAAGAAAACACACTAAAGAAAATTATGGGGGCACAAAGTCTCTCCACACTTGACTCTTCAGGACACCTTCCTGACTGTTGTCACTAATTCTGCTTGTTGAATTAAAGGAACATAAGATATATTAAGGAAAAAGACATAAGAATAGTTTCCCCAACAACAAAGATATCACAGCACAAAGTCTAAAAAATCACTTGCTTTCTTATTCCAATAACAAAATACGATCAACAAACTAAGCTCAAAGTCTCAGAAGTGCCTTCCAATTTGGGCAGAGTTTCATTCTAATTGTCAAAAAAGAGATATTTTACAATAACAAGAGAGTCCCTTATATAGCCATTTTAAGGACTCAGGAATAGTAACACATCATGTTGCATTGGAATCTATTAAGAAGATAGGCTGGAACTTAAGGGTGTTTACTCATTTGATTTTATCAATGCAGAGAAGCAAGTCACGCTATTGAAAGTTTGCAACTTTCAATATCCACCTGGCGATCTGATCCTACCTTCATCATTCCTCTTTTTTTGGTTAATTGAATCATGTCTTGGGTTCAATTTGTTGTTTTGTTCCTTCCTTGCTTTATGTTGGTCTTGGCCTTGAAGTCTGTGAATGCATTTGGGTTTGTAGATTAAAAGGATCAATGGCTATTTTATGAGCTTTAAAATTGATGTTCGTGCGCCTGTCACTATGTTTTCAATAGCTAGTTCACTGTGTTGAATTTGACGTCTTTAGGTGCGTCACCCTTTGATCCTCTTTTAGCTTTTCTATTTGGCACTTTTTTGGAAAGAATCTACCCATTTGGGATTTAAGAAATGATCTGCTTCCCCATAAGGTATCTACCCTTTGGGTGGTCTTTGACTGGCCTTCGAGCTTCTTTTTTTACATCTTCCCAAAGGGAAGGTGACCCTTCAGCGTTGGGGAAGTGTCCTTCTATTTGGAAATCGAGATTCCCCCACAAGGGCACCTACCCTTCAGGGTCCTTCAATGGCCTTTCGTGGCTTTCCTGCAGTAATTTTCCTCAAACAAATTCCCACAGACAAAAAGTCTGCAAAAATTGTTCCTATCACTTTTGCCTTGGTTATTTCTTCAAGATTTTTGCCCACAGCTTCTCTGAATTCTTTCGAGCTTTTTGTCCAAAGGAATTCCTTCAGACAAAAGTTTGAAAGAATTGTGATTATATGCCTTAAACAAAATTCTTGAAAGAATTTACCTTTGTGGCCTTCTTAAAAAATGACCCTTCCAAAGGGTGTTTTTATTAACCAAGTGCCTTCTGTAAGGGCACTTGTCCTTCGGGAGGGTCTTTGAACTTTTGCATTTTAACCAATCCTTTGAACCAAGGTCGTGAACCAACTATTGAACTGTTTGATTGAACTACTTGGTTGAACCAAAATGGTTCATGCCGATGAACCCTTTGATTGAACCAAGCGAACGAAGCAAAGCCTTGAACCAAGACGATGAACCGACTGTTGAACCACTTTGTTGAACCAATTGATTGAACCAAGCTTTGAACCAAAATGGTTCAAGCTGATGGTTCAAGATGATGGTTCAATTGAATGAACTAAGCCTTTGAACCATTTGTTTGAACCAATCGTTGAACCATGTTTTGGTTCAACGGTTCAAATAAAGCTTTGAACCGATTGATGAACCATTTGATTGAACCAAAGGATGAACCAAAATGTTGAAACAAATCGGACAAACCGATTGAATTGAAAGCATTGAATTGATTAAACATTGAACTCATTAAACCTTTAAACCAAGGTGGTTCAACGGTTCAACGGTTCAAGCCTCTTTTGCTTGAATGCTTGCTAATAGACATTTTTTATTGAATCGAGGCACTGAACCAATCTTGAAAATGACCAAGTGTTAGAAACTAATTCTTTTGGTTGAACCCACTTGCAGAAGCCTTGAACCTATAGAAATGAACCTACCTGTAGAGTCTGTAGAAATCAAGTCTGTAGAAATCAACATGTAAAGCTCATTGAACTTAGCCTGTAGAGTCCATAGATTTTCTCTTCCTGCTGAGTCCATAGATTTTTTCTTCCTGTAGAGTCTGTAGATTTAAGCCTATAGAGTCCATAGATTTAAGCCTATAGAGTCTGTAGATTTAAGCCTATAGAGTCCGTAGATTTCTAAGAAGCTTGAAAACTGAGGAATTTGAATGCCTAGGACAAATTTTGAAAAGGGGAGAGACAATTTTTATCTGTAGGACCAAAATAGTTCAAATGTTGTCCCAAAAATGAGTGATACTTTTTTGGGGGACAATAGAACTAACAAGAAATAATAATTCTTCTCAAATTTCACGTTATGTTTTTCACTCCTTCCCCTCACAAAATTCATGCCTCACCAAATTCTAAAAAATAATACCATAGAAAACTTGTCCAAATCAAACATTTGATACCACTTGTAATGAAATTACTTATATGTTTGCATAGAATGATTTTATATCACATAAAATAATCAAATATGATATATCACACAACAATAATTGATTGGAGAGTAGAATACTAGATATTATATCAAAGCCACTTCGAGGGGCAACCTCCACAATAATGACCTAAGAGTATAATAATTAACATGATGATCAAAGTCTAACTAATACCTCTTATATATAGTCTACTTAGCCATGGTTATTTCATAGGTCTATCTAACTAAGAACATAGAGAAATGTAACAAGAATATAAAAGAGGTATATGAGCCACAAGTTGGCCACACATATCCCAAGACATGCCAATGGTTAAATTCATAACAATAGAACTAAAAAAGGGTTAGTTAGTTAGGTAGATGGGTAGATTTCCTAGAAAGATAGATCGAAGAAGCATTTTATATCTAAGAGGATATAAATACACCTTTTGATACAAGTTAATGTTGAAAAGAAAATGTCGCATAACATAAAAGTAATAGATCTAAAGAAATAAATACTTTACAAATGAAATTCTAGTTGTAACAACATATATTTTAGGTGAAATATAAATCATTAAATATATGTTTATGTCAGATCAGGTTGTTATTTATAGTTTAGGAGGTGATAGGGGCCAAGAAAATAGGGTTTTGATTGAGGTTGGTGGTTGGTTTTTAATTATTAGTTTTTGGTCTAAAAAGTTTACATAGTGACTGTCAGTAGTCAGGGTGATCATTGACAGTTAGGGTGACCATCACTAGTTAGGGTGTCCCTCCATGGTTAGGGTGACCATCAATGGTTGAGGTGACCATTGATGGTTAGGGTGACCATCAATAGTCATTATGGGTTTGGACAACTTATTGATTTCCATCCAGAATAGGTTATGGGTTGTTTATAGAAAGGTTTTATGGGTTGTTGTAGGTTAGTTAATGGTTATGAGGGTAAGAGAGGTCCTTATAATTATCAAGGGAAAGGTTTGGTTTAGGTATTTGTGTTAAAATGAAACAAAGTAAATTAATAAATTAAAACAAATACTTAGATTTGAAGTTGGTTGAAGATGCCAATGAAACCTACAGAAATTTTGGTAGAGTAATGGTGCCTATGGTTGTGAAGAAATTTTGGCAAAGTGTTAGGTATTTGTTATGATAGCTAGTTGGCTAGAAGGAAGACTTTCAAAATAAAGTCTTGATGAAGAATATTTGAGATGATTGATTATCCATTTATTTTCCTCCTTTTTTACCTTCTGCTCCCCTCCTTTTATAAGTAAAGTGAGATGGAGGTAAAAGGTCCCATAATAAGTATAGTTGATGATTTCAAGGCTTATGATGTGTTATCAAATAGAGAAGGTGGACATATAGAAAATATTTTGATGTATTAGCTTTCATATAGATCAAATTGGTAAGTTTAGGTGCTACAAACCTAACCATTAGTGGTCAGGATAACTATCAATAGTTAGGCCAATTGTTGATGGTTAAGGTGACCATTAGCAGTCAAGTATTTGAATGTGATGGGTAAATGTGGGTTTCAAAAGGTTAGGTTGGGTTAAAGGTCAAAGGTGAATGGTTTAGGTTAAAGGTGGGTTAGTGGGTGAAGTTTGGCCAAGGTGGACATTCAGGGGTATTTCAATATTCAGAGTGATCATGTGCCAATTTCTAGTGTCTAAAGTTCCATAGTTATATAGGTTATTGATGGTGCCACTAGCTTCCTTCATTACTATTGATGGGAGTGTGTTATCTATCTCATATAAGATGCATGGAATAGTGTAGGATATAGAGGATCATGGAACCATATACTCATTGGGTCTTATAATGATAAACCACTTATATTAGGATTTCTACCATTTTAATTAGTATTTGTGCATGGGTGGCATTAGATCTTTGACATTACTACACTATTGGTATTATGAGAATTTTACAGTGGTTAGACTAGAGGGGTTTCCAAAGATGGATTGGGGTCACCTATTGATGTTTGTCAAGAGATGAACTGATACAACATGCATGAACTTGAGGAGCATGATGCATTGTAGATAGGTGTTGGATAGTTTGATAACTTGAAACATTATTTAGGGACCCTACATGGGTTTTTATGGGTAGCCTAGGGATGGTTTTTATTTGAGATAGGTTTGAGTGAGTTGTTGGTTGCATGAAAAATAGGTCAATGTATTTGCGAGATTTTATTATGAATGAGGTGAGATGACATTTGATGTTATCTAAGATGTGTCACCTATACCATGGGCATGGTTGAGGATTTATTGAGTGACAATGAGGCTAAGTAGTAGGCCCAGACCCATACTAACTTTTTTTTTTTTTTTTAGTGATAAAATGATATCTAGTTTTGAATGTACCCAATATAGATGTCATAAAAGTAATTGATGTCTACATAGTATGGTGGAATAACTATAGATGGTTACTATTATTTATAAGAGATATTATATCTAAATCCTATTAGGGTAGTTGAGGGTACACTGTCATTTTAGAGTTGTATATTTTTATAGTTTAGTGTTAGACATATCAATGAAACATCTAATGTATTGTGTTTGTATGTTTACGCCTAGGAGATGATGAGTATTGGGAAACCATCATTGAGGATGCTTATGAGAGATAACATGCCATATCCTTGATGATTTGGGGGATGATGGGATATTGGAGAGGGACATAGGATTTATAGGCATCCATGAGCATCTATTTGATTAAATCACCATTACCACTATGGAATATATATGAGTAACTATTTATAGTGATGAGGCACATACTAAGATACAAATGTGAATTATTCCCCCACCTAATGTTTTGGGTGGGGTATGTGTTAATATCATGGATGACTACATCCATATATAGTTAGATCATGTGGAGGTGATGCTGAGTTGGCAGTATTATAGGATAGAGAGAGGGTATATGAAGGCATATAGTTCTAGTGTTGATGTAAATCCTAGGATATTAAAGGGCCTAGGTACAATGGGTATATTTAGATAAATATTATAAACTGTTACATCATACTAATTTACCCAAAATGTATGAATAATAATAAAATTGACTTACCTAAAGTGAAATAAGTGTTTTTAGAGGTCAAGAAGACTTAAAAAGGATTGAATATTAGTCAAGAATATTTAGTCCTAGAACTAGGGTTAAGAACATTTGAATAGTAGTGTAGTTGGGAGGATAGTAGTACTACAGTGTTAGTTTCTAAGTTACAGTGTTAATGTCTTTTTTTGGAAACTCTAAGTAAGACTTTTAAGGGTGATGTAAGAGGGTTTTAGGGACATGTAATCAAATTTTGAGCACATAATCCTTTGTTTGTATCACTCTTTTCCTGAATCTTTTCCAAAAGCTAATAAAAACCTATACCCATGAAAGAAAAACAAGATAAAATGTAACATGGTTGTTGACACACTTAAAATTGTGTGAGTTTCAATCTCTAAATTTTACATGTGGATCAAACACCCAATATCCCCCCATACCTACTTCCTAATCTCTAATGATTTCCATTTTTAAGATTTTCAAGTTAGTAGTGGAGGAACACGTGCAAAATATGATCATGCCTAAAAAAATCACAAGTCACACTATGTGTCATAATTATGACACTAAATTTAAATATAGAAATGAAGTAAATTGCTTCAAAACGTTTCTTGACAATAGCTACTAGATAAAACAAAAAAAGACCAATTTGAACTACTATTTGGCTCTATGTAATAATGAGCACTCTATTAAAAAAAAAAAAAAATCATGGGGAGAGATAGGGATTATTGTGAAACTATTTATTATGTTGATGTGTAGTCAAACTAGAAAGTCTAGATAAATATAAAAAAGGAAGGACTTACTGAATTTATGCTCTGAATTGAAGGTTGTGATGAAATGCTAGCTATATATTTCATTATAGGCTGGAAACAATGCCAAGTTGTATTCATGGGTATTAGGTGGATGTCATAGAAAAAATCATCAGGGATATCACCATAATTTCTTATAAAGGAACTTAGACCTATAAGGATAAAATGCAAAAGCAAGAACCCATGTAGGTATTATTTAAGAAATACTTCGTGTTCTAAACTGATAAAAAGTGAATTCTTAAGGTTGACCTTTAGAGGAGATGGCCAGATATATCCCTATAGGTAATGCATTATCTAACCCTCGAAGGAAAATTTACTAATATTTTATTTCATCATTTATTGATGTCAAAGCATTTCAAATGCCTTCATATTATCCTATCATACTACCCTCTTATGTCACTGGAATCCTTTATTTTATCCTTTAAAAACAAACCCTCCTATAACATTATCCACCAAGGGTTAATTTTCCTACTTACGAAGAGAGGGACCCTTATGAGGAACCAAGAGATTAATATTAAGGATAGTAGTAAGGACAAGAGCCCTAGGTAGGATAAGTAAAAGTTGGATGATGATAGTAAAGATGAATCTTCCCCTTCCCCTCACCCAACTCACCCCCAAGTAGCTAGAAAGAAGGATAAAAGGAAATCCCATAAATTTTATCTACTAGAAAAGAGTGCATGAAATAATGTTAGTATAAGTCTTGATTTCTCTTGGGGTATTAAAAATATTAATTTTTAAATATACAAAATGAAAGATACTAATGTCTGGAAGAGGGACAAAGATAACTAGGCACACTTCTGAGAGGGTTCTATGTAAAGTTTGGTAGATTTTCATGACAATCTAGAGAAAATAGGTAGATGTCTTGTACCATTAAGGGAATAATGGAAAAACCTCATGCAAGAAGTGGATAAAATGAGGTAAGGTTGGGGTGACTTGAAGATGGTGGAAGGAAGCAAATGGAGACTAGAGGGAAATAAAAACAAAAAAGGTAATGACATCCATCACCCTGAGTAGTTCCAATTCCAAGAAATAAAAAGTGAGAACTGAGAAGGAAAAATGTTTGGCTGAGTGAAGGATAAACTTGGCAAAAATACCTGATACTCAAACTAGAGGCATTATGAGCAACATAAAGAAGACCAGAGAAAACATGAAGGAGACTTATTCTGAATAAATATAACTAATGTCTTTCTCATAGTCTTATTTTTTGTCAATACTTAGTGTCTGAATGACCAATGTGGCCTAGTTTTTATTTGTCTTGTCTAGCTAGTTTTATACTTGTTAAAGTATGGTTTTAAGGTCCCTATAAAACCTATTATTTACCTATAAAATAAAAAATATATCAAATGTAAAATGAAGACAAAAATTGGGTTATGAGATGTTACCATCGTGTAACATAGAACCACTATTGTCTTGATTGCTACCTATATTGAACCTAATAATAGGGGTCTCAAATTGCATTTAGTTCTCCTGTAGGGAACATGCATAATCAATGCACATGGTATACTATAATGACTTTTTATTAGGCCCTTCTTTCATCAAATATGTAAATCTATGTGTGATTACTAATTAATATGGAGTATGTTGAGCTATACTATTGACTGATTTTATGTAATTATGTGCCAAAGTTGTAAGTGATAAATGTAAAATGCCTTGTGAGGATATTTATATAGGAGGAGATTTTATTTGAATGTAATAACCTTTTATTATAGATGATAATATTAAAAATAAATATAACTTAATAAAATAAGGATTAAGGAAGGGTTAGGACCCAAAACATGTTTAAAAAGTGACCATTAGATACTAGCACTAAACTGGACACTAGCACACCATACTAGGTCCTAGACTATACTAGTGTCATGGGATCTCAAAAATAAGAAAAAAATATAAAAAATAGGCCATGGGACCCCTAATACTAGGATTACATGACATAATTCCATCAGGAGTGCAATAAATAGGATAAACAAGTCATAATAAAGATCAAAAGAACCAAATTGACCACATGAATAAAATTCATATTCATTACTAAGACCTTCCTATGAAATACCAAAAAAAGTCATAGTACTTGTGGTTGCTTAACCAAATTAGGGTGTGTACACAAGGCATGTGCCTCAAAATGAGATGGTTAAACTCTAAAGTGTGCTTAGATAACCAATATTGTATATTAATGAGAATTTGGATAGTAATAGAGGTAGATAAAATTTTATATATTGCATAAGATTATACCTCTAGTATTCTAACAAATATGATGTTATATGATTCAAATATGTATGAGGAAAGATATAACTAATTGAAATAGTGATGTGAGGAATTAAAAGGGGAACTATGTTAGTGTTAGGGAACTTGTTGGAAATTTTTGGCCTACATACTAATCTTATGTCTAGATAAACCATGTTGTTAATGGATGAGCAGATACACAAGGCTCTAGATGGAAGAAGTGGTCCAAGGATATTATTTTACTAACAAGGTTGTTAAAACACTTTGATTTCACTTAAAGTGTAATTTGAAATTTTTTAAGGGATAGGTCTAAAGTGTTTATAAGACCCTATGGGATGTAAAGAGTGCATTGAATAAGTATGGAAGTGCATAGCATTTATCTGGTTCTTCACTATGTTCATCTAGAGATCTTGGGTCTAGTGGCATAAATTCTATGTAGGCACTTTGATGACATCATCATTACCACATGTGGATATGTCAGGGAAAAATGGTCATATGGGTTCATTCATCTTGGTCCCTAATTACTATTCACTAAGTTCTAGGGCATCTACCAAAGTGCATCAAAATATATGAGCATTCAAAGTTGTCCTCTTAGGTATAATTTACTAGGTTTCCATACATAGCCATTTTTTAGGAAGCTCAAATAGATCCAAGTGAGCATATTGAAAAGTCCATATCTCACACATCTAGAATTTTTAGTAAAAAATGATCAAATGGATTCATCCATTTTATTCCCAAGAACATATGCACCATGTTTATGGTCATCCATTGAAGTACAACATATGTTATGCAAGTTCAAAGTTGGATCATAAGTTAGATTTCATTAGGTTTCCCATACTTAGCCAAATGAACTAGACCATTGTCAGGACGTCATATGGGAATGAATGGAATATTCAACTTGATCATTATGTAGACACATTTATAAATCTCTTGAAACTAGAAAATCAAATGGGCTCATCCATTTTAGTCTCAATAATATCTATTGAAAATTTGGTCCCTTCAAGACTTTTTCACTTCAAGTTATATCCCTTCAGATTTGGATCTACAACATAAGACATTTATTTTAATTTCAAAATAAATATCAAGAAAAAATCCATTTGTTCTTAAATTTGATGGTTTGTGGGATGTCAAATATTATCACATGGATGTCAAATGATGTCCCATAGACCGTTTAATTTCAAGCTCATAAAATAGCTATTGGTTTTCAAATAGTGGGTCCCAGTTAGATCTAATGGCACACATTAGATCATACATTCAAATCTAAAAGTGAGTAAAATACAAAGGGGTCAACAAATCTCAAAAGATAATGCATGCATGAAAAGTGTCAATAGTGCATTTAGCTAGCAGAGGATCAATGACTCATTGACATTTGTACATATCAAAATCAATAAAGTGAGATGAGTCAATATATCAGCAAGCTTAATCATATTTTGATATCCAATTAGAATGAAGGTAAGCCCAAATTTTTTCATAGAGGTTGAGTAACCATTTTTGAGCATGGAAAACAAGGTTTTTTAGGGTCAATATACCACCATTAAATCTCGTTCAAATGCAATGGAATGGTTTAAGTGATGCAGTCAAATATAAGGAATATGAAGGACCACCATTAGAGCTTAATATGGACCTCTAGTTTGACATTTTTATGGCTTGCAGGATTCATTCTCATGACAATGTTCACCATTTCTAAATAAGTACCTAGGTATGTTGAATTCTTGGCTCCTTTAGAGATAAAATGGGTATATTTAGATTTATTTATATCTAAAAAAGGGGATATGGTCTATAGGTCTACATTAATATGGAAAACTATGGGAAAACTAATAACCTTAGATTGTTTTTATCTATAGATGGGACTAATGATCCAGCATGGAAATAGAATAGCTATTTGATTCATGTAGAGGGTCCTTATCCTTCAACATGTCCATTTTTTTGACAAAAAGTAACCTAAAATTCACAAATCCATGTTTCTTTAAAACTCATGAGCATGAATGATTTGTCTTCATTAGGAGATGGCATGAGGAATGAAGGAAAGGACCTATTGGTTGGGATTCATATCTAAGTGTATTTAATGCATCCTTATAACTCTCAAAGACTTTCCCACTTGGTGAACCACAGGCAATGTCTTGATTGATCAAAAAGGTGGAAAGGATTTCATTGGCTAAGTTGTAAAAGGTGGTCGCTCAAGTTCAATTAATGTCACATGACAAAGTGTTATTTTTCTAATGGCATGCTCGTGCATTCTTTCTTTCTCTCTCTCTTCTCTTATATATCCTAGTATCATTCCCATTGAAGGGGTTCTCAGATCATAGAATTTAGCATTCTTTTATAAGACAAGGGCATTCATTGAGGCTCATGAAAAAGTGTGCTCATTTTGGTATGGTTTAACCCTATCAAAATATTGTAGGAAATACATTTTGAAGTAATAGGATGAACTCTTTGCCTATCTCTTATCTTTAATTAGTGCTTAGTATGCTTGTGTATGGTAAATTTGTAAAGAAGTTTCTTCTTATTTTGTTGTCCTTCTGCTTACCTCTTTGAAGGTGTTTTCAAACTAACTTGCAGGTCTAGATTAGTTTTTTACTTGGAACCTATTCTATGAAATATTTATTCAACTAGTGAGATTGAGTACACCATAGTCATCATTTACTAATCCAATGTGTGTTAAAGCTTATATGAGTGCCCATTTAACTTTGGTGCATCACCCTTATAGATTTTTTAGGAGCATTTAACCAACTTTATAACCTTTTTACCTATGAAGCATTAGATTAGCATTAGTTTTAGGTGATAATCAAAGAGCACATCGACCTACTCTAGAGGTCCAACCGCAACATAGGTAACCCATAGTTTGGGGTTATTCCCATTGTATAGCTCAATTGGAGTGAGATTGAATAACTCTCTCCAAGGGTGAAAATTGAGCTTATAATAGTTTTTGGCATGCTTAGTAGGACCACAATCCAAAAAGAAGATTGATCAAATTTGATGTTGGTTTGATCAAATTTAAATTATTAAGCTCCCTAGAAACAATATATGGTGACTCCAAATTGAAGAATCAACACTTTGGTGTAGAGAAATAACTATCTCTCATGCCAAAGGTGACAATAATGTCAGCTTCAAGAGTTATTCCATTTGAATTTGTTTAATTACCTTTAAATTCACCAAAAATATTAAGCTTTGTCAATACACATCCATACTAGGAAAAATTTGCTCCTAGGTCATTTTCAAGGTCTACACCTACAAGAAGACATTTATTAAACCCTCCCATAGCCATGGAAGTCCCTAGATATTTTGTGGCTTTCAATGTACAAAGCCCTCTATCCCTTGCTCACTATGATCATATCCTAATTGTAGCCCTTAAAAGTGTTCCCTGTTAAACTGAAAACCAAGGTATAACACCCTTAGAGCACCTCATGGACATAGCCAACTTTTGTAATATCCATAATGTCATTGAGGAGAATATATATATTAACTACTTCTTTCAAAATAAATTCCCTAGATTGGTATTGAGGCCTCATTACCAATTCCATTCAAATATGGGACCAATTAGGGGAAGCCTTGTGTAAAATATTTGAGGACAAAAGTGAGCTTTTATCACTTACAGAATAACTAACTACCATTTTAAAAGCTCCTCATGAATTCAAGCAAGTGTTTAACACAAGGTTCTAAAAACATGGGATATAATCCTAGTCTTAGTTAAACCAAGCCATAACATTGCCTTCCTATATTATTTAAAGGGTTTAAATAGTGATATAATAGTGATGATCCAATCTATGGGAGGAAATACACTTTTAGAAGCATATGAGGTGACCATCGAGGTAGAAAATTGTTTGGTTCAAGCTGGAAAGCTTATACCCAAACCACCAATGCCCTTATTTCTTAAAATCAGACCACCTCCTATTGTTATCCCTCCACTAGATTCCATTCCTCCTATTCCAACACTTACTGCAATGCCTACACCAAAATAAGATAAAGCTTCCACTAGTGGATATAGTGATTCACTAGAGAAAAATAAATTTCAAGAGCTCAGAATCATGTTTCAGTCCTTGGGAAATGAGTTAGTAAATACCAAAAGGTAATAGGATTTCAATATGCCTTATTAAATTTCATATCAACCCCAATATCAAGCCTTTCAATCAAATAGGCCACCATACAAATGAAACTACCAAGGTTAAGCCTAGGGTCAAAACCAATGATAAGGGTGGCATGTCTACAATAGGCAAAATAAGTACAATCATAATGTGAATAACACTTCCAATACCTTGGTACTAGTTCAAAAAAATGTGTCTCAAGAAGTAGAGGGTACCATGACTTGGAACCAATCTTTTGGGAAACATATTGTCCCAAATATTGATCTCAAAAAGCCTTCAATGATTAATGGTAGTAAGATGCTAATTTCGGGTATAACCAAGCCCTCATGGCCCAAAATGTAGAGGTTCCTATGATGACCAAGCTAGAAGAGCCTCCAAAAGGTCAAGATTCTAATCAAGGATCAAATTAACTAGATACTCCAATGATGAACTATGAATAAGAAGAGTGATACACATCTAACTAGAATGCTAGTTCTAGCTAGGCCTATATTCTAATGGAATGAAACACAAGATTTAAAATAAGGAACATGGATGGTAATCAATAAGTATTCAAAGATATTCCTATCATCATTCCTTCACTAATAAACCCAAATGAACCTACTTCCATGCCAAAGGTTCCAATTGTTCTAAGGGGTTAGAATCAAGGAAATGTCTTGGTCCCTTAAGGTTCACAAGTTCAACAAATAGTAGTGGTGGCTCCCAATACACAAGACAAGGTTGGTGGTTCAACCATCAAAAATATTAATCAAATGAATAAATCTAATGTTAATGTTCTCATGTGGGATATGATCTATATGCTTGTCCAAGTTGACATTCTTAAGGAAAGTTTGTTCAATATTAATGTTATGACAATTACAAATAAGCCACCAAGATAGGTGAATGAAGTTATCATCAATGCAACCAAAGGTTAAAATGAAGGGAAATCAGGTAAAGCTATCAATCCTCCTCCCTTCTATATTTCAATGATCATTGGAAATTTTTTATTGCATAATTGCCTAGTGGATAGTCAGGCTAGTACCTTAGTGATGCCAAAGTCTGTAGCTAATCAGCTTGGTCTCAAATATGAGCCATAGTCCAAAATAATATTACAACTTGATTTTTCTTATCCCAAAACATTTGGTATACTCAGGAACCTCAATATGACCCTAAAATCTTGTCCTAATGTCTCAGTGGTTTAAGATGTATTGATCTTGGATGTGCCTCCTCACTTTACACTATGTTTATCTACAGAGTTCATAACAAAGATAGGGGGCTATCTTACAACAGATTATTCCTATATGGCATTCAAGACAAGGTATGGGGCCAAATTTTCAATCAAATCAAATCCCATTGCATAATTATATATATATCCCTATGGACCAGATAATGTTAACATCAATTACACCATCATTTATGAGGATGAATTTGCAATGGGGTAGGAGGTAAATACTCATCCATAAGAGGCACAAGACATATTCTCGGATGTGTTATGGAATGATAAGAAATTAGTATATCCCTTAAAAGGTGTTGAAGAAAGGGACTTGGGTGACTAATATTTGCATGAGGAAATCTATCCCATGCCATCCCTCACGAGGCCTTAAGAATATCCTAGTGATCTATGGAAGTTTTTATTTGATGTTTCAAAGAGCAAGCATGGGGTAAGAAGTAGAGTTTTCCAATAACCAAGGAAAATTATAGCATTAGTATGAAGAGAAGATTGTTCAATTAAGGTCCAATAATCTTCTTAAAAGGTTATTCACCCTAGAAGGTCTCTTTCATGAAGGGTACTCTTTGAGGAAGGATAAAGTAGTGATTTCAAGTAATGAAAATAACTATGAGAGAGTTCTTATCTTTGAATACAAGCTCCTCAATCTTGGAAAGGTAAGCACTAAAGTTGAAAAACATGATTTTATAGATCTTTGTAAGGAATATACAAATGTATTTGCTTGGTAATATAGTGACCTAAGGGGATTTGATCCCAAATTGGCCCAATACACTATAGAGCTAGAGGCTAATGCCAAGCTTGTTAGGTAGAAGTAGAGGCCCATAAATCCCAAGATTAAATAGATCACGAACAAGGAATTAGCAATGATTATTAAATATAGAATCATATTTCCAGTCAAACAATCCACATGGGTAGCTAATATAGTATGTACCAAAAAAAGAATGGATAAATCAAACTATGTGTGCACTTCATAGATATTAATACGGTCTCATTGAAGGATCATTACCCTCTACCATCCATGGAACAACTCCTGTAAGTATTTTCTTGTTTATAATGCTTCTCTCTCTTATATGGGTATTCATGTTATAAAAAAGTGCTAGTGAGAGAAGAGGACTAGTATAATATTGCCTTCACCACCAAATGGGAGACCTTTGATTATCAAAATATTCCTTTTGGATTTTACAATGATGGGGTAACATTTCAAAGAGAAATGAACATGGCCTTCTAAGCACTACTAAATCAAATGGTGTTGGTTTACTTGTATGACATCGCATTCTTCTCTAAGAATGCTAGTGAGCACATTGACCATCTGAGGTGGATATTATAGAGATGTAGAGTATGGGATCTCTTTAAACCCCCAAAAATGTGTGTTATCTATGTATGAAGGTAAGATACTGGGTCATATTATTTCAAAATAGGTCGTATTAGTTGACCCTAATAGAGTAAGTGTTATCCTAGCCTTATCCTTGCCAAAGCACAAGAAGGGGATCTAGAGCTTCCTTTGAAAGATTAACTTTGTGAGAAGGTTTATACCTAGTTTTTCCAACTTGGTCAAACCTATCACCACCATGATGAAGAAGATCTAAGTGTTTTCTTATTTAGATGAAGGTAAGGTAACTTTTTAAGCATCAAGGAGGCCTTTGCCTAGGCACCCTCACTCTTGAATCCTAATTTCTCTAAGTACTTAATATTGTACACATTTTCTAACATTGAAAACATATTAGCTATGTTGATGCAGAAGAATGGTGAAGCAATGGAAAAGCCAATTGCCTTTTTGAGTCAAGTGTTGGAAGGATATGAGGTGAGATACACTTTCATTGAGAAGAAAATTCTTGTAGCCTTGAGAAGTCTCAAGAAGTTTAGGCCCATGCTCTCCAATAGTAGGATTCATCTTATGGCGTCTCATCCTAGAATTAGGGACTTCCTTCTTAAGGATTTGAATGAGAAGAGAACATGTTGGATCATAAAGGTCTTGAAATATGACGTATAGATCAAAGTCACTGAGTTGGTCATGCATAAGGTCTTGTGTGATGACATGGTAAGTGACCTCTAGGAAGATAAAGAAGTTCTTTTGCTAACCCAAGAAAACTCACAAACAAATGTATATCCACTTCAAAAGAGTTGGCTTCAAGATATGACTCACTTCTTGACAATAAGAGAATGGCCCCTAGGTTTGGACAAATCTAACAGAAGGTATTTTAGGCTTAAATCCATACCTTATTCATTAGTTTATGGTGTTATTTTTAGAAATGACCTCAATGGGTTACTCCTTACGTGCATAGATGATGACCAAGTTACCAAGCTCTTGGAGTAGTTCTATGATGGACCTATATGAGGCTATTTTGTAGAACCAAAATAGCAAAAGTAATGAGGGTTGGTTATTATTGGCCCAATATTTTCAAATATGATCATGCATGGGTTATAAAATGCTAGAATTGTTCTCTATTTTCAAGAAAGTAGAAACTAGTAGCCCTTCCACTCAATCCTATTTAGGTTGAACAAACCTTCATGCAATGGGGTTTAGAAATCATAGGGATGGTCAATCCACCATAAAGTGGAGGGAATAAATGGGTTATCACTAAAACTAATAATTTCATTAGGTGGGTGGAAGCCATTACTTTGATGGAGGCTAGTGAAGGTATAGTTATGGATTTCTATGATAGCCTTATGACTAGGTTTGCTATCCTAGCCACTATAGTTTCAAATAATAGATTTCATTCCTTGGTACCAAGATAAGTGAGTGGATATTAAAATATGCATGTACCTTACCACATCTTCCAACTACTATCCTCAAGGAAATAAATTGGTAGAGTCCACATACAAAAATTTACTAAGGATCATCAGGAGGACCATCAAAGAGAATTAAAGAACATGGAATACTATGTTAAAGACAACCTTATGGGCTGATAGGGTGACTCCTAAAACCACCATTGAAAATTATACATATGTTATTGTGTATGTAAGAGAATACAAATGACTTATCTCCCTTGAGCTACCTACATTAGAGTTGGCCTATCAACTCGAGTTGATAGAGGATGAGCCCATGAATGTGAGGATGATAGAGCTCATGGAGCCAAAAGAAACAAAGGACCTTGCTATGAAAACTTTGGAGTCACATCAAGCTTAGGTTAAAAAATACTTTGACAAGAGATCTATAATAAGGAGATTCATGGAAGGGGACCTAATCCTAAAATGGTACTCAAATAAGGCCAAACCAGGCAACCATACCAAGTTTGACAACTTGTGAAATGGTTCTTATTTGGTCCATAGATTCAAGGAACATAATGATTTTCATCTTTCCCAACTAGATTGAGAGGTATTACCCATACTATTCAATGTAATTAATTTAAATCCATGTTTACTAAATAACATTACATCTATTGTAACATATTGTACATGTTAGAGTAGCCTTTTATGATTTCCTCTAAGTTTCTTGTGCACATTTTATTTTGTATTTTGTTGTTTCCTTTTCCAAATGCCTTGGGAATTTTTATTTTTTATTTTTAATTTGTGGTTCTTGTTTCTTAAAGAGAGGTTCAACTCAGTTATAGAGGGTAATGACTCCATTCCCAATGGACTAGATAAGGCAAATAGACTAGTTTTTCAAGCATACTAGGCATGTTTCCCTATGAGTCACCAAATATGTTGGCCATTTTTGGTCCACATATAAATATTATGTCTAGATAGAACATGTTATTAATGGATGAGTATATATAAAAGGTTTTAGATGGAAGAAGTGGTCTAAGGATCTTATTTTTCGTATAAGTCTTTTGAAACACTTTGAGTTCACTTAAAATGTAATTTGCCATTTTCTAAGGGACATGTCCAAAGTTTTGTAGAGAACCTATGGGATGTCAAGAGTGCTTGGAATAAGTATGAAAATGTATAACATTCATCTGGTTATTCATTGTTTTCATCTATACATCTTGGGTCTAGTGGCATAAATTTTGAGTAGGCACTTTATTGACATCATCATTTCTACATGTGGACAAGCCAAGGAGAAATGGTCATATGGGTTTGTTCACCTTGGTCCCTAGTTGATAATTTCTAAGTTTTAGGTCATCCACGAAATCATGCTATAATATATGAGCATTCAAAGTTAGCCTCTCAAGTAGAATTCACTAAGTTTCCATATTTAGCCATTTTTGAGGAAGCTTAAATAGAGCCAAGTGAGTATATTGATGAGGCCATATCTCACACATGTGGTAGTTTTAGGAGAAAATGATCGAACGGTTTCATCTATTTTAGTCCCAATAACATATGCACATAGTTTTTGGTCATCCACTAAAGTGAAATAAAATTTATGCATGTTCAAATTTGGATCCTTAGTCAAATTTTACTATGTTTCCTCTACTTAGCCAAAGGAACTAGGCCATCATTAGGATGTCATGAAAGAATGAATGGACCAGTCAAGTTGGATAATTTTATAGAGATATTTAGAAAGCTCCCAAGACTAATGGACCAAATAGTTTCATCTATTTTAGTCTTAGGAACATCTCATAAAAAATTGGTGCCTCTAAGACTTTTGTGCTTCAATTTATAGGCCTTCAAAGTTGGACCTATAAAATAAGATGTTTGCACTAATGTTAAAATAAATCTCAATCAAAAATCCATCTATGATTAAATTTTATGATTTTTTGGACATTAAATATAGTTACATGGATGTCAAATGATGTCCCATAGACCATCAAATTTTGATCTTGTTAAATAGTTATTGGTTTTGAAATAATGGGTCCCATGTAGATATAACAACATGCATTTGATCATACATTTAGATCTAAGGGAAAAAGAGGTTAGATAATCTCAAAATTAAATGTGTTCATGATAAGTGTCAATAATTTATTTAGTTGGTTAAGGATCAATGACTCATTGACATTCATACAAATCAAAATAAATAGAGCAATATGAATCAATATGTCAACGATCTTGGTCATATTTTGATAGCCAATTAGAATGAAGGTGAGCCCAAATTTTTTTATTTAGGTTGAGTAACCATTTCTTACCATGGAAAACATGGTTTTATAAGGTCATTATGCCTTCATTAAATCTCATTCAAATGCCATGGAGTGGTCTAAGTGATGCAGTCAAATATAAAGAATATGAAGGACCACCATTGGAGGTTAATATGGACCTCTAGTTTGACATTTTTATGGCTTATAAGGTTCATTATCATGAATATGTTCACCATTTATAAAGAAGGACCTAGGCATGCTGAACTCTTGGCTCCTGTAGAGATAAAATGGGTCTATTTAGACCTATTTATATATAGAAAAGGGGCTATGATTTATAGGTCTACATTAATATGGACAATTATGGGAAAAATAATAACTTTAGATTCATTTTCCATCTATAGGTGGGACTTATGATCCAACATGTAAATAAAATAAATAGGTGATTAGTGTAGAGGGTCATTGTCCTTTATCATGTCCATTTTTTTGACAAATAGTTACCTAAAATGTACAAAGCCATGTTTTTGTCAAACACATGAGCATGAAAGGTTTATCTTCATTAAGAGATGGTGTGAGGAATGGAGGAAAGGATGTAGTGGTTGGGACTCAGAAATAATTTCATTTAATGCATCCTTATAACTCTCAAAGAATTTCCTAATTGGTGAACCATAGGTAGTGTATTGATTGATCAAAAAGGTGGAAAGACTTTCATTGGCTAAGAAGAAAAGGGTGGTATCTCATGTTCAATTAATGGCCCAAAATAAAGTGTTATTTTTTATGGCATGCTCCCACATCCTTTCTTTATCTCTCTCTCTCTCTTTTCCTCTATAACTTAGTCTCATTCCCATTGAAAGGGTTCTCAGATCTTAGAATTTATCATTCTTTACTAAGACAAGGATACTCATTAAGACTCTTGAAAAAGTATGTTCATTTTTATATGGTTAAACCCTATCAAGATATTGTAATAAATAACTTTTTAAGTAATAGGATCAACTCTTTACCTATCTCTTGTCTTTAATCACTGCTTATTATTCTTGTGTATGGTAAATTTGTGAAGGATATTCTTCCTAGTTTTTTATCCTTCTGCTTGCCTCTTTGGAGATATTTTCAAGTGAACTTTTATGTCTAGTTAGTGTTCTACTTAGAACCTCTTCTATGAAATATTTATGCAACTAGTTAGATTGTGAGATTGAGTAAGCCATAGTTGCCTTTTTTGATCCAGTGTGTCTTCAAGCTTATACAATCATCCATTTAACTTTGGTGCATCACCATTTTAGCTTTCTTAAGATCCTTTAACCATATTTCTAACCCTTTTCCCTATGAAGCATTAGTCTATAATTAGTTTTAGATGAGCATCAAAGAGGAATCTAGCCCACTCTTAAGGTCCAACCCCAACATAGGTGACCCATACCCTGGGGTTGTTCCCATTGTATAGCTCAATTAGAGTGAGCCTGAATAATCTCTTTATGGGTGCAAATTGGCAATATAATAGAAAAATAGTTATTAGTGTTCACACACACACACACACACACACACACACACACACACACACACACACACACACACACACACACACACACACACACACACACACACACACACACACACACATGCATACATACATACATACATATATATATATATATATATATATATATATGTATATGTATGTATGTATATATGTATGTATGTATGTATGTATGTATGGTTTTGAAAAATATTGAAGGTTAATTTCATTTTAACAAAATAGAAAATTTTCAAAATTTCAAGTAAAAAAATGTAAATATTCCAAAAATGAGAGCCTTGCCTCTGACATGATTTGAACGTGCTCAAGCTAAAATAAAGATGAAATAAGAATTAACAAACCCCTCATGAAATTTATTTTAGCAAAAATTTCAAAACATTTAATTTTTATGGATTCTTTTTGTTTTTTTTGTTGACCGTTTGTGGATGACCTTGTTGGGGATTATTGTGAACATGTCTAAACTATTGCAAACTCGGATATGAAGGAGTCCCTATATTGCACTTTTAACTATTCCATTTTCTGCCCTACTACATACCTATTTTTTATATAATCAAATCTTTTTTTATTTGTCTATTGATAAATGCCCCAAATTTTGATGTTTACAATGTGATTTGATTTTGTAGAGTGATTTGAGGGCCTACAAGTTTCATTGGGGACATATTATGGACATAATTCATGGATTATAATTTTTAGATGCTAATATAATTATTATATAAAGGGAAAGGTTTAGATACATGTAATAGTTGGATCTTATGCCATATAACATGCTTATAATAACTATATTGGTAGAGAGGTGGGATTTATATATGTGCACATTTTTGTTACCCACATGGGAGATGACCATCACCCTAGATGTTGTGTGGCATATTTTATGATTACCTATAGTTGATGTTTAGGTTTATACCAAGACCATAGCTAGTGTGGGTGATGCACATCAGTATTTGAAAGGGCATGCTATGGGTGATGGATATGATGAAGGAGATTATATAGTATTATTGTGTGAAATTTTCATGTCACTGATTCCCTAAATTTTAAAATTATTATGTGGGTCATTAGATGTTTTATTTTTATATTAATAAAGTGGTGTTTCTATCTCATATTGAATGATTGATATTATACATAGCATTGAGGATGATAAAAAACAATATTTATGGGGGAACACTATATTAACCCATTAATATAGATATTTACATAAGTTCACATGATATGGGTATGCTTAAGGCATGGGATCAACCATGTTATTATAGTATTGGGCATAAAGGCATATAATAGTTATTATATTTGTTGGGATTCCCTTTTCTAAATGAGATCATCCTCAAATGTATGTTTAGATATGGATTATTACTATTTGAGTGGCATGATTTATCATGATGGATTATCATTAGATGCTTGATAATTTTACCTTAGATGATATCATATGGTAACCATATCAGAGCTTTGAGCGTTGGGAGTATGATTATAAGGAGTTAGAACATATTAGAGTTAATTTTAGGATACATTATAAGTTTTTAAGAGTGTATGATAAATTTTAATTTGAGCACATGATGTGCTAGTTTGGTATACAACAGGAATTGCCCCCAATAATAGTGATATGTGCATGATTAGTGATATCACCTATGAGGATAGGGGATCGATCTCAATAGACAATAGGAGAGATATCTCCCATTATAGCTAATGCGAGAGATGATATTTTTTAGATTCAATATGTGGATGATATTGGTTGTGTTGATTGTAGTTTATAATAATAATGTAAAAATTAAAAAATATTTACATGCTAATAGTGAAAGAATGAAATTAAAGTGGAAACATTTATAATCATTGAACATTAAAACATTGATAAATAATATTTATTAACAAAAAATAATAATATGTTAATTATAAAGATTTTCCAAACTAGTCCCATGTTCAAGAGGCCATGACTGATTATTCATGATCATATAAGTTAGTCTTTAATTGATTTGTTTCTTTAATATTTTATTTAATAAGACATCTATTTAGATTCCACTTTTGACTATTTTCGTTCCACATGAATCTTTAAGTTCTTTTGTTTTTACTTGACACATATATATTAATTTTATCCTTTTTACATAATGACACATTATAATAAATGTCACCTACCTATGCCCATCCTAAAAATATCTCAAACAAAATTTCGTGTCTCATCCTAAGACACTTAGAGGAAAGTTTATACAAATTTTAAGTGTTTACAGAATTTTATCCATTAATCTACATTTGAGGCATGTTACCTATTAAGTTGCATTTGAGCAATGTTTGAGAGGCTCTTGGATTAGATATAATGCCTATCTCTTTGAGATATTCTAAGGATTTATATCAAAATGTACTTTATTAATTAAATATTCAATCATGTTGATTGTATAAGGAAATTTAGTTTTGGGATTGATGGTCTTATCCATTATGATTGTTATAATATAATGGAAGTGGCTTAATCTAACACCTACAAAAGTCTTTTTAGTGGTTGCCATAACTACTCCAATTGAATATCTAAGAGAGGCTAGTGTAGATGGTAGGTATATTTATAGTATTCTTTGTTGATAGATTATGATAAAATAGTAAAATTTATTCTAATATAATGTGTTGAGTTGTGTATAGCTAATAATTAGTATTTACCACTTGTGATAGATGTTAGCCTTCATGTGTTGACTACACATATTCCTAATAACATTATTCCAAATTATCTTATGGAGCGAGTTGATTTTTTAGGAGAATATTGTTATTTATTTGATAGAGTGGCCATTTATAAGATTACATATGTGCATTCATCAATTAGAGTGGAGGAGTTACAGGTAGATTGGGATGACTTAGTTATTGAGAGGTATTAGTTATGAGTGGAGTTAGCCTAGAAATAGATGCCTCCAACTCCTATAGATTTAGAATTAAGATAAAACATGGTTTAAAATTATAATTTCTTGTAGGAGAAACATACCAAATTGAGGGAGAGGTTGACCACTTCTAAGTATCAAGATAGATCACAGTCTAAGTCATATGGTACAATGGGTACCTTGACCTCTTAAGTACTCATGGGAGATGTTAGTGATGTATATTTTGATTATGATTTGAAAGTTATCAGCCATAAGCTAACTATTTATTTATTTTATGTTAGTAATTTAATAAGTATAACCATTTTATTATGAGTTTATATGATGTGGGACACTTTATGCTATTTTACCTAGTGTAATATGTTATCTTTGGAATTGTCTTGGATGTGAAATTGCCAACTAAATAGATATATGAATGCATCATATAGATCTATTTTTTTAGATCTTTTGTTTACATTATATTATTTATCATGTAATATATTATGTTTTACGTGTAAATGTGTTGCTTTTAGAACCCATACTTGGTTGGATACTTTAATGATTATATTTTGATCTTTGTTGTGTCTAGAGATATTTTGGTGATTAGGATTAATATGAAAACTTTTTTTATGATATAATATGGAGATTGAAAATGATATTTTTGAATGTTTGTATTTTGAAAATATTTGTGAGTTCTGTTCATATTTTTTCTTTAAATGGAATGATTCATTTATTATAATTTTGAATTTGATTTATATTCAACATGATGAAAAAAATAAATGTTGATGTTAATTAAAATTTATTTTTAATTAAGTGGATTTTATTGGGTATTATCTTGAAATAATACCTCTTATAATGTTAAGGCCTCATAATAATGAGTTATTAACAATTCATAAGTATTATAAAGTATCCTCTCTTTTAAATGATGAATAGGACCTTGACAAAAGAATTATTGTGATTTATGATATGTGGGTTGGTAAATTAATTGATGTATAACAATTTTAATTACTAATACATATTAAAAAAAAATCTAATTTTTATCCTAGTTTAAAATGGGAGCTTTTCATAAGTAACCCTAGGTCAGTTATTGTGAATATATTAAATTAAAAATGATTCTTCTAGCTTGAGATAGGTAGATAAGGATCCAATAAGAAATGAATCATACCAAAAAAGTTCACACCATGTTATGATTTTAGGGAACAATTTTAACAATAAAAGGCTACCATTATACCCACTCATGGAATCACAAAAAGTTTTAAGGTGTAAGGGTAACCACTTCCATCCAATATGGAATTTTTTTGAGTTTGGAAGTTAGGGGATAAATGTGAATAAAAAATATGACACACAATATCTTTAATAATAATGGAATTAGAATCAACCCAAACATGATATGATTTACTCTCTAAATATAAATGGTGTACTTATTATTATAAATCCTAAATAGCATACATTACATAAATCTTCTACTGAGGAGGGATATTGATATTTTTAATAGGATCATTCAGGTGTTAAATTGGGTTGTTAATATTATCCATGGGTATAATAGCCTAAATGGAAGATATATGCTTAGGAAAATATTCTTCTCTAAATATGGTTATTTTTTGAGATGAAACATTAGGTGTAGTATAATCTTATTGTGAACCTATGTTACATTGGACATGAGAATGAGAACCATCATCACAACATATATTTATTTTTTCCTCATTAAAAGAGTGTAGTAGAGATATCTCTATGGAAGGAACATGTTCATCATCACTATAGACATAATCATCATCATACCAATCCTCATCACAATCAATAGATTTACAATGAGAATAAGAAAAATAAAGAGGAATAAAATCACCTTCCATTTTATGTAACAAAAATGGAAAATGATAACTCAAAATTTATGGAATGTGATGAAGGAGAGAATGTATTTCATGAATATGGTTTGATTTAACCTTGTGATAATAAGGGTACAAATGTGAAAAATGTTGTTTGTCACAAGTTTCCCCCTAAGGAATAGGTGAAAATATAAAAAAAGGGATGGAATAAAAATAAGGAGATTATTTACATGGTAGTGTAGAATATAAGATAGGGTTAGGAGGGATGATTTCATTATCACTATATACATAGTCATAATTATACTAATTCTCATAATAGTCTTTATAATGGTGATATTTATCATTATAAATAGGATAGGAGGAGGAAATGTTCTTGGTTTCTAATATAGGTGACAATATCGTAATAAGAGATCTATGGCATGTAGGGATACTATTTATGATATGTAAACAAGAAATTATCTCATTATTAATAGGGTTGTATTGATCTTGAATATAATAATATAGACTACTTCATTTATTGTTAACATAATACTTTGGTAGACGTAGCTTAATGAAATAGGTTTTTTAAGAATGGATGCAATGAAGGGGCTTAAAAAAATTAAGATATAATTTAGGTGTGCAAGGAAAATGTTCCTCTTACTTAAGCATAGGAGGAAACCTAAGGGATATTCCAAAATTAAGATTTGTATGTTCCTTATGCTCTAAATTTGTTTTTATAAAAAGATTTGAGGAGGAGGTATGAGTAGGATTTAATATCATATTCATAATACATAGTGGAATGGGAGCTATAGAGGAAACTATGGGTGAAACCAAAGAAGGTTCTATAAGATATTCCAAGGATGAATATATAGGTTAAATCAAAGAATAATCCATAGAGGGATTAATAAATGTATTCAAAGAAAATTCTAAGGGGTAATCAAATAAGGAATCGATAGGTGTAAGTAATAGAGAATCAAAATAGGATTATAGAATAAAGGGGAAGAAAAAACACTATATTTTTTATATTGCGAGAACATTCAAAAAATTATATACATCTAAGGATGAAACAAGCATAGGAAAAACCACTATAACATAAAAAAGAACCGAATAATGAGGAAAACAATAGGGTAAACATTATTACAATAAAAAATAATAATAACCATAACATGGTGCTAGAAAAAATAATAATAACAAAAATAATAAATACAATAAAACACATCCATAATAAGGACAACACATCCACCAAGCTAGTCACTTATCTTTCCACCATCTTCCACATGTACCAACTACATAGTTGACTCATAACTAGGTCCCAACTATGTAGAGGATGCCTCCCATATACTATAATGAGGGATAAAAAATTCAATTTTCTCAAGTTGACTTTTCAAATTGAATTTCTTAACCAAATAAAAATTATCCTCAATTTCATCTTTTCCATCCTTCTCAATAGCCCTTTATGGCATAGTTTTGATCTCATTAACATTTTAATCAATCAAATTCACCACATTAGACTAAGAAATAATCCCATGATAACTAAGAGAAGTACCAAATTTAGGAAAAAATGGATGACTATTGGCAGGTCCAACATGAGAACTCAATTTGAGACTCAAAACCATTCTGTTAGCACTATCTAAGCTCCTAATAATTTATTCTTGCATCTCCTGAGAAATATAAGCCTTCAAGGTAAAAATAACATCCTTGATGGTTAAAAATAAAGTATTAATAGCATATTTAATGGGTTTTAAAGAACTAACCCAAGCCAAAATAGTGTCATCTTATTTCTCTAAGTATGACTCCATGATTTACTAATCATATTCAAAAATATGAACATCAACCATAGTATCATGACATACCATCAAGTATAGATCAAAGCTAATTATAAGGTAGATAACAATATTTAGCATTTAGTTATAGGTAATATGAATCATAACCATCCTCATAAATTATTCCAATTGTGTCTACGACACCTTCAATTGAAGATAAAATTGCACATAAATAATACTAGAGATAACTTTAATTGTTAAGTTAGTAAGTACCCTAGATTCAATTGAAATATATCAAAATTCATTTTATTACAAATGAGACATATCATCTCCATAGAAAAATCCACCTAAAAGTTATGAAAAAATGTAAGAATTTTTTTCTTAGCACGAATATATCCAAAATTAATGTTCAACCAAGAATTATCATAACCAAACAATTAGGAACATATTTTTTAACAAGATTTACACACACTAAAAACATAAATATAGTAAATAAAAGGTGCTTAGTGGTTTCAAGGTCACCACAGTGTAGACAAAAAGACTTATTAATACTAATTTTATCAAGGACATAACCAATATCAAGCTTATTATACATGAGTAACCATCTAAAACAAGACTTCTTAGGTTCAAAGCAATAATATTATATCACATTAAATCTAAACTTATAGCTATGAAGAGGGTCACAAATATGTCACTTATGGTTAAGACTCAGGTAAACACTTTTGGATACTGAGAGCTTATTTTACAAGATATTCATGGAAAATTAAATAAGAAGAGGACTATTAATCCATTTAACATTATCCCATTATTCCTCTTCCTCATGAATAATGATGACCTATTTGGTAGAATGGAGGGATTTATGAATTAGTTTAACATTCCTATGTTCCAAGGACATTACTTGAAACATTTAATTACTTTAAGTCCATGAGGCCCAACTAGCCTAGGAAAAGAGGTCACTAAATGTCTTTTAGACCTAACAAATTATACACACACAAAACATCCCTTGAAAAGTGTAAGAGGTCATATGTTGACTATAAGGTTTTGGTAGATAGACCTATACCCATTGCACCTTTAACCCAAACCAATAAACATCAATGGTTTAATAACAAGGTTCTTATCAAAATCCCAAGCCTTCTATATAGAGTGAAGTATGGGAAATACTACAAACTAAATAAAAAATGAACCTATCAAAATATTTAAAATGTGTACCCATTTCTAGTTGGTCTTTCCTTTACGAAAACCCCTTATAATATTATTAATTACCAATATATTCCAAGGCTCATACCATTTCAATGATCTAATGATCCACTTGACTACTAATGTAATCCCTTGGATTCTCAAGTCCTTTAGACCAAGGCCCCATATAATTTTATGATAATTACAAATATCCCAAGATAAAACAAGTATTTTCTTATTTCCCTTCAATTAGAATTTAAAAATTCTAGAATGATATTTTACTAAAGGATGATCTAAGTTTATTAAACAACCAACATGAGGCATAGTATATATTGTAAGAATCAATAACTATTCATCACACTTGGACCCTCTAGGTAGGGAAAGAAAATTCCCATGCCACTTATAAATTTATTATTAATTTAAAAAAAATCCACTCCCACATCTATTTAAAATAAGGAATAAATGAAGAAAGTATTCTTAGATAACTAATAAAGTGATTTGGGTCTTTCAATTCTAAACAAAATTCACAAGCCAATTTGGAGTAATCTTCTACCATCCAATCATAAAATAGTTATGCATCCCTACTTATAACTAAAGGTAGAATAATAGATAGATAGTCTAGACTCAACCTACTAAAATCTATCTTTATCTAATGGAGTGAACAAAGTGGTGTCATTGGTATATATGACATTAATCAATTTAGACTTTTATTGAGAGGAGAGATATTTAACAAGGGGCTCCACATCAACACTTCTCAAAAGATAATGCAAAACTTCAATAGTGACAATTAATATAGAGGGGGGTAAGGGATAGCTTTATTTGATGGACCATTATGGATTAAGAGATTCAATAACCTCATAATTAAACTCAATCATAGTTAAAGAATATTTGAAAAGAAAATTAACCATTCTCAAAAATATATCCTTAAATCTTAAGGCTTTCAACATAATTCTTATGAACAAAAATTAAATTATATCACAGGAATTTCTAGTGTCAAAAAAATCATACCCACATATTATTTAGAGTTATTCAACTAATTCATGTTGATGTTTATAGCAGTAGGATATATTGTTCTCCATCAAATTAAAATAATATTAACGTTATAATATCTCTAGATGACTTGTTATTTTATTATTAAAACTCATATCCTTTGGTGAAGAGAGGCGAACCTTCATGAAGAGACATCTCAATGTGTGTGTGTATGTGTGTGTGTGTGTGTGTGTGTGTGTGTGTGTGTGTGTGTGTGTGTGTGTGTGTGTGTGTGTGTGTGTGTGTGTGTGTGTGTGTGTGTGTGTGTGTGTGTGTGTGTGTGTCTGTCTATATATATATATATATATACAAGGTGTTTTTCACTTCATTTGGTAATTTGATTGAAGCAAGAAGAATTTTTAATTCAAGGAGGAGATCGATCACCTACAATAGATTGAATTTTTGAATCAAATAAATTATTATCTAGGAGAAACCATATTATGTGTATATCCGTGCCTAAGAAAGGAACTACCTTTAATTACTTTGAATTAGTCTTATGCTTGGGCCATATTGTAAAGTAGATTTATATTCTTATTCCTAAAATATATAAGAGACATATTTTGTTGGATTTTTCTCCCTAGAGGAGGTGTTTCCCAAGTATCTGTTGTGTTCATTACTATGTGTTGTTGTAATTCTACTTAATTTATTTTTGATCTTAAAACTAACATGGTATTAGAGTAGGTTTAAGCAAGACCATGATTAGATTTAAGTAAGCAACAAAGTTATTTACTCATATTCTCATTTCAAGGAGTCTATCTAAGCCTCAAAAATTGTAAATGGTCTCAAGGTTGAAGATAGACTTGATGGTTAATCAAAATTCACCTCTTAGAAATTTAGAGTACTTATTGCACTAGAGGAAAATGATATTCTAGAATTTGTGGAGAATGACATGCTCAAACCAACTAATGATGTTGAGAAGACTCAATGGAGGAGGAATGGCACTAAGGCAAGAAAGATCTTGATAGATTCCATGAAGGACCACCTTGTGCCTATTATATCTAATTTGAAGATGGTCAAAGCCATGTTCAAGACTCTACAAGGCATGTATGAGATTAATAACACTAGCAGAGCTCTTGCATTGAAGCAACAAATTCATCACATTAGAATGGCTAAAGGAGAATCTATCATCTCCTTCTTCATCAAGATCACTGAGTTGAAGGATCAACAATGTGCCATTAGAGATATGACCAAAAATCAAGATCTGGTTATGTTGGTTTTGAATGGCTTTCCTCAATCTTGGGAGCCATTTATTCAAAGTATAAGTGGAAGCTCCAAATTTCACAAGTTTGATTTCCTTCATACAAATTGTATTCAAGAGGAATCTAAGCTAGCGATAAGAGGAAATGGGTGAAGTTCTATCAATGAAGAGAATAAGGTTCTTGTTGCTCAAACCTCAAAGAGGAAAGTAAGTGAAGGGAGAAAAGGAAATTTCAAGAGGAATAGAAATAGGAAATTAGATCTTGATACTTCATAAAAGAAGGATCTCTCCCATATGCAATGCTTCAAATGTGACAAGTATGGTCACTATGCAAGAGATTGAGCAACAAGACCAAAGAAGCATGTGTTGGAAATATTGTCATTGATGTCAAAGGTTTAGAATTATTGGTGATAAAGGCCTCATTGCATTTAATGTTGTTTGTAATAAATATATCTTGGCTAATATGAGTTAATATTTATTTAATATTAATGAATATATTTTTGGTTGCATATGAGACAAAAGAAGGGCCCATGGAGAAGTTGAAGAGCCATGGGGTAAAGACAAAAGAAGGATGGGATGCATTTTCTCATGAAGAGTCATCTTGGGGAATACCAAGAGCCAGCAAATGAAGACAAAAGAGTACGAGCACAGTTTCTCATGAAGGGACACTTTGAGGAATATGAAAAGTCACCAAAGATAAGGACAAAAGTGGGAAGGACGTTTTTGGTCATGAAGGGTCACCACATGACTTTTCAAAGGCTTGAATATGAAGGGTCATCCAAGATTGGTGCCATTTTCCATGAGGATTGAAGGGTCACAAAGGGGGAAGGCCAAAGGTCATTTGGAAAGCTATAAATAAAGGCTTGAGAAGCCACTTGTAATATGGTTGAGAGAGGTTGATTTGATATTGTAATATCTAGCTTAGAAGAGCAATTGTGAGAGATGAATATGATTTGTATTTGTTATATCTAGCTTAGAAGAGAAAATGTGAGAGAGAGGAAAGAGATGTTGTACTGAACTATCATTTGTTGAGATAACAACATTGAGAGATAGGTGTGTGGTATACACAAAGGGGTTAGTGCTCTTGTGGGTTAGTGCTCATGAATTGTTGTTGCGTTGGTGCTTGGAGAAGGGGTTGGTGCTCACTAATAGTTGTTGGGTTGGTGCTCAGCAAAGGGGTTTGAAGCTCTTGTGGGTTGGTGCTCATGATTTGTAGCTGGGTCGGTACTCAGCAAAGGGGTATGGTGCTCCTATGGGTTGTTTCTCACAAATATACTTAAGATTGTTCTCCATGGTTTTTCCCACATTGGGTTTCCACGTTATATCTGGTGTCTCTCTCTATCTTGTGTGATGGTTATTGTTTGATTTTTGTTGCATATATTAAATGTTTGTTTAAGTGGAATTTGATAAAGGGAAATTTTTAATAAGATATATGATATACTGATTCACCCCCCCTCTCAGTATATTCCATGCTTAACAGTTGGTATCAGAGTAGGTTCCTTCAAAAAGGGTTTAACAGCTTGAAGGTAGATCAAAGAAAAGCATAAGATGGCCAAGAAGCTAAAGAAGGAGAATCAAGAGTTGAAATTTGTGGTTGAGGCTCTTAAGGAAAAGGTGTGTATCTTGGATTCTAAGTTGGCTATAGAAGTAAAAGAAAATAAGATATTTATTCAGGATCTTAAGAATCAATTAGAGGTTGCAAATTCAATTTTAACATCAAAATAAGAAGAGTGTAATCATTTGAAGGATGATTTAGGTTATTTAAAGGATAATCATGAGAAGTTTATAATCAAGGTTGAGAAAGACCATGAAATATTGGTCCAAGGAAAGAAGGATGCATGTTTTGAAGTCAAATCAAAGAAGTCGATCAGGCAGCCCAATGCTTTTAAGTTTTCAAATTCTTTTCATGGCCGTTGTTTTGTTTATCATCATGTTGGTCATAGGGCAAGAGACTGTATGAGGAGAAGCAATCAGTCAAAGGGAGATCTCAGTCACATTTAAGAAAAAAGTATAAGAAATATTGTTTGCTTTTGTTGTCATAAGGTTGGCCATATTGCTAAATTATGTCCAAAACAAGTAAATATATCTTCAAAGTATGTCAAAGGTTATAGAGCCCCTAAAAGATATGATAAGAGTCAAATTAAGGTTTGGAGACCTAAAATAATAAAGGTTGATCAGGTTGAGTTTAAGAATGAAAATGAATTACTTGTTATAGTAGATAAAGAATCAGATAGGAAGGATTGTGCAGAATCTCTTGTTACATTTGAGTATGAGCTTTGTCAAGATAAGATAGTTGCAAAAGTTGAGAAAAAGAAAAACATCATAAATGATAAGGTTAGTAAGTCAAAAAGGTTAGACATGCTTAAACGGATTCTAAAAGAAAAACACAAGAAGATCAAGGAATAAATAGAGGACATGTGGGAATCTCTTGAGATTTATTTCTAGAATCCTATTGTGTGGGGTGTCTCTTCTAGGCTTCAAGGAGACACTTTTAAGAAAAATTGAAGCATGGTGGATGCTATTAGGTATTGGATATGTTGTATGACAAGAAGGTGAGTTGGCAAATTATTTTGTATATCTTTTGAGGGAATATATTTTTGAAGAAAATTTTGCATCAGTATTATGGTTTGAGCCTATTAGAATTATTATTGCATATGTAGTGTTTCTAATGATTATGGTCATAAGAAATTAGAATGTTGAAAAAGAGATAACAGTTTCAAAAAGAAGGAAAAGAATACTTATGCAGATTCAATGAAGAAGGATTAGAGTTTCAAAGCTCCATTCATCAAGAAGAAGGATCAGAGTTTCAAAGTTCCATTCATCAGGAAGAAGGTTCAGACATGTTCATGGCAGAAGAAACAACCTGAAGATTCTTTGTTGGTATAAATAGCTTTGTATGTAAGAAATAAAGATCATCCATGGTTCATTGATAGCGGATGTTTGAGGCATATGATAGGAGATAAGATTAAAGAAGATCAATGGTGTCATAGTGAAATTTGAAGATAAAACCACTGCCAGGATAGCCAAAAAAGGTATTTTAAATTTGTATATTAGTAGAACCAAAGCTAAGAATGTTTTTTAAGCATAATATATTGAGTGTAATTCAAATATGTGATCAAGGATACACCTAAAAATTTCATGCAAAAGGTTGTGAGATTAGAAGGAAATATTCAAATGAGTTGATTGCAGATGCTCAAAGCACAGGGAACAATGTATATGTATTATCAGATATCTTCTCAAAGGCACAATTAAAGGATACATTCAAAGATCAGTGAGAGGAGTTGGGAGTAATTTATATTACTTCTTGCCATTGATGTTCAGCATCAGTTGAGGGGGAGCTAAGTGTTAGCTCCAGGTAGGCCCTTTGCCATTGATGTCAAAGGGGGAGAATAATAGGTACAGGTACAAGTGCAAAAAATAGGTACAAGGAATAGGTAAAAATTGCTACAGTAAGGGGGAGTTACTGTATGTTTTTAGATGATGGTATGTGTAAGTAATAGGATGTGGCAGTTTTAGGATTGAGGTTGTCATCAATGACAAAGGGGGAGATTGTTTGAAAAATTGTCATTGATGTCAAAGGTTTAGCATTATTGGTGATATATGCCCCATTACATTGAATGTTGTTTATAATAAATATATCTTGGCTAATATGAGTTAATATTTATTTAATATTAATGAATATATTTTTGGTTGCATATGAGACAAAAGAAGGGCCCATGGAGATGTCAAAGAGCCACGGGGTAAAGATAAAAGAATGATGGGACACATTTTCCCATGAAGAGTCATCTTGGGGAATACCAAGAGTCACCAATTGAAGACAAAAGAGTAAGGGCACAATTTCTCATGAAGGGACACTTTGAGGAATACGAAAAGTCACCAAAGATAAGGATAAAAGTGGGAAGGACGTTTTTGTTCATGAAGGGTCACCACATGATTTTTCAAAGGCTTGAATATGAAGGGTGATCCAAGATTATTACCATTTTCCATGAGGATTGAAGGGTCACAAAGGGGGAAGGCCAAAGGTCATTTGGAAAGCTATAAATAAATTCTTGAGAAGCCATTTGTAATATGGTTGAGAGAGGTTGATTTGATATTGTAATATCTAGCTTAGAAGAGAAATTATGAGAGGTGAATATGATTTATATTTGTTATATCTAGCTTAGAAGAGAAAATTTGAGAGAGAGGAAAGAGATGTTGTATTGAACTATCATTTGTTGAGATAGCAACATTGAGAGATAGGTGTGTGGTATACACAAAGGGGTTGGTGCTCCTGTGGGTTGGTGCTTGACAAAGGGGTTGTTATTCCTATGGGTTGGTGCTCACGAATAGTTGCTAGGTTGGTGCTCAAAAAAGGTGTTTGAAACTTCTGTGGGTTGGTGCTCACGAATTGTAGCTGTGTTGGTACTCAACAAAGGGGTATGGTGCTCCTGTGGGTTGTTTCTCATGAATATACTTGAAATTGTTCTCCATGGTTTTCCCACTTTGGTTTTCCACGTTATATCTAGTGTCTCTCTCTATCTTGTGTGATGGTTATTATTTGAGTTTTATTTCATATCTTGAATGTTTGACTAAGTGGAATTTGATAAAGGGAAATTTTTAATAAGATATATGATATACTGATTCACCCCCCCTCTCAGTATATTCCATTCTTAACAACATGCTACTACTATAGATGTGGATGATGTCTCTCCTTAGAAGGAATCAAGATATAATTTAAATAGATTTCTATTTATCTCTGCCCTATCAAGAAATGTCTTAACTAAGAGTATCAAATGGTCGATTGATAGTGACACTTCTCATCACATTACATGATATAGAGACCATCTTTCAAAATTGGTTATGAGAGAAACCAACCTTCAAATAATAATAAAATATGATGGTTGATACTCAATGAAAGGTGTTGGAGCCTCTTCTCTTCACTTAGATTCTATCATCTCTCTTCATTTGAGTGATGTCGTGTTCATTCTAGGTATAAAGAGGAATCTTGTATCAATTTCAGCCTTGGAGGATAAAGGATATAAAGTTGCATTTTCTAAAGTAAAATTTCTTCCTTAGCTAAATAACTCTAGCATCAAGATAGCCTAAGTGATTGGTGTTTAATAATAGAGTCTTTATAGACTTTCCATTCATCCCTTTCAAGCATTAATGCATGATTCCTCTAATTCATATGAGCTATGGCATATGAGACTTGCTCATCTTCACTTCAGAGATCTTCCATCCATGGAGAAGATGGTCATTGGCCTTCTAAAGATTAGTTAGGAGCATGATGATACTTTTAAAGGATGTTCATTGGGTTAAGAATACTAAGGGTCCTTTTCATAATAGTGAAAGAAGATAAAATGTATTCTAGATCTTATTCATTCTAATTTATGTGGCCCAATTTATATGGCATCTTTGATTGATTTTTCATATTCTATAATTTTCATTGATGACTACTCAAGAAAGACTTGGATTTATTTTTTGAAGTCTAAGGAATCTGAAGAAGTGCTTGAAAAATTCAAAGAATTTAAGGCTCAAGTAGGAAATTTGTCTAGGAAAAGAATCAAGGTTTAAAGATCTGATAATGAAGGATAATACACTTTTAGAGACTTCCATCACTTCTATATTGAGGTAAGGATTAAGAGGGAGTTTGGTGTTACTTAAAATCCATATAAAAATAGATTTGCAAAAAGGAAGAGTAAATCTATAGTTGAGGCAACCAAAGCTATGATCCATGATCAAGACTTGCAAATCTTCCTTTTGGTAGAAGCATCTAAAACTGCAGTGTAAGTTTAGAATTAGAGCCCTCATCATAATTTGTAGAATATGACTCTTGAAGAAGCCTTAATAGGTGTGAATCCTGAGGTTAGTCATTTTATAATATTTGGTTTTCCTATTTATATTAATGTACCTAAAGATAAGATAACTAAGTTAGAACCATTTGGCAAGAAAGAAATATTTATGGGTTACAATGAATCATCAAAATACTATAGGATCTACATTCCAGGATAGAAATAAATAGAGATGATTAGGGATATATATTTAAAATAAGATGTTTCATTAAAAAGATATAATGTTTCATTCATGGAGATAGATAATGAAGACTATGAGACTCCTCAAGACATGGATGTTGATCATACTCCTAAGATTCAAAGGGAGTTTACTAAACCAAATGATGCTATTGATCTAGTTGAGACTTTGAAACCTACTGATGGGCCAAGAGATATTGTCATAGGTTGAAAGAGATGTCTATGTGATAAGAAAATAATTTATGAGGCAAAACATTTTGTAGCTCCTAGAGGTACATTCAGAGAAATCAAAAGACCATAAAAGTTTCTAGGATATGTAGCATTAATGAGTCATATCATTAAGTCTGAACATTATATTATTGAGGAAGAATCCATTCAAGAATTATGGAGAGATGTTATGTCTAAATAATATCAATCTATCATCAAGAATGATGTTTGGGACATTGTACCAAGACCTGAAGGAAAATTAATTATATCTTCTATATGGATTTTTAAGATCAAGCATGCAATTGATGAAAGTATTGAAAAGTACAAAGCTAGATTTTTGGCCAAAGGATTATCTCAGAAAGAGGGAATATATTATGAAGAAAAATTTTCTCCAATTTCTCATTATATATCCATCATAACTATTATTTCTATTGTAGTAGGTAAGGGATGGAAGTTACATTAGATGGACGTGAAGATAACATTCCTTAATGGTGTAATTGAAGAAGAAGTATACATTGAATAACCTGATGGTTTTTTTATTCATGGGAAGGAGTCTCATTTTTGTAAATTGAAGGACTTGTATGGTCTTAAGTATGCTCCTTGTACCTGGTATGAGAGGATTGATTGAAACTTGATAAGTTTGGATTTCTCCAAGAATGATGCCGATTCAAATATTTACTTCAAGATAGTTGATGGTGAGGCCTTAATCTTGGTTATTTATATTGATGATCTATTTATTATTAAAATAGAATATATTATTATCAAATGCAAGGAGTTAGCTTCTAAATTTGAGATAAAGGATCTAGTTTATATGCATTAATTTCTAGGATTAGAAGTGTGGCAGGGACCTAATGAGATTATTTTGAGTCAAGGAAAATACACCATAGACATTTTGAGGAGATTTTGGATGATGGATTGTAATTCCATGTCTCCTCTGATGGAAACTAATTTGAAGAAGTTAAATGAGTCTATAACTAGTTCAGGTCTAGTAGATCTTACTATATATAGGTAGCTAATTGGATTATTGATGTATCTAGTCAATACTAGACTAGATATTTACTATCAATGAGTGCTTTCAGTCAGTTCATGTGTAAACTTAAGTAGATTCATCTAATTTCAGCTAAGCATATCTTTAAATACTTACCTAGCATATTTGGATATGGCTTGAGATATACTTCTAGTATAGATCTAAATTTGCAAGGTTGTTCTAATTTTTATTGGGTAAGGAGTGTAGCTCATCAAAAAAGCACCTTTAGATGTTACTTTAGCTTGGGGTCTGTAATGATTTCTTGGTGTAGTAAGTAGTCTTTTGTGGCACTAAGCACTATAGAGGTAGAATATATTGTAGCATGTGTTGCAGCTCGAGAAGTAGTGTGGCTTTTGAATCTCCTTATAGGATTGTTTGGAAAATAATTAGAGCCAACCATTATTCATTATGACAATCCAAGCTATGTGAATCTATCTATCAATCTAATCTTTCATGATAGAAGAAAAACATGTTGAGATAAAATATCATTACATCAGAGATATGGTACTGAGGAAAGTTGTTCAATTGAGATACATTTGCACTGATGAGTAGATGACTAATATTCTCACCAAAATTCTCTCTAGAGTGAATTTTATGTATTTTCAAGACAAGCTTGGAGTTGTGGAGAATGAATCCCTTGCTGAGAGGAAAAATCAACATCAATAATCTCTTGTAACTTGAGATAATGCATCTTTCTCTATGATGGAGAAATTTGAGGTGAAATCCCTTGTTAATGCATCTTTCTCTGTGATAAATAAATATGAGGCAAAAGCCCTTGTTTCACCCTCTAGGAGTAGCCATGGTGGATTTCATGTTGAGTGACTAAATGACAACATCAGATTTAGAGACTCTATGATTATTTCCTTGTAATTATGTCTATCCATCCTCTAGGAGCCACCATGGTGGATGTCTTGATGAGATGATGACATCATGTTGAGTGACTCTCTAATGGGCACTTGTGCACATGTTATTTCCATACATGTGAGTATCCATGATGGTTGATATCATGTTGTGAACTCTTGTACATATTTGAGATGAGGATTATTGAAAAAAAAAATACATCCCTAGCTAAGAGGTATTGTTGATGTTTATAGCAGTGGGAGATATTTTTCTCCATCAAATATAAATAATATTAATGTTATAATATCTCTAGCCACCTTGTTATTTTATTATTAAAAGTCATATCCTTTAGTCAACAGAGGTGACCCTTCATGAAGAGACATCTCAATGTGTATATATACAAGTAATTTTCACTTCATTTGGTAATATGATTGAAGAAGACGAATTTTCACTTCAAGGAGGAGATCGATCATCTACAATAGATTGACTTTTTGCATAAAGTAAGTTATTATCAAGGAGAAACCATATTATTTGTATATTCGTACCTAGTGAAGGCACTACCTTTCATTACTGTGAATTAGTCTTATGCTTGGGCCATATTGTAAACTATATTTTTGCTCTTATTCCTAAAATATATAAGAGATTTATTTGTTGGGTTTTTCTCCCTAGAGAAGGAGGGTTTTCCCAGGGTATCTACTATGTTCATTGCTTTGTGTTGTTTTAATTCTACTTAATTCATTTCTGATCCTAAAACTAACAATTCATACCTTCCCAAATATGAATTAGGTTATAAATGATAAATATGGCCTACATAAAGTTATTCTCAATATCAAAAAAAATCTTAGTTAGTAAGGAAAATAGTATCCTTAAAATAATTTTAGAAATTAATTTATATGAAATATTCAATAGAGTAATTGGCCTCCAAATTTTATCCTAAAATTGATCACCTTTGTTATGAATAAATTTAATAACACCTTTATTAATTTTAACCCAAAGGAGATAACATTCAAAACTTACTCATAAAATCTAAGATAATCTTGAACATTCCACTCCTCATTGGCTTTCTAAAACTCAATGGGAAACCCATCAATACCTAGGGATTTAACATATTTAAGGGAGTTAATTATGGATATCATATTTTAGGGAGTTAATTATGGATAATATCTCATCTAGGGATGTTTCACTATCCAAATAAGCAACTTGTTTGAGTGAAATTAACTTCATAATACACCTAGTCGAAAGACTTATGTTATGCCTAACCTTGTTGTTTGACCCATCAAACAAAGAAAATTATAATTAAAGGAGAATAAGCCTTTATTAATATCTTTAGGTTCATTATTGAACATCCCTTCAATATAAATTTTCAAGAATTTTTTCTTACTATGTTTTCCCTTAAGGAACCTAAATAAGAACTTGGAACCTTTATCTCTAAGCTTGATCTAGTTCAACCTAGAGATAATATGAACACCTCTATCTAGATACAATTGATGTTTCCTAACCAAGTGTTTAAGAACAAAAATATTTTCAAGGAATCCAACATTATTAGGGTCATTTTGTAGTGCATACTTAAAAGGGATTAGTTTTTCCTAAATTTATCTAGTTAATTTTCTTATTCTCTTAGCTTTGATATAACCAAAATTTCTATTTTTTTAATATAAATTCATGATATTATTCCATTAATAAATTATTGAATAAAACCCACAAACAAGTTTGCCAATTTTCCAAGAAGATGTAATTCCATCTCTACAATCCATATCTTTCAGGTGCAAAATATTGAGATTATAAAGGCCTTTTCAGTCATCTTTACTAGAGTCCACACCATCATTCAAGGGACATATTAATCTTAATTGGGGAGTTTAATATAAATGGTGAAGGGGAATAAATTCACCATATTTTCATTATAAATATCATCAACATTAGATAAATCTTGGTTTATATAGAGTCTATCCAGTCTAGAATAGACTCTCATAGATTGAAACTATTTTTTTCACCATGTAAAGTAAATATCATTACTATGATTTTTAATGTTAAGGAGAAGGTCAGACATATTTTGAATACACTTCAACTTAGACCAAAAAAATATTTCAATTCATTTTCAAGTATGAGATTCACCACCCTTCTCGTATTCTCTTGCTTCAATGATATCATATTTGCCCCACAATCTAAGGTATGCCCCATAGATTGCAAGGAAGAAAATTTCATAGTTCATATGGATAACTATAGTCATATAAATAATATACATTATAGACCCCAAAAAACTACTTATTTTTATCAATGATAATCCAAACTCCTCTATGACAAAGAAAGGATCCATGTTCCATAATTAATTAATTCCATTTAGGTTTAATCAATATTGAATCCCCTCCCTTTCCTCTATAATGGATGGTAGTGACATGTGATGAATGAGCCCTAATATATCTAACAATAAATTCAAGTATAGAACCCATTTTCCTCTCTTATTGAAGTAACAAATCATTAATTTTCTCCCTATATTGTTTAAGTGTTCTAATAATTGGCTCCTTATTAGGGGATTTAATACCCTTGACAGTCTAGCTAATATCTTCATAAAAAACAAAGAAAGGGGGTGTGGGTGGGGTTGTTTACATAAGCTATCTCAAGGTCTTAGACCCTCCTTTATTATGATTAAGCCTAATGAAACACCAAGTCACCTTATTATCCTTAGATTTATTCTTGGAGTCCTTAAAACTACCTTAAGGCCCTCCTTTGTGATTCTTCACTCATTAATAAAATCTACACCTCAAAAGGAAGTTAAACTAGTCTCAAATTTAAGACACTTCACACCTCCTTTGGACTTTATAATTAAATAAGGGTTGTATGCTTGTAAATTTTAGCTATGGATTCAATATATTATAAATATTAGATTAATTGAAAATATATAAAAACATCAAAGGGAGAGAATGTATAAGCAATCAAAACTATAAAAGGACTCTTACCATCACTTTTCTCCTCTTGTGTTCCCTCCAAGATCTTCAAATAGATTCTTAAAATATTTTGGAATGTTTTCTATTTTGATTAATAATGGTGGATTCAAGATGAAAGGATGAATGGCTTCTTAGATTATACATATGAAAGAGAGTATGAATGCTGATACAGAATATGTGTATGCTAATTCTAGTTAACTCAACCAATCTCTATGCTTGGTTATTTATAGGGTAATAGGGGAGTATTAAAATGAATTTTAAATTGAATGGGACCTTCTAGTTTTAGAGGATTCTAGAATTTCTTAGAAGGATCTAGACTTTAGATGCTTATATATTCAATTAAGAGTTAATATGGGTTTTAAGAGGTGATTAAATGGGTGATTAGGGACTAGGGATGTAAGAGAGCCTGGGAATAGGTTAGGGTAGGTGGGACTGGAATTTTAAATTCCAATATTATGGAAAAATGGGGTTAGTTTACAAATAAGACATGATTAGAAGAACTAATAGAAGTATGTGATATTATAAGGTTAGTTGATTAAGAATGAAGAAGGGAGATTATATAAACATGAATAGAAGGGGTGATATTAGGATGGAATTAGAAGAGATAAATGGGATTAAACAAGATAGGTGAAATTAGTGTTGATTTATAGTAATATAAATGAAGTAAGGAAATTTAGATGTATACAATTTGCCCTTCTTTGAAAGGGCATTGTGACTAAATGAAGTAGAAAGAGTAATGGCCTTTGAGAGAAGAAATATAATATCCATAAAATCATGTTCATGGACATGATTTAAATGATGTTAGTGGACATGATGCCCCTTGGGGGGACATGTAGATAATAATGAGATAAATGACCACTGAAAAGAGTAAATGAGGGGTGGGTTATGACTAATAGACAAGGGGATGGGATGAGACATGTGAGATAGATGATGAAGAAGATGAACTCACCTTGAGTAGTGAGATAAAAATGATCATGCCCCTAACATGATAATGATAAGATAAAAGGCTATAAGCTTTTGATGTATCCTAAGCAAGGACATATGCTAGAGAGAGATATAAACCAAGATGATTGATAAAGAAGGCCATACAATTTTGACATATATCAGGAAAACACATGCAAGGGAAAGAATCAATCCAAAATAAGAAAATTTGATAATATTAATATATCTCAAATATGAATGTGAGTGATATGATGAAAGAGATGACAGAGAGAGAAAATGATATGATCAAGTGACCAAAGATGAAGGGGAAGAATTACAATGTATTGGATTGAATCAATGAGCCATAATGTGATGATTCCAATAGTATGGACACATAAAAGGGGTCAAGGGATGATAATAAAGCTATGGTCCTAAGCATGCCCTAATCAATGGAGGATGGGATGGGAAATAGTGGATGATTTATCCTTGGGTACTAAAAAGTGACCAAGTGTTGCCTACACAGTTTAAAAAGACCTCAAGTTGATGTAGTTCTGACTTGATGATAAATGAAAAGATATACTAGAGGAATATGATGATGATGGATGTTATACATGTTAGTTGTTGGATAAAATATGTGACTTAGATGTTAGACATGGAGATGGAGGACTATGAAAAATGATTGGATGTGACATGTTATATGTGATGCCATGTGTTTGGGTTAGATGATTGAACCTGGATGATCAAATAGATGAGGGAATAAAAATGATGATATTATTAGTCAAGTGATAGAGGATAATATGAGTGTAATTTATTATCAATACATCATATTCCTACAATCTAATGTTAATATAGCACTAGCCAATATGCCACATGATATAAGTATGATCAAGAGGACATTGTGCAAAGTGAATGATTATAAAAGGGGAAAATATGAAAATATTCATCTTTGAGGGAACCTAAAATCATCATTAAACTATTGGCATCATCATAACATCCTCATTAATTTCCTAGTAATACTTGATGCAAGACTAACATAGAAAAAAAAAGTAAATATAAGATAATCATATATATACATGATGCAAGAAAGTCAAAAACCATAGAGTATACAAATAACACACATAATTATCTACATAGAGATGTGTTTTGATTAGTTTATTATCTATTGTCCTCATGAAAGTTGATGAGATGATTGATCAGGTTATGAATTAGATGAAGTGGTTGATGATGATTATGATGTGAATGTAGATTAAGGACATGAGTATATATTGTGAGTAGTCTAAATACTTGGATTAGGATAAGATTATTAATAAGGATTTGAATGTCAAGATTAGGTCATAGGAAAATAAAATATAACAAAATGATGATAATCCTATAATATAAGACAATGTGATATGATAATATGATATTAAGGACATAGGACAATGTAACCAAGATTCATATGACAAGATGACATAAAATAAGAAAATTTAGGTGTTTTTGGATTTTGTGGATTTTATAATTCTTAGGCTTTTTGGAATCTTTAAAATTTTATGTCTTTTTTGGGATATGTATGTACACTATACAAAAGGGGTTACTATCAAAAGTAATACCAATCTTAGAAACTAGGACAAGGATGGATTGAATGATGGATGGGATGATAAAAGGATGAGGGTTAGGATGAAATGGGTATGATTACTTAGGAATAATGGACTAGGGATCACCAAAAACCACATATTAATATATAATTTCTCAAGTTTCCATTTGGAGGCTATGCCAAGATTATTATAGAACATTTCTCAAGACATTGTACACATCCTTACTAAGTTTAAGACTATAAGAAAGTATGGATATAATAGGATGCATGATATGATGACATATGATAGGTAGAATTAATTGATAAAAGGATAATATAGACAAGGATGACATGGAAGGAATTGATAAGGGATATGATGTAGATTTATCCCTAAGTGTTTAGGTACAATGCAAATAATATAATATTTTACCATGATGATAAGAACTAGTTTTCATGATGGTACTTTCCCAAATCACTAGAAGACTAGTTTTCACTATTAGATAAATGATTATTTTTTATTAAATTTTAGCATATCAATTTATTAGATATGGTCTGAGATACAAGATTAAAACACTTTATTGATCTTTATTTGACACCTTTTCTAGAGATGTGTGAAACTAATACCATGTTGCTGATGCTAGATGTATTGATATCCTTGTGACCTTTGTTTATTCTTTATATAACATCCTTTAGATGTCTCATATAGGTATCTTTGTAACCCCCAAAAGAGATGATGTTTCCCAAGGATTTGAGGTATAGTATGGATGGGATTATATCTTGATTTTCATGGTGGGGTATAGGTTGTGAATGAGTGACATGGTTATGATGTATAATGTGACTAGAAGGGGATTGAAAATGGGGTTTAATAGTTGCATACACCATTAAATATGTTATAATGGACATTTTTGTTTTATACCATATGCTAAATGAGGTTAAGGGACCCAAGAATTTATAATTTAATTTCTATTTTATCCAAATATTATGAGGATTATTGGCCATACTTATATTACTTGTGAAATATTTTTGACTTGCTAATATTTGACTTAGATTTTGATTACCCGTTAGTGTCTGTATTTGGGATACACTAGAGCAATTTGATCTTTGACTTGATAGATGATGGTTATTTTGAATTTGATGGTCCACTATCACCTCAAAGGTATTTTTACTAGTGGATTATGTATCTTGACTTGGATGATTACAAATCTCTTCTTGACTTGATTGATTATTTTTGGATCATAACAAACTTGATTATTTGGATTGATAAATTGATTATTGGCTTGGATCCTTGTATATTTCAAACATGAGATTGCATGTTGAGAGGAATATAATAATGTATGTCCCAATTTTATTAATTTAGGGAGTGGTATGGATGGATTTTTAATAGGAGGTGGATGATTACAGACGTGTGGTGAAAGGGGTGGATTAAAGAGGTGATGGGTAGCATATTCCTCATCAAAGTTACTACGAGACTGAACCTCACTGTCAAATAAAGTGTCCTCAAGAATATAAAAAGGATCAATAATATTATTTGTAGAATTAACATCTAAATTCTATTCATATATAAATTTATGGTCATATATTGATAAAGCATCCAAGAATTGTGTTATTATTTCATCATCTAGAGATAGCCTAGGAGTTATGCCTTCTAACTGGTTGACATGAAAATTAGAGATATCCTTAAAGAGATAGGTATCATCATGGCTCTCATTATCAACAAGGGATGATTATTATAATGTGTATTATAATTTATATGATGATGTTGGATATGATCTTGATGTAAATGACCATTCTGATACTGACTTTGAAAAGGATGTCAATGAGGTAATATCATCAATAGATGATCTTTTGATAGTATCGATATGGAGGATATTTTGGATAGAATCATTATTTAAAATTACATTATTCATATTAGGTTTATTAATATATTATTTAGGATTAATGTATTAGTGATCATGGGGTATCTGATATGATATAGGGATGGCTTGATTATGAATGGTTGTGGTATGGATAGGATTGGGGTCATGACCTCGAATGAGAAGGGAAGGAGATTGATCATAATTAGGAATCAATTCTTGACATTCCTCTTTTTTGTGCACTCCTAGGTATGGATACATTGCATTCACCCTCAATTTCAATGTCTCCATAATCAATTATGTTTTAGACATAATCTCTAAAAGGTAACCATCTATTAATAGAATGCCCAGGGACTTTATGGTATAAACAAAATTACTTTGATTTATACCATGAGGGAATATGGTTGGATAGATATATAGGTATTATTTTTAGGTATACTGTAGACACCGCAAACGTGTCTGCACCTTGGTCCTCCCCCTTGGCCTTAAACCCCTATCCTAACCCTTGACCTTGGCCCCCTTTCCACCCTACCCTTACCACCTTGGATCCTCCCTTGAATCCCTCCACCTTCCCCCTAGCATTTATTAGGCCAAATCTCTTCTTTATCTTCCCCCCACGCCCATTTTGGCATCCTCGTGACCGTTCTTCCCATCCCCCCTCGCTCGGTGGCATGCAAGAATGGGCAGAGGCTATTTTTAGCCTCTATCCCCATTCTGCGACCGCCGACGTCGGCGACCCTTCGGCTGACGTCGGCGAAACTGCCGGCGTCGACATCCTTCATTACCCCTTTCTGCATCTGTTGCAGCCCCCTAGACCCTTGAGCTCAAAAACAGACTTCTCTTAGTGCTTTAGCTTTCGTCTCTCCTCTATCTTGACCTCGTGCAATAGCAGCAATAGGTGAAAAGACTCTGGATCAGGTATTCTCTTCTTGCAACAAGTCTTCTGTGGCTCCAACAACAGCACCTCCTTTCTTCAGTCAACAAAAAGGTAAGCAAAGTCTGGTTTTTTTCATTTCATTTATTTAGTTTTCAGTAATCTATCCTATCTATTGTCCTCTGCTCCCTCTGTTCTTCCCCCTGAGAGGCTGCAAAGCCTTCTCAGGTCCTGTCCTCTGTGTCTCTTCCTCTTCTCCATCCCCCTGTCAACAAAGACCTTGTATAAGGCACCCGACCAGAGCTAGACCACTCCCCAGTCCATCTAAATTTGTCCCTGAACTCTGTCTCGCCTCCGTTCACGAACCAGACCTGTCCCCAGTCCAGAAAGCAACTCAGACCCGACTACAGGCCATAACCCCGACCGACGCTGGTCACTACCCCAACCGACGTCGGCAGGATAGCCGACGTCGGCAGATCAGATAACCGACGCCGGCAACATTTCCGACCTCGGCGACTGTCTTCAGCCCAACAGCTCCTTCAGGTAATCATTTTGGTCTTTTCTTTCCTTTCTAATTTCTTTGTCACTTCTGTATTCTGGCATTCTGTCTTTTTATCAGTCACTTATCTTATCAAAATAGTGGGTTGACCTCCCTTAAGGAAGTTTTTACACTTCTGGGAACAAGCTTTTGCTTGGCAACCCACCGCCTATTCATCTAACATTTTCTTATCCAAGTTTCCTTTTTTCTTGCAGGTGTCATTCCTCCACAGCCAAAGAGGAGTGCCCACAAACATCTGGATTTATGGTGCGCAATCTTTAGTCCAGGTACTTCCCATGCCTTGTCCATTACTTTTTAGTTTCTTCTTTCTCTTAGATCTAAAAGCGAATTTTGAATAGAAACATTCTGGCACGCCCGGTGGGACCCTAGGTTCCTCCTGGGTTCCTTTTTCTTCATTCATTTAGGAGCATTAGGTTCTTACCTTTTCTCCTCTTTCTCTTCTTCTCGATGACACTATAAGCAGGACTACAATGAATCTTTCTTCCTTGCATTTCTAGACTAGTCTAAACATCATACTCTTGACCCTTTCTCAAAACTTGTCTTCATAACAAACATCACATTTCGACTTGGGCATTAAAACGTATTGCACTTTCATTTCTGCTTGTGCTTGCATTAGTCCACATCTAGTAACTTAGACGCATATTGAATGAACCGTAGACACTTGATGTTACACTACCAAACCACATGCACTAAACGAACATAAAACATACCTGAGACAAGGCCCGACTGGGATTTCATCCCCCAGCGGATACCTTACCCGTCCCGGTGACCCTACTTGGATTTCATCACCAAGGGGGAAGCCCACTCTATTCTCTGGCGGAGGATAAACTCTAGGCGAGGTATATCTTGGCTAAGTGAGACCAGATAACCACTGGAATCGTGAAGTGAGGGGAGCTTGCTCCTTAGCACCAGGCCACGTACCAGACCCTAACACAGATTTTTGAGCACCTAAAACAACACCTGAAACCATCTTTAGACCGCCTTCTTTTAGACCCTTCTTGCAGCCAATCTCCCCAAACATTCATCTAAGGCATAAGCCACAATTTCTAAGGTTAATTCCTAGGATTTATCGCTTAGGCTTTTGTGTCTCTCTCCGTTTTCCTCTTCTCATCTGTTTGTTTGAGTGAGTGAGGTCGCTTTCTTCATTGTTTTCCAAGAACCTTTTGGTTCTCTGGAAAACACAGTAGCCGACATCGGTTCTGCCACCGACGTCAGCCTTCCCCTGTCATCGGCATCAGTTCTAATACCGACGTCGGCTTCATCTGTTACCTGCATCGGTTATCTGACCGACGTCGGTCTCTATCACTGTCCTTTTTTTAAAAACCAGCAGCCTGAAACCTATCCTTTCTCGGCCAAAGACTCCATCTTGGTTTTCTGAAACTGAGCAACACAGTTCCTGAGACCTGAACCTTCTTTGCCTTGTATGGTTTTGACTCGCAGCCAAGCCAAAGCTCTTGTCAACCACGCTAGCCGTCAACCACTTCCGTCCACCCCATCCGTGACCAAGCCTACAATGGAGTTTAACTCGGAGACCGAAAGAACTCCCATTCGTCCAACCCTGCCACAAACTCCCATTGTCCAAGAAGGGGACCAAGACTTCGAGCGATTCTTGGACCTCAACGTCAAGGCCTTGCAACATTATCTCGCGCATAGTCGAACGCGAGACTCCTTAGGCAATCCAATCTATAGAATGCCAACCTCCCTTGTCGCGACTATGGCTGTATCGACAACATCCATAGTTCAACCTTCAGACACTCAAGCCATCGCTTTGACCACTGACCAGACTTTGACCAATCCTCCAGGTGTGGCCTCTCCCTCTATCATTAGGCCCACTTCCACTGGGGTTTCGGCCTCCTGTCAACTTTAACCCTCTCAACCGCTATCCACTCCTTTTCAAAACCTTATCGTCTCTATTCTGCCTACCCTGGCCCCTATCAACACTAGGGTGGCTTCTTACCCCTTGGCCCCCGTTACCACAGTTCAACCTCTTGTGGCGACAATTGGCCCAGCTATGTCTTCTACTCAACCACCTTTAGCATCCACCTCTGCCCCTGCGATTAGTCATCCGTACATTGTACAACCGACTATGTCTCATACTTCCTCTAGCCTCTTCTAAGCGCCCTACAACTTAGGGGGCGTGCAACCTGTCAATCCGTCGGCAGACATCATCAAAATGCTGATGGACAAGATGACCAGTCTTGAGACCTCTGTTTCTAGCTCGTGCAACACTCTTTCATACGAGCAGATCTGTAACGAGCCCATTCATCCTTCTGTCCCAATCAGACCATATCCTAGCCAGTGGGAGCTTCCGAAGTTTTCTCAATTTCAAAACAAGGAAGACCCCCAACAACACTTGCGGGCATTCAGACATGCCTGCTACCTTATTGGCCATGACGATGCGTTACTCTTACGCACGTTTCCTATGTCTCTCTCGGGTGCTGCACTTGACTGGTACATCTCCCTTCCTATCCATTCTCTCTTCTCATTCACACAATTAGCTCAGCTCTTCCTCGATCACTTTTCCATCAACATAACCAAGAAGGTCTCAATCACAGACCTCTATTCTATCAGGCAATTCGAGGACGAGTCCATAGCCGACTTCGTAGCTCGATTGAGAGGCCTTATCAATCAACTCTCCTTTTCCTTACCCCAGGCCGAGCTTATTGAACTCTTTTCCCAAGCCTGCGCTAGACATATCTCTTCCACCCTGAGGGTTCAAACCTTCCGCACTTTTGACGAAGCCTTCACGGTGGCTCGCAAACTTGAGTTGCGTGCCATCGAGGAGAATAAAGTCAAGTTGCGGAACAAGAATCCCAGCTCTAAGACCAATGACTCTTCCTCTACCAAGCCATCATCATCTAATTCTAAATCCAAGGCTTCAGCTAATGCCGTGGTTGTCAGACCTTCATCCTCTTTGACCAATCAGCCTGAGCCATCTACATCTCAGAGCGCTACTCGCCAGTTCCAGCAAAGATACGTGCAGCGGCAATATACTCCTCTCAGAGAATCATATGCGTCTGTGCTGGACAAGATTCTCAAATAGGGGGCCCTCAATCTCCCTCAAGCCTGACCTCCTCCACAATTCAATCCCTCTCACGCCATCCCCGCATGGTATAGGGAGCATGACTTCTGCAGCTTCCACCGTGTTAAGGGCCATGACACGGAAAACTGCAAGACCTTTAAGAACATAATCCAAGACATGATTGAAAAGGGGGACCTCATCTTAGACAATCCAAATGCACCCCCTAATTAGGCCATTGACATCTTCAAACAACCTTTCCCCAATCATCCGCCAACTCAAAACAACGTCCAGACCTTAATTGACGACAATCATGAGCACAATATTCGAACAGTCAATACGGTCTCTCCCTTCATCCCCAATCAACCTCAAGAGGTTAGTCCATCAATCAGTCCGTCACATGTAGACAAACCTCTCTCCCCGGCTAGTTCTCCACCGACCTCTCTCATCTTAGAGGACACCTCGGCTTTACCTGCACCACCGGTCTCGCCATCCTCCGTTCTACTACCTATGGAGGACCCGACCCTTCCTACTCCTTAGCCGCAAGTGGAGGGCACCGTCATCTCTGCCCTTCACCCGCTCGGGGAGCCTCACTTTTCAGATTCTTCTCCACCTAGGGAAGAACCTGTCTCCCCTTCGTCTTCATCTAAATCTGCCATGACTTCACCACACCAAGTGTCTAAGACCACTACACCCATCTCGTCTTCAACCTCACAACCATCAACATCTTCTTCTCAGCCATTTTCCTGGTTAGTGGAGAAAATCGCGCTTCTCCCTCCAAGGAAAGTGACGCCTCAGGTGTTGTGGGAGTGTCTTAAAGCCCTTCAACATACCCGTGCCCTCTCATCACATGTCGTTAATCCTCCTAAGGCAAAATCTCGTCAGACTCTTGACAAAGACCAGACTCTCAAACCTCAACCAAACCCATCCAAACCAAAACTTGCATCTACCTCGTCTAAACCCATCAAGTCATTTGGCATTCGTCCTGTCTCCACCTTCACTCACCCGCAAGTGAAGGTGGACCTAGGCCAGACCTCGACCAGCAGTACTCTTCCAACCAAGTCAAAGAGGGCTGCCAGACCACAGAAACAAACGCCTCCTTCTCCGTCACCATTGCCATCAATTTTGGGCCCTCATCCTTCGACCTTGGCTAGCATCCTTCCCACTCTGGCCTTCAAACAAAACTTGTTGCCTCCTCTACTTCCTCTACCTATCTCCAGTCGGCCCTCTCCTAAAAAGGTGTTCTCAATCACCAGGCCAGAGCCATCTCCATCTTCCACCGTGCCATCAACCCATAAGGTGGTACGGAAATCTCCTCTAGCCTCGCCTAAGCAAAAGTCACCAACCTCACGCATATCAAATAACACGGACCCTCTATTGGGCTCATACTCGTTGATATTGCACCGACTTCTCCAGACTTCTGACATAACCCTTCCGCCCATCAAGCCTTTCCAACTTCTCGGGTCCAAGCCCTCCTGGTTCGATGATACGAAAATTTGTTTATATCATTATACACCAGGACATGACACCGAGACTTGCTGTGCCCTCAAGGCCGTCATCTGCCGCCATATGGAGAAAGACACTCTTCTCCTTGAGGACACTCTCGACCAGACCCCGACTCCTTCCTCTTCAAACACGTCAACATCTCACCAGCAAGACATGACCCCTTCTTCACCTCCCATTTTCGAAATCAATGCTATCCGTATAACCACTAGGTCGCAACAGGACAAGGCCAAAGCAAAAGCTACCATTCCTTGGACCTATCCCTTCATCAAGCCACCTCTTGCACCCAAGCCTAAAATTTCTATCCTTAGCGCGTCCCAACCTTCTTTGTCTTCCTCTTCTGGGCCAATTCACGACTCCATGCTGAAGCAGCTTCATCAAACACCTGTGAAGATGTCTCTTTATGACCTTATCCAAACCTCGCCTCAGCACCGTCAAGCCCTTGTCCAAGCCTTGCAAGCATCGGAGGTCCAACTCGAGGACCCCCAACCACTCGCTGCCCTCGTCCATTCTTTATCTCCTGTCAACTCCATCACATTCAGCGATTCTGAGATTCCCACATCCAACACAGAAGATCAGGATGCCGCCCTCTTCATCACTGCCTATGTCGATCGGACACGCATCAAACGCGTTATGATCGACGGCGGCACTAGCATCAACATAATCTCTACTCACGCCTTTGATCAGCTGTCTCTTCCCAAGAATTGTGTCTCCAAAACTGACGCGATCTTACACTCTTTCAATGACACCACCGCCACGACCATTGGCACAGTCAGCCTTCACATTCGCGTTGGTCCACGCACAGTCCCAGAGCTCTTCTATATCATCGAAGGAGAGTTTCAATACAACCTTCTACTAGGCCGACCTTGGATCCGTGCCATGGCCTGTATTCCTTCCACCCTGCACCGTTGTGTGAAGTTTGAGCATGACGGGCAAGTCCATACCATTCCCGCTGACCCTTCACCCTTCAAGACTTGCAACACCACCTACCGTCCCAACCATGTCCTCATTCCCATCAAACTGTCAACTCCGGCACCGCCTCCATCTGCGGAAGCTTCGACCAGTTTGCAATCGATGGTTGCCCTCACCCCTCCTCTTCAAGCACCGACCAAAGACCCCATGGAAGACATCTTCCAACGATTATCACTTGGGGAATATCACTTATTGACCCTCGACATGTTCCAAACTCTGCAAGAGTATGGACGCCTTCACCTCAGTCCCAATTACGACCATCGGATCTGGACGGTCGTACCTTATGGTCCTCCTCACTTCCAAACCAACTTTGTCTATGGGGGGCTTAATCAAGCTCCTACCAATGGCAATTCCCTCTCTTCACCCCAACCTTTCACATCTGATTTCTCATTTCTTGGCAACCCTGCCTTTGCACACACTTACCTTCATAGGTGTGCATGGAAGGGTTTCGGTTTCGGACGTTATGAGCAGGGCTCCCATCAGCCCATCGAGCCGCTCAATGATCACGATGCCAAGAAACGGTATGGCCTGGGATATCATGACCCCACTCAGGCTCCTTCCGACCTCTGTCCCGATCCAACCATCGACCAATCCCCTCCAGACTCGCCCATTTCTCCTTCATCACCTACGGAGTCGGTGGTTTCCATCCATCCTAGTTTTTTTTTTCCATAAACACCATCCGCCTGGAACCCCTGACCTATCAGCTCAATGGGGTGTCCAGGTCTCTCCCTCTCATTTTTCCTAGCATGGTAGAAGATGAGTCGGCAACCATTCACACTGTCCAGTGCATTGACGATGATGCCATCCTTTCTTACATGGGTGCTGATGACTCTTTCATCCAACGTTTCATCCCTTTCGAGACCCAGGTTATGTTAAATGAATCCACTATTGACATCAACCTCCCTTCTTCTTCCGATGTTCCTCACGTCTTAAAGATTGGCCAATCTTTAGACGCTCAGGAGCAGCTTGACTATGCCCAGTTCCTTTCTGACCATAGCAAGGCCTTTGCCTGGACTTACAGCGACATGCCTGGCATCGACCCCACCATTGCTACCCATAACATTGTCACCAAACTAGAGGCTAAGCCTGTTAGGCAAAAGCTTCGAAAGATGCATCCTCGCATTGCGCTCCTTGTCAAAGAGGAACTTCAACGCCTTCTTTCTGTCTCCTTCATCCAACCCATCGATTATCCACAGTGGGTCTCTAACATCGTCCCAGTTACTAAAGCAACTGGGGGGATTCAGATCTACACGGACTATTGCGACCTTAACCTAGCCTGTCCCAAAGACGACTTTCCTCTTCCTAACATTGACCAGCTTGTTGATCTCACGACCGGCCATGAGATGCTATCTCTCATGGACGGGTTTTCAGGATACAATCAAATCCTGATCGCACCAGAAGATCAACATAAGACTACCTTTATCACCCCATGGGGGACTTTCTACTATCGAGTCATGCCTTTTGGCTTGAAAAATGCTGGTGCCACCTATCAGCGCGCCATGACCTACATTTTCCATGATCTCCTCCACAAAATCATGGAGGATTATGTGGATGACCTTCTCGGCAAGTCCAAACTCTGCCACGACCACTTGACCATTCTCACAATCATCTTCTCTCGCCTTCTTCAATACAATGTCCGCCTCAACCCCAAGAAGTGTGTCTTTGGGGTCCTCTCAGGCAAACTTCTCGGCTTCATCATTTCCTTCCATGGTATCGAGATAGATCCCGCCAAGATCTGTGCTATCCTCGAAATGCCACCCCCGACCAATCTCAAGCAGCTTTGCAGTCTACAAGGGAAGCTCCAGTCCATTCGCCATTTCATCTCGCAACTTTCAGACCACTGCCAACCTTTCCATCACCTCCTTAAGAAAGACATCTCCTTTAAATGGGATAAGGACTGTCAAGAGGCTTTTGAGGCCCTTAAAAGCTATCTGGTCTCCCCACCAGTCCTCATTCCACCTAAGGACGACCAACCCTTCTACCTTTATATCTCTGCCACTAACCATTTGTTAGGTGCCATGATCGCGCACCGAGACGAGCATCATCGTGAGCAAGCGGTTTACTACATCAGCCGAACACTGGTCGACTATGAAACTCGGTATACTCATATCGAGAAACTCTGTTTGGCATTAGTCTTTTCCACCACCAAGCTTTGCCACTATCTTCTCAACCACAAAACCTTTGTCATCACTCACACCGACCCTCTCAAGCACATGCACTCCAAGCCATACCAAAACCAACGTATGGCTCGGTGGCTCATGCTGCTTGCAGAGTTTGACCTCGAATTCATCCAGCAGAAATCTATCAAGGGGCAAACCATCACTGACCAACTGGCAGATGCCCCTCTTCTCGACAACCAACCTTCCCACTGTGAGTTCCCTGACGAGTCTATCGCTACCCTTTCCACTGATGACACTGTCTACCAGATGACCATGTTCTTTGACGGCTCCAAATGTCAACTCGGCGGGGGTGCGGGGGTCATCCTCATCCCACTCGAAGGGGAGCCCATGCCTCTATCTTTTAAGCTTGACTTTGATTGTACCAATAATATGGCCAAATACGAGGCCTTAATTTTGGGACTTCAGACTGCTCTTTCTCTCCACATCAAGTCTATCAACATCTTTGGCGACTCGCAGCTCATCGTTAATCAAGTTAACGGTTCATATCTCTATAAAAATGAAGTTTTACAGAGGTATAAGAATCGTGTTGACCTTCTTTTAGCATCTTTCGACTATCACCTCTTGCAGACTGTTCCACGCTCTACGAACAAGTTTCCCGACACCATGGCTTCTCTTGCTTCGCATATACCGTCTTCATCATCATCATCTCGCCTTTTTGTCACAGTGCATCATGTACCTTTGCCTTCATACATCTCTCCTCACATCGACCATATCAACACTGTCAATTCTAGCCCACAAGATGACTGGTATAAGCAACTCATGGATTACTTGTCTCTTTCTGTCACTCCTCCCAACCTCTCTAGCAATGCGCGGTGAGCTTTCATCAAGTGCACAGCTCGCTATACCATGCTAGGGGGTCTTCTCTATAAACGAGGCTTTGACGGCCTCCTGCTTCGCTGTCTAACCTCCACTAAGCTCCTCAAGCCATAAAGCAAGTCCATGACGGGATTTGTGGTGGACACTTCAGTGGAAACTCGGTTGCCAAGCGCATCCTTCACCTGGGTTATTATTGGCCCACCCTTCATCAAGACTGTAGCGACTATGTTCGACGTTGCATCAAGTGTCAGCAGCACTCTAACCTGCTTCATCTCCCCAGTCATGCCTTGCAAGTCGCTCAGGATTTTTGGCCTTTCTCTCAGTGGGGCTTGGATCTCATCGGTGAGATCAACCCTCACTCGTCTCTTCGTCATCAGTCCATCATCACTGCCACTGAGTATTTCACCAAGTGGGTGGAAGCCATTCCTCTTGTCTCCACAAAAGCTGACAAAATTGCCGACTTCATCAACAGCCACATCATCTGTCATTTCGGTGTCCCTCACAAAATCATTACCGACAACGGCAAGTCCTTCAAAAACAAGACTGTCCAAAAACTATGCGACTCATTTGGCATCAAACTCAGCTTTTCTTCGCCTTACTACACCAAGCAAATGGGTAGGCAGAGGCTTCCAACAAAATTCTCACTAAAATTCTCATGAAGGTGGTCGACGATACAGGTAGGGATTGGCACATTCATATTCCCTTCGCTTTGTGGGCCTACCGCACTAGCATCCGAACCTCTATGGGTGCTACTCCCTTCTCTCTCATGTACAGAACAGAGGCTGTCTTACCTCTCAAAGTACAGATCCCATCTCTCTGCATCTCCCTGCATGACATTCTCTCTAACGACGACTTTCATCAAGATCGCCTAGCTCAACTTGAGTTACTCGACGAGTGCCGTCTTGCTGCCCTTAATCATCTCCATGTCTACCAAAGTCGCATAAAGTGGGCCTACGACAAAAATCTGTGAGAATGAGATTTCAACATCGGAGACCTCGTCCTCAAAGAGAATCAGCACGTGACCAATATGGAGTGAAGTAAACAAGGCAAGTTCGCCCCCAATTGGCTTGGACCTTTTATCATCACGCACAAGTATGGGTCAGGGACTTATCGTCTGTCTTCCCTCGACGGACGGCCAGAACCTGAGCCTCTTAATGCGTTGCATCTTCAACCATTCTTCTGCTAGTTGAGTACTCATCTACTTGACACGTAACTTGAGCTCGTCCCTTGAGCAATCCTCGTCCTATTAATCCTCATCCCTTTCAACCCTATTCCCCTTTAACAAGTCCTCTACGACCCTTCTATGATGCATGGATGCTTTGTCCTAATAAAAGGGGTGTCCTTGAACTTCTACAGCCTTGTCCATGACTAACAATCAAAAAATATATCAAGATGTTAAAACATATCCATGGTCACAAAATCAAGTCAAAATAAAAAAGACAGACTGCTCCCTCGAAGGACAGCTGTACTATCATTGCTGTATTACTAGACTGATCCCTCGAAGGACAGCTAGGCCAACTTATCAAACATTATTAAGCGAAAATATAGACCACTCCCTCGAAGGATGGCTATGACTAAATCTTGCTACAAAAAGCACCTTTCTTAGAAGCTTCCCACATTGATCAGCTTTGCAACATGACTACTACATCAAAAGACATCTCTATGTAGGCTTCCCGCATCGATCAGCCTGCGCAAAAAAAAAAAAAAAAAAAAAAAAAAAAAAAACGAGTCATGGACTTGGCTTGTAGTTGTCTCAGGGTCTCCTATAAAAGGGGCAAGGTTATTCCTGCTCTTAAACTGGGTTACCCTATCCTCTTCCTCTCACCTGCTCAAGGGACTTCGAGCTCACTTTAATGTCAAAGTGATTTGATTACCGTTCTAACTCAACACTGGTCAACGACGTAATGCATGAACGGGGCTTTTGTTCTAATAACCCCTATCTATGCTTCCTTTCTGGTCCTTGTCAATGAAAGAGCGATTTGTCTTTCATCTTTTCTCTTCACTTTAGTCACATTTAACCACATCAATCGACGTCTCATCTCAAACCCAGCCATTTTCATCATTTTCAGCTGACATCATCCTAGACCATTTCACATAGTTTCTATGGACACCAATACACATGGAAACTACCGACTAGACCCAATTTATGTTAAGCATAAACCAATACTTGCTGAAGCATAAATAGACTTCTATTCATTTTTAGCATATATCCATCGCGACTATGGAAACTTGCTAGGGATGAAAGACTCTCGACCAATTCTACAAAATACACCATCTGTAGCATCATTTTATCCTTATCTTACCCTCGTCATTTCAACACATGACCAATCTCATCATCGACCAATCTTCTCAATTTGTCTGAACTACATTGGTCTGAGGCCCTATGACCAGGGCTATGTAGGCAGCACTCAGATAACACATCCTCTGAGGTTAGCTCGACCACCCCCGTTTATTCGTCTCTTTGATGAACAAACCTTCTCTTTTGCGACCTTGACCTTGACCAAGACCAATCATTCTCTTTGACCAAGACCAATCATTTTCTTTGTCCGAGACCAATCACTTTCTTTGTCCAAGACCAATCATTCTCTTTGACCAAGACCAATCAATCCCTCTGACCCTCCCTCCCTTTTAGGGAGAACTACATCGGCCTGAGGCCCCTACGACAGGGGCTATGTAGGTAGCACTCAGTTGACATGGTGTCTTCTGAGGTTAGCTCAGCCGCATCCTTTCATCCATCCATCCCCTTGACCAATGACCCTCCTTCGACCTTCGACCACTTCCAAGACAATGTTGCCTTGGTTGTTTTTGCATGTGTGCTACCTCACGGCTGGTTAGCAGAATTGTCCGCAGACTATTTTTGACCCTTCCCAAGTATAGGATCACGGGCCAGTTGATCCCTACTACTTGTGGCTTTTTCGTGTTTCTGGGAGCACTTCCTGAGCCCTGGATACCTGGAACACGATGACCATTTGGAGCTTCAGCTTAAATTGAGTGACCCGATCAGCAGACGACTAAATGCTGGGGCCTGGTTACTTCAATTTTGGCACTCCTTGACCCTCGACATGCGACAATTTGACCTGACCATCTCGTGACGTGGTATACGCGCAATCACGACTTTTGCAGCATTTTCACTCACTTTTCATCTTTCTCATCCATTTCTCTATCAAATCAACACTCGATCTTCAGTTCCCTTTTCTCGACTATCGCTTTGAGGGGGGAACACCTCATCCCTTTTCTGGGGCAACCAACTCCTATTTTTGTCTTGCAGTTCGTCTAGAACAACCAACAAGACAAAAAGGGGCAAATGTAGACACCAAAAACGTGTCTGCACCTTGGTCCTCCCCCTTGGCCTTAAACCCCTATCCTAACCCTTGACCTTGGCCCCCTTTCCACCCTACCCTTGCCACCTTGGATCCTCCCTTGAATCCCTCCACCTTCCCCCTAGCATTTATTAGGCGAAATCTCTTCTTTATCTTCCCCCCACGCCCATTTTGGCATCCTCGTGACCGTTCTTCCCATCCCCCCTCGCTCGGCGGCGTGCAAGAATGGGCAGAGGCTATTTTTAGCCTCTGTCCCCATTCTGCGACCGCCGACATCGGTGACCCTTCGGCCAACGTCGGCGAAACTGCCGGCGTCAGCATCCTTCATTACCCCTTTCTGCATTCGTTGCAGCCCCCTAGACCCTTGAGCTCGAAAATAGACTTCTCTTGGCACTTTAGCTTTCGTCTCTCCTCTGTCTTGACCTCGTGCAACAGCAGCAACAGGTGAAAAGACTCTGGATCAGGTATTCTCTTCTTGCAACAAGTCTTCCGTGGCTCCAACAATAGCACCTCCTTTCTTTAGTCAGCAAAAAGGTAAGCAAAGTCTGGTTTTTTTTATTTCATTTATTTAGTTTTCAGTAATCTATCCTATCTATTGTCCTCTGCTCCCTCTGTTCTTCCCCCTGAGAGGCTGCAAAGCCTTCTCAGGTCCTGTCCTCTATGTCTCTTCCTCTTCTCCATCCCCCTGTCAACAAAGACCTTGTATAAGGCACCCGACCAGAGCTAGACCACTCCCCAGTCCATCTAAATTTGTCCCTAAACTCTGTCTCACCTCCGTTCACAAACCAGACCTATCCCCAGTCCAGAAAGCAACTCAGACCCGACTACAGGCCATAACCCCGACTGACGTCAGTCACTACCCCAATCGCCGTCGGCAGGATAGCCGACGCCGACAGATCAGATAACCGATGCCGGTAACATTTCCGACCTCGGTGACTGTCTTCAGCCCAATAGCTCCTTCAGGTAATCATTTTGGTCTTTTCTTTCCTTTCTAATTTCTTTGTCACTTCTGTATTCTGGCATTCTGTCTTTTTATCAGTCACTTATCTTATCAAAACAGTGGGTTGACCTCCCTTAAGGAAGTTTTTACACTTCTGGGAACAAGCTTTTACTTGGCAACTCACCGCCTATTCATCTAACATTTTCTTGTCCAAGTTTCCTTTTTTCTTGCAGGTGTCATTCCTCCACAGCCAAAGAGGAGTGCCCACAAACGTCTGGATTTACGGTGCGCAATCTTTAGTCCAGGTACTTCCCATGCCTTGTCCATTACTTTTTAGTTTCTTCTTTCTCTTAGATCTAAAAGCGAATTTTGAATAGAAACATATACAATAATTCATATGGCCTCTAGTTTCCAAAATAGGGATTTTATAGATATTGGGAGAGGAGTGTATTACTTGTCCATATTGTTGGATGTAGAAGTGTTAGATTTTTTAGTGGAAGAATGTGATGGCGATGTCATGATATTGTGGGATGGTGTCATGGAATATTATATAAGATATGAATTATAATTAGATGATTTTTATAATTTATGATTCCTTTACTAGTAGGATGGGGGATTTCTGATGGACTATGACTAATAAATGGATGTTTTGATTGTGGGAGGGTGTGAACTAGAGGTACGGTTAGTTGAATGCGATCAAATCCCTTGGAAATTTGAGAAACAATTTATAAGAGATATAAGAGGAATTAATCCTGTTTGGAAAAAATATATTTATTAAATAAGGAAATTTGTTTATTAGTATACTAACTAGGAAGGTCATGAGGAGGACTAGGACTAGTGGATGGGGGATCAGAATAGGACTGGTTGTCACAATAATTGGATGTGGATAAGGGTTGATGATGTAATTATTTGGTATGTGAGCTTAGGTTTAAGGGATAAAAATCATTGCTAAGGTGGGCACCCATTTCTAATAGCCATAAAAGGCACTCATCCTTATTGGCAAATATATACTCATGAAATATAAATGCCTCATCACTTGTGTGTTGGCAAGTGTTATGACTATGGTTATGATGAATAGACAATGGGGCTCAACATGTTGGGTTATCATGTGGGATAGGTGTATATGGGTATTATTGATGGGAAAAAATAGGATATATTACTTTAGGATTGATGGGATTAAGGTCTGTAGGTAGGTAGGAACCCATTTCTAAAACCCATAAAAGGATCTCATATTTGTTAGTAATTAGGTATTTATCTATTAGAAATAAGTACAAATAAATTAGAGTAGATGATGGATGAAAGGTATTCAAATGAATAAATGGGTTTGATGTGAAGGTAGATTGAGGTTTATATAAAACTATGGTCCTTGGATAAAGTAAGTCTAAATGATTGAGCTAGTATGAAAGGTGTTGGGTGAGGACAAGATAGAATAAATGGATTATGATATTAGAATAAAACCATATTTTAAACTAATATTACAATAGGTGGTAATAATTTATTTAAAATGTATCATTTTATAGTTAACACTAGGATAGGGATTTAGTTAGTGATTATATTTAAACTAGCAAGATGATGAATGGATGGTTGCTAGCTATAAATAGGCAAGATGACTAGATTAGAGATGATTATATTAATGATGATTGGGTGATAGATTGAAACTAAAAAAGTGACATATAGTTAATAGGGTATTGACTAATTATGAAATATGAAAAATTGATGGTGGATGAACTAAATCATAAAAAAAGTAATAGGATGAGATGGATGGATAATAAAAGGACTAGCTCAAGCCTTAAACCAATTTTCTCAGGGATAGATGGATATAATATTATGTGATAAAGGATAAATGAATGGATCAAAGATGATGGGATTTGAGATCAGAACAAGTATATAATGGAAGTGATGTAATGATGATTGCGGGTATAGTGAATATGGTTTGGACAAGTGTATGCCTTAAACATCCAACTAAATGTGTTATGGGAAAAAAGGAAAGACCAAGTGAGATGAGATTTGTCAAGACGGGGTAAGACTAGATGAGATGAAGGATAAGGATGCTCTAAATAGGGTGATAAATAAAGAAGAGTATGTAAAGGAAAAAAATATATTATAATATGCTTGAGATGGGATGATAAGATGTACAAGGTATACAAGATTATACAAAATTAAAGATGTATAAGATATGATGAATGATAAATTAGATAAATGATATATAATATATGGTGATAGGTAAAGTAAATAAGGATGTACAAGATGTATATGATGATATAGGATAAATATATATTTGTGTATAAATTTGGGTGAAAGGCTAACTTGGGTCAAAAATAACATTGGTCTATCACAACACACACCAAATCAATTAGATCACAAACCTAATATTGGTAAATTGATACATGAGTGTATCTTGATGACTACACCATCTAATAGATTCATAGGTAAGGCTATAGGATGGTGACCCATTAAAAAATATACCAAACCCTCTCAACCCTATTTGTACATAATGGTCACTTGGGAGATAATATTTAATCAAGTATCAAGTCACTTGTTGTGGGTCGATGGTCCTAATCTATGTTGAATGGGATCTTTAGGGACATCTCCTATATACACTAGGTATATGGGGTCTGACTCCATTTAGGGTGTTATATAATGCTTGGGGTCAGAGATTTAACTCTTTCCCTTCATAAAATACCCGTATGGGGTTGAACGCTTAGCCTAATGATAAGTTATCCCTAATTTTTATACTCTATTAGAACACAGAGTGTGGATTTATGCATGGTGGTGAAATCCATGGTCACAATCCTCCTATTACTATGAAAAGTGTGTGGATATATTTCCACATCATGTTTTCCCATAAAAAATAAAAATGGGAGAGTTTTTTATTAGTTGTTTATCCTTTGAGAATCGACACTAATATGTAAGGAGATCATACACCAATATATCCCTTAGGTACATTCAAACAAACAAAAAGTTGATTAATAGATTAATTAAATGTGATATATACAAGATAATTTTCAAAATTATAAAATATTTGATAAGTGTCCTATAAAGCAAGTGATTATTAGTTTAAATTTAGCAATATTGATGGGTAACCTATAAGACAAAATGATAGAAAAAATATGACCTAAAAAATAAGATTATAACAAGATAAAATTACCACTAGATTCACCCATGTAAGAAACAAAATGTTAGCCCAATAAGGCTTAATATAAACATTGAAAAAATTGTTTTTTTTACACTATAATGTTTTTCGATGAGGGGTCATGAAATGAGGGTCTAGGGGTGGTATCCCCTAGCAAGGTCAAGGGGTAGCTCCCCTAGCATGGTCCCTATCATGATATAAGGTGGGGTGAATAGGTTGTGTACCTAACATCAAACATAACTTTGATCTTATGTAACTCTTGGAATGACTCAAAATTCACTAAAAATGATCGTAAAACATGCACTAAAAAATGACAATTTAATGGTAAAATACTGCAAAATCACTACTATAGAAGGAAAAATCACTTATAAATAGTTAATGCTATTAAAAATCACTTCTAAAGAGTGAAAAACATTTATATAAGGTCAAATATACAATTAAAAGATCTATGATTTTCCAAACTATTAGCTAATAGTAACTATGCAGTTAGTTAAGATCACCTATGGTCAGTCAAAACTTCATCTGGGAATAAAAATTATAGATGTCTAGAGGTGATTTTATGATTGATGGGAGAAATGATAAACTTTAAAACATAATATAAAATAAAGTGTTTAGAAAGCCCAAAATTTATATTTATATTTAAATTAGGCTTATATTAAATATCATCAGATAGATGTATTATGAAAACTAAGTTAAAACTATAGATAGATATTCAAAATCACCTTTAAGAATCAAAATTGATTCTATCAAGAGGTTATTTTATTTTTAGTTATATTAAAATACAAATTTTATAATATCCTAAAGGTGGATGATGTTTATAAATTTAAAACTATTTTAAAAACTTGATTCTAGACTAAATTTATGAGAAAAGATGAATAAAAACACTTGATTTTTAACTAGATTTAAAATCACTTATGTAAGATCAAAATCATCTAGGAGAATCAAGATCACTTCTAATGAGAAGTGGTTTTTCACCTATTAAAATTCATAGTATATACATAATATGCAGAGATATATTTGAGATTGTTTATGGCACTGAAAAAACATGACTATCTATATAATTATGGATTTCTATGAATAAAGACGAGAAACTATAATTATAATAATTATTATCTAATCTACCATCAAAAATTCCTCTGAGCTTATCAAAATTTCATATAGGATTCAAAACTATGACTATGTATAGGTAATATTGCAGAGTATAGTCAAGAGGCTATCTTTGGGAGTAATGATCTTGTCTGAGTAGAATCTCTCTTCCCATTCTATAATATTACCTGCAAACAAAATAAATAAGATTTTTAAACATAGAAAACATAGCCTTTAGTTAGTATCCTTATGCTTAAATCAAAACCACTTCTTGTCAACTAAAAACTATGGATGTCTTTCAAAATCACCTCATTAGAGAAGTGATTTTGTAAGAGGCTATAAAAATATCAAAAAAGGTTAACAACTAGTGGTTAGGTTCATGTGGTTAGTCAAAACCGCATATAAGATCTTTAAAATCACCTCTTAAAAAAAAAAATTATAGTGCAATACCACAATTCATTTGAAACATGAAAATTTCAAGATTTCAAAGCCCAATCCTCTTCTAACCTATCCTACAAGATGATTTACAACATCTTACACACACAAGTGTTAGTTTAAAAGAAGGTTCCCACTATAATCAAAAATTTATGATTGTAAATTTGAGTTATGGATTCAATATACTATGAATATTAAATTAACCCAGAATATACAAAATCATCAAAGGGAGAAGATGTAGAAGCAATCAAAACTATAAAATTAATCTTACCATCACTTTGCTCATCTTGTCTTCCCTTCAAGATATTAAAATGGATTCTTCAATTATTTTTTATTGCTTGTTGATTTTCTTGATAACGGTGGATTCAATATGAAAGGATGAATGGATTCTTAGCTTATATGGATGTAAGATATTATGAAGGCTGATATAGCTTATATGTATGGTAATTCTAATTAACTCAACCAAGACCCATGATTGGTTATTTATAGGTTGCTAGTGTAGGATGAGAATGAATTTTCAATTCATTATAACCCTCTAGTTTTTAAGGATTCTATAAATATATAGAAGGATATAAACTTTATAGGCTTTTATATTTGATTAAGAGTTAATAGGAGTTTAAGGAGGTGATTAAATGGGTGATTAGGGACTAGGGATGTAGGAGAGCCTAGGAATAGGCTAGGGTAAGTGGGACTAGAATTTTAAATTCCATTATAATGGATAAGTGGGGTTAGTTGAAAAAAAATACATGATTAGGATAATTAATAGATTTATGGGATAATATAAGGTTAGTTTATGAAGATTGAAGAAGGTAGATATTAGAAAAATGACCAAAAGAGTTGATAATAGGATGTAATTAGAAGAGACATATGAGAGTAGATGAGATAGGTGAAATTAGAATCGACTAATAATAATATTAGTGATGATAAATTAAGTGATCAAATTTAGATGTATACAAGGGCCATTAGGGTTAAAAGGAGGAAAATTCTATTTTTAAAGAAAGGAAACATCTTTCTCCCTTAGGAAATTAGGATTCATAAAAATATCCATGGGAACCAATTCATCAAGTAACACATCCAACCTAGAAATAACAAAGGATATAAGGGTGTAGGCCTCATATCCAAGTGCAGCACCAATAATGACCATAAATTATTTCAAGGGACTTTATGTAATACAAGAAGAAACCTCTTACTTAAGTTAATTCAGGTCATCCTGAGCCAATTGAGCCTTAGGAAATAATACTAAAAAAATAGGAATAGGTATCATTATGCCCTCATTATCACCATAAGGTTGGTATTTTATAAATGAAGGAGGAGTAGTTATAATTAAAGGTAAAGGAGCATCACCGCATGAGAGAGAAACATTATCTTCTCCACTAGAGTATTTATAGACTCTCTTTCTCTCTCACACACACACACTTACACTATAAGGGGTGTTATTCCTTTTTTTTGTCAAGATAAAATCATGGGTTATCAATAACATTCACATCATTAGTGGACTTATTCAATAATACACCATTTTTAACATCATTTGTTTAAAGTCCACTGTTATGATATTTATCTATAGCATTTATAGTTTTATTGAAGAGTGGCCATTTTTTTGGAGATATACATCCTTTTTGTAAGAAAAAATAACTAATACCCTCTAAACCATTAATAGATCATGAATATTATTCCCCATTGACCTTAAATTATAAGGTTTGTGGTAAGAATTACAATGTTTCCAAATAAATAAATACCCTAGCATGCATATGGACCAAGGATATTCTATTGTATTTGATATTTAAAACATATCTTAGTGGTTTAATGGAATAGGGAATAAACTTCCATAATTGAATCAAAATGTTTTCAATATCAACCCATCTAGGAGAAGATTTAAACACAATATCACTAAAGTCTATGTTAGGGTTCCATGTAAAATCCTTAAACATAGATTAAGCCACATTCCTAAGGGGTTTACTAAAAAATATTATTTACATGTTATCATGTTTAAATAGAACCATAAATACAAATTTATAAAACATCATATAAAAATTGATATAAATACCCATTTTTTCCCAACCAAAGTTTCACCAATTATTAAAAAAATTACTTGATGATAGTGATTTCTTATTTAAAGACATAATAACACCCCAATATTTTTTAGATGCACTTCATCTAATTTAAATTCTCTCTCCATAGATTTATTTTGGCATAAGTTGAAGGTTATTTATAGGATAGGGAACTTACCAATTTTCTATGGCCCTTGATTAAATCCACCAACCCTATTTGCACCATTGACATTGATAACAAGCCTCAATCCCTCTAAGTGATTAAGAAATTATTCTTACCTTATGATTTTGTTGAATATTTTCTTAACCTCACTACCTTTTCCTTCTTCCTCAGAAACCATATATGAAATATCCTCTCATCATGGACACATTTCCCACTATCATTGTCATAGTGAGATTCATAAATATATTCATATCCCTCACACTTCACATGAGCAACATCAGTACTTACATCCACATCCACAAATAACCATGAATAATTTCAACTAAAATTATCTAAAACCAATTGCCTTTATATTACAACAAATGAGGACAAATATACAAACATGGGAAATCAAAAGGTGAAACTCATAAATAAAAGTAGACAATGAAGACAAGCCCAGGACATCATAAAACTAGGAAGGCCACAACCATCATAACATAATGGAAACCAAGAAAATTGATTCAAGGAATTAACTAAAGTATCCAAGATTATTGAGAAAGTAAGAGAGAAATCTTTAGGCATTGTTAATGGAGGATTAGTTTTCATCTCCCAATTTGTAGAGCTCCAAGATTCTCCTCCTTAAACAAATCACTAGGTTTAACCAAAGAGTCTTCTTGTTTAACTATTTTTTACAATAAGGATTAATATATAAAAGATAGCCTAATTAAATAAGGATTACGATAACATAAAACCCTATTCCAATTAATAAATTTAGACTCTAATGATACTATTATAATAAATACTTAGTCTAGGAATATGACAAATATATAAAGTACAACATTAAATATTTTCATAATAAAAATATGAAGGACAAAATTTAATTATTTTATACAATAATTAAAAAGTAAATTTGATTAATGGAGGTGTAAAAATAAGTTGTATGATGATTCTAATCAAGTCCTTAGATTCTAAATATTAGTTTTTTGTCTACACATACACTTACTTTTTCTTATAGACACTTGCATTATTGATACTATATGTTATTCAACACATCTATCCTATACATATTATATACTTTTGAATAAAAATTACACCTAGGTATTTTTAGTTTTTATGTGGCATTTTTGATTATGTGTTCATATTTCACACGTAAGCTCTAGATATTAAACTATTTCTCAAACCCTAGATCCTCATCTTAATCCTTGTCACCTTATCAAATATGGGTTAGTGGGCTCATGAACTCAAGTTTACCTAAAGTACCCCTATGTGAAATAATTATCCTACATATCAAATAATATAAAGAGGGTCTTAAACATATGTAGCTCTCCCCTATGTCTTGGTTTGTGAGTGAAAAATGGTGTAGAATTTTATATTCGAGTGTATGTAGTGATCTATATTGTTACTTGATAAATAATATTCATGGGTTATTATTGAATGATTTAGACTTATAATTTGACTAATCATATAATTAATAGAGAATAATATATAATAATAGGGAAATATAACTCAATTGTGTAATTTTTTGAATGAGTTTGAATAGGTGTTTCCTTGGTATTTACTATATGGGTAATGAGTTGGATTTACCTTTTATTTATACCACCTCTTTTGAAACATTATTCATGGAAGGGTTGATGAAATATAATAGGCCAACCCATATATTTTTAAATATTATCAAATTTGACTATTTATAAGTCATAAAAACTTGTTTAAGAGAAGGGACATTAGTGTTGACACTGGTATCCAATTTTGAATGTAACTATATAAGAACATAGAAGGTTGTTATAGATATGTAACTGATAGTGAAGGATATATCATTATTTACTTATTATGTGTGCTAAAAATGATATAGATAATAAAAATAATAGGTTCAAACTATAAGATAATAATTTAGTCATAGTGAGATGGTGAATGTCAACCTATTGGATATAAGCAAGGTCAAGAACTAAAGTGTAGATTATTGAGTTATATTTGTTAAGTGTATAAGAATTTATTAATATATAAATCTGTATTTAATAATATACCCACCCTCTTAATATAGTAATGCATAAATATAAAATTAAGACTTTAAAGGAAATAAATGTGTACCATGGTGTGTACAACACACCTTGATGTGCTTGAGCCCTATTTGAATTATTTGTATTCATATCACCTATAACCAAGAGAATGTTATAGATTTAATTAGTGTATATAATATCCAAATGAATAATTGGATTTTTATTGAGGAAAAGAGAGCAAGGAAGGAGTACACTTATGTGTCGATAAAACCATGTTTCCCCTTGATAGTTTGATTTGGTAATGTTACTTCCTAGTTGAAGCATTCGATGAGATTCATAAATAAACCTTAGATATTTTAATATGGGAATTAGAGTGTGATCATGCCCCTAATAATGTATAAGGGTGAGTTATGTGAAGGCCATCGAGAGTTCAAAATATCAATCACATAACTCTAGTGTATCATAATCTAACCAATCTTTCTCTAGTCAAATAGTATAACCATATAAAATTGTAATAATAAAAAATATTTCCAAGCTCATTGAGAGCACAAAATATTGATTTCATTATTCAAATAAGCCAACTGTTGTAGTAGATAAAATCTCAAATGGTGTATCATATTGGTATAATGTGAATAATGTCTCTTTAATCTGGTGCATTTGCATGGAAAATGAACCTAAAATGTGTTTCAAGATGATATATCTATCATAATGTAACCTATAATATTTATAATATGCATCAAAAATTTAAAAAAAAATTATTTCACAAATATGTGCCAAATGTGTAAAATTATATCCCATGTATATATCTCAATCATGTAAAATGAATCAAATTATGCCCATTTTATCAATTGTATGTATATGGAACCATGTCTCCATGACATACTACCCCTTTTTGGGTGAGGGTAATGAATTATTGATAGTCACATTATCTCAAAAGGATAAGATAACTATGATGTATAAGTTTGAATCATGTGGTGAAGAAGCATAATGTGTTATAATGTCAAAGCAGATAAACTAATGAAACTCATAGTATGAAAGAATAAAGTTTATAAGATGCATGATGTGTATCATTGAAACATCTAAAAGATAAAAATCTTAGAAAATATTCAAGCACCCACAAAAGAGTACTCAAATGTCACATTAAGAGTGATCTAAGGAAATTTCAAATAAGGGGCATGCTCAAATGTTTCACACTCAAGGGAAGGACATATGAAAATGTCCACACAAAAAATAAATAGGAAATATACATGAAACTATGAGAGGATCCTTCTTGAACAAGTTAGTAAAAAATTTAAAATACATGAAATAAACTATGAAATTAGCAATAAATAAACTTAAATAAGCTGAGTTGAATTACAATGGCTGAATTGTAGAATCATTGGCCTCTTCGAGGGGGAAACCTCATGTGATAAAGATTAATAAGATAAATTCATGGATGATTTCCTTAGCCTCAAAACTTACTTATATACTAAGTCTAATACAATCAACTACTACTTCCCTTGAATGTGGGATAAAACAAATTGCTCACAAGAGACTTACAAAGCATATACATCCATATAAAATATTACACTAAAAAAATAAAGAGAAGGGGTATCATGGGTTCCTAATATCCCATACCTCTTAGAAAAAGATTTGTCCTCAAAGCTTTAGATGTGAGAATTGGTGTTGAATCTGAAATAGTGGGTCCCATGTTGCATCTTCTAGTTACATTTTATACCACTCAATTAAAACCTTTGTGATGGAGTGGGAGCAAAGTTGGTATGTGTACCTATATAGGATGAACTATAGCTTGAGAAGGATGGACACTTAATTATCAAGTTCTAGTAAAATAGTCTACATTCTGATGGTTGTGACAAGAACTTTCTTCAGACAAGAGACATGAAATACTAGGTAAACTCAAGAAGGTCGCAGCTCTAAATTATAAGTAACTAATCCAATCTTATAGAAAACCTTATAGGTACCATATAAATTGGGATCCAGATTATGATTCCCTTTGAGTTTTAGGGAGGATTTCTTGTATGGATGTAGGTGAAGAAAAACCATATCACCTACTTGAAAAGTGCACTTAGAATGGTGCTCATCAGCTTATTATTTTATTCAATTTTGTTCCATATGAATATTGTCCTGTAAGGTGATGAGGATTTGATCCCAAGTGTAGATAATTTTGTTGACTTCTTGAAATAATGAACTATTATGGGTGTACAATAGGATCACTTGTGGTGCTTGACCATAAAATATCTCATATGGAGTCATTTTCATTGAATTATGGTAAGAGGTATCGTACTGCCATTTGATAAGGGGGATCCACTTGGCCCACTGATGTTGTTGTTCTAAAGTGAAACAATGAATGAAAGTTTCCAAGTATTTGTTGACAATTTTATTTTTCTTATCCATCCATTTAGATATGATACCTAGAAGTCATCTATAGTTGGGAGTTGATGTCATAAAAAATTTCTATCCAAAAATGGTTGGTAAAAGTGGCATTATGATTTAAGACAATGGATTAAAGTATGCCATGAAGATAGACAATCTGGTCCAAGAAAATTTGTGTGACTATGGAGGCCATATAAGGATGACTAAGGGAACAATAATGACTATAATTTGAGAGGTGATAAACCACAACCAAGAATATTATTTTACCTCTATATTTAGGAAGCCCCTTAATGCAATCCATAGAAATATCAGTTCAAATATCTGTAGAGATGAACAAAGGTTCGAGCAACCCAAGGATGAGTTTTGTTTCACCCTTGTTACATTGATAGGTATCAAATTCAACCATAATATATTAAATTTCCTTTATCATTCCCTTCCAAAAGAGGTTGCATCATGATTTCTCATAAGTTTTGAGGAACCTTGAGTGCCTTATCGATGGAGAAGCATGGAGTTCATAAAATATAACCTACTGAAGATATAAGCTCTGAAGAAGCACCATCTCAAGAATAATGTTGTAAAATAGAAGGGTTAGTATCCAAATAATAAAGGATTTTAGATAATGAGGATTCATTAACATACACCTATTTTAAAATGTCCAACCAATTTGGAATAGGAATAGAAATATCTAAAAGGGAGGTTTGGTTTACAAATGTGTGAGGCAGAGAATTAGCCATAATATTATCATTACCCTTATTGTAAGTGATATCATAGTCACAACCCATGATTTTATTTACCCATTTATATTGTGATGGGGTGAATACCCATTGTTCTAATAAATATTTCAAACTCTAGTGATCAATTTTGATGCAAAAATGATTCCACAGTAGGTATGGCCACCACTTCTACACTACTTGCAAAATAGCCATCATTTCCTTCTCATAAGAAGAGAGTACTAAATTATTTCCATAAAGGAATTTTTTGGTAAATTCAATGGGGAATCCTTCTTGGAGGAAACAACACCAAGTCTATTACCACAAACATCACTCTCAATAGTGAAGGTCTTAGCAAAATTTGGCATAGCTACAATAGGTGTACTGCACATAGCTTATTTCAATTCTTAAAATACACATTCAATAGCTTATGTCCATGTAAAAGAATATTTTTTCAACAAATTTATCAGTAAAGCTTCAATATTCTTATAATTCTTGAAAAACTTGTGATAGTATCCAATCATCCCCAAAAAACCATGGAGGCTCTTGAGTGTTTAAAGATGATACCAATTTGTCATGGTAGTTATAATTTTAAGATTTATCTGAACCCATTAGGATTAAAAAATGATCAAGATATTACACTTCATCCTAGCCAAAAGCACATTTGGGCTATTTTTCACAAAGATGATGGTCAGAGAGAAGTTGTAGTGTAAGCTATAGATGTTAGAGATGCTCAGACCATGTTTTACTATAGATGAGGATATCATCAAAGAAGACCAAAATTAATTTATATAGGTAGGTCCAGAATAATTTATTCATCAATGCTTGAAAGGTTGAAAGAGAATTAGTGAGGCCAAAGGGCATGACTAGAAACTCATAGTGGCCATCATACATGCAAAAAGTTGTCTTAGGGATATCATCCTCATGAAGCTATATTTGGTGATATCTAGAGTAGAGATCAAACTTGGAGAAAAAATGAACACTATGAAGATCATAAAGAAGCTCATCAATAACAAGGATTGGGAACTTATCCTTTATTGTGATGTGATTAAGTGCATGGAAGTCAATATAGAGGTACCATGACCCAATTTTTTTTAATAAGGGGAATTGGGGAAGAATATGGGTTGATACTGGGATGAATATTGCTTTGCTTTAGTACGTATTTAAAAAGCATCTCAATCTTAGTATTTTGACAAAATGGGTAGTGATGGGGCTGGATGTTGGGAGGAATGCTTCCAATAAGGAGCTAAATATGGTGGTCCTCTAGGTATGAAGGTGTAAATCACATGGGTTCAATAAAGACACCTGCATACATATGCACAAAGGTTTGTAGATCATAAGGAGTAGTGGAGACTATTAATGGTTACATTTAAATGGGATGGAGTTGGGAAATGATGCTATGTGAATTATTCGTAAGAAGATTTTCCTTATGATTTTAACTTATGTTGTTGATAGACCCTAGTTGTAAGCCTTTTAGTGTGTGTTTTTCCCATTCTCTAAAAATTGCATCCAAAGTTCAAAAAAATCACATAAGATATGTCCAGGTGTGCATAACCATTGGGATCCAAAAATAACATCATATCCAATAAAGGGCAAGGGAAAAATGTCAGAGTGAAAGTTATAATCTCCAATAGAGATACACACATTATGACACTTCCATTTCTAAGGTAATGTGCCCCCATTGGCAATCATGACTTCAAAGTTGGAGTAAGGATAGATAAAATAATTAGCCCATTTAGCAATCTGAGGGTCAATGAAGTTATGAGTGCTACCATAATTAATGAGTTTTATGAGAGTGAATTTCTTAAAGTAACCCCTAAATTGCATGGTTTGTGGGGTGGTGACTCTTGCTAAGGCATATAGAGATATCTTTGGTTGGTCTTTCTAAGAATCAAGTTCCACAATTGATTGAGATTATTTTAGATCATTTATTGTATCCTAAACATCTTCCTAATCTTCAAGTTTCAAGTGGAGAGTCCACATACAATAGGTAGATATTTTGCTCGACATATCGGTGCCCTAAGTGAATTTATCATCATAGTTTTAGAATAGCCTTTTTTATTTATGGGTTTGCATATATGCTCTAGTCAAACACTTGATAGGAGTGGTTATGAGGGTTGTCATGGGTTGAGATCATTATGGAGTTTTATTTTTAAATGGAGAAAAATTGGATTTGAATCATTGTTGAGCTATGATCTTGTCCTTTACTAACTTAGCCAACCCTAAAACTTCTATCATCATGTTGGGATAGAAAATTTTGACCTTAGATCAAATTACATCTTCAATCCACTAAAAATAAACTCCTAAAAAATTCATCAGATAATCCCTCTGTGTGATTGACTAGATTTTCAAATTATGTTTGATATTCTCTCATAGTTCCTATTTGGTGAAGTTTAGTGAGTGCTCTAGTGAAGTCATTAAAAGCACTAGGGCTAAACCATTGTAAAATGAGAGTGAAAAAATTGGTCCATATGGGCTCATCATGATACGTGGTATACCAATGATACCATTGAAGGGATCCATGTTCTAATGAAAGGATGCAAGCGGCATATTTTTGGCATCAAAAGTATTATGTAGACTAAAATATTATTTTTCTTGATAGATGCATGTAGTTAGATTTTCACCATTGAATCAAAGAAAATTAAGCTTCATCCCATGAAAAGTGCTAAAAAAATAAACCCCAGTGTCTGAAGAGGAATTTGGATGCCATGTTGTTCATGGTGGTATGTTGAAGACTGAGGCTAAGAATGTTTTCATCAAGATCTTTGATTTAGTTCGTGAGGGTAAAAAGTTCATCCTCCACATTTTTTGTTCCTATTCAGGTTACTACCATGACCAGAATAAGATATTTTTTTTTGTAAATGGGTAAGAAAACTATATTTAAGACATGTTTAATAAGAGAATTTTTAATTTTGGTGAAATCAGAAGGGTAAAGGTACCTCTACTATATTTTTTACATAGTGGGAGTATGATTGACAAAGGTGAGGGTAATTTCAAGAGTAAAAATGGAAAAAATGGAAAATTTCTTAAAGAGGGACAAAGTATTATAAAAGGAAGATGAACACTTTGGAAATATTTTGAGGCAAATAGACAATAATAAAAGTTATGGCAAAAACTGAAAAAAGGGAAAATTACAATTTGCAGGAATTAGGAGTGGAATTGGGATATGGGACCTCAAGGAAGAAAATGTGGAGAATATAATTTCAAGTGTTTGAATAAAGTATGAGGATCAATGGGGATACAGAGGGAGAGAAATGATAAAAATATGGATTTTTTTGTTTCTATTTTCTATCAAATGTCTGGCTACAGGTCCTTTGAGAGTCTATTGGTACTCTACTGATAGTTTTTTATGAAGATTTTTTGGTTTATGATTGCTATCAACTATCTAAATGTAAGTATTTTGATGATTTATTGAATGACATTTTGATTCTACTGAGAATATTATAGAACTTATTGAATGGGCCCCATGTTTCAATGGTTTCCTAAGGTTTTACAGATATCTCTCTAGCCATCAATGTTATCTAAGCAAGTACCGCTCTCCAAAAAAAATTTGGTCATAGGTTTACCTCTAAGTGATAGCTCTTGGTTTTCCTCATAGGTGAGAACTACTCAATCAGAACGGGGTTCTTTCCCATTTCATTGGTAGTTCCTCTCAATGGGATAGCTATTTTGGGGTTCTTTTGGTACTCCTCACAATGAGTTTCAGGGCTTTCACCCAATCACTTCCCATAGTGATGCAGATATGTTGTTTTTACCCTAATCCAAAATAGATTATTGTGATGCAAAATAGAGTTATGTAGTAGAACATAGTTAAGAATTTTTGAGAAAAATAATTTAAATGAGTTATGTAGTATAACAGATTTTATACTTTCTAAATAAAAAAAATTGGCCCTAGAAAGAACTTTGATACCAGATGAGAGGATCTTTCCTAAACAAGTTAGCAAAAAAATATAAATACATGAAATAAACTATGAAATTAGAAATACATAAACTCAAATAAGTTGAATTTAATTACAATGTCTAAATTATAGAATCATTGGCCTCTTCAAGGGGGCAACCTCTTTTGACTAAGCTCAATACAATAAATTCATGGATTCCTTCCTTGGCCTCAACACTTACTTATATACCAAGTCTAATATAAGCAACTACTACTTCCCATAAATGTGGGATAAAACAAAATGCTCACAGGATGACTAAAAAAGCATATGCATACATAACAACTATTATACTAACAAAATAAAGAGAAGGGGTAGCTTGGGTTCCTAACAAACTATGGCCAAAAAAAGGGAACATGTTCAAAGTTTCCAAAATAAATAAAACAAAGTAAAAAAATTAGTACACTCAATTAAGTTAGATGAATAGATAAAGTAAATGAAATAGAATAAAATAACATACACATGTCATACTAGTCCATGCATACATATGTTAGAAAAATGGCATGTATAATAGTATATAAAATACACAACGTAATATATAAACATGAGTATATGAATGTGTATATGTTAGTATTAGATCTTAATGTGACAATGAAAATAATCATAAAATAACATAATTTGTCTCACTTATGATCATATAAGAGTAAGATGCCCCAAATGTAGTGTCACATGGGAAAAGGAAAGGCCCAACATCTACATGTTCATGTATTATGGATCTCATGTATGTTCATATCATACTAAAGTCCTCATGAAACATATATGTGTATATGAATGATATGTTATCTACTAACATAAAGTAAAAAACATATGAAAAAGATAGTAAACATGTGCAATGCTAAGTATTTTATTATTTTTTTATATTTTATTTAATATTTATATGTTTGGAAAGAGAGTGGTATTTGATGATCCCTTCTAAGGTATTCTGAATGGGTTCTCTAGACTCTGTATATGGTATAATAAGTCGGTCATGTTGCAAAGGATCATGTATATGTGCCAAATCTAGAACTAGAGAAACTAGAATACTCTGTGTATGCCTTATATGACTTTATGGTTATGAGGTGATAGTAGAATCTAAAATGGTTCTTGGAACCTAGTTTTTAATGCTCTATGTTTTCCTTTATATAATATTTAGAATTTTTACCCATTTTAAAACATGGTGCTCTATTAAAATAATTTTATAGGTCATGGAGTAGCAAATGAGGATTTCAAATATTTTAATTTAGATATTGAATATAATGGCATCTCAAGTATTGGTCACCTAGGAAATTATATTACATGTTACTTACCATTTAGTGTATGATTAACCTTATTAGGTTTGATAATTAGATATCATGGAATAATGTTTTCCTATTAAAAATATTATTCCTATAAAATCCTTAAAACTAAAATTGTCCTATTGGCATGAATATTTTAATGCACCCTGTAGACATCTAAAACTAGCCATCTATAACCTCCAATTAGGGTTTTGACCAATTTCTACCTAAAATGCACCATTTGGCCTAAAAACACTAAAATGCACAAAATTATGTGAAAATGATATATTAAAGTGCCAATTTTGGCCAAGGTATCCCTAAATGGAGAAATTTAGTTCATGGGCTAGCTAACTTTGATCAATCCATTTCAAGTTAAAATGCCAATTTTGCACCCACATGCTCTGGACTGGGCTTTCCTATCAAATATTTTACACCATACTTGTGCCTTTTTTATTTATTTTTGGAAACATACTAAATGGGAATATGGTTCTAATGTGTTGGTTGAATATTTTTTTGATCAATGTAATGATAAACAAAATAGGTCTGATCAGCCAAAGTAGGAAGATTAGTCGTCCAAATGTGTAGATTTACCACATCAGAAGGGAACTGATCTCTCCTCTCATCAAGGGGAGGTTCCCTATAGATAGGCTATATATATATATATATATATATATATAGAAAATAATACTCAAGGGTAGGATAAACCATCCATCTCTCTTTCTTCAAAGATGATGTATGCAGATCAAAGGAGAAACTCAAGGAAAATGACAGAAAGCACTCATCTTCTTTCATAAGTACTATTCAGCAAACCACAAGAATACTCTAGGTAGTAACAACAAAATGTAACAAAGGATGTAATAACCATCAAATTGAGATGCAACACAAAGTCTCCACCTAAATTTCTCAAGAGTAAGATACAAAGGACAATGAGGGCACAAAGTCTTCCCAAAGTCCTTTACACAGAAATGAAAAGAAAACACACTAAAAGGCAATTATGGGGGCACAAAGTCTCTCCATAGTTGACTCTTCAGGACACCTTTCTGACTAATTTCACTAATCCTACTTGTTGAATTAAAGGAATAGAAAATAAATCAAGGAAAAAGACATAAGAACAGTTTCCTCAACAACAAAGATATCACAGCACAAAGTCTAAAAAGTCATTTGCTTTCTTATTCCAGTAACAAAATATGATCAACAAACTGAGCTCAAAGTCTCAAAAGTGCCTTTCAATTTGGGCAGAGTTTCATTTTGATTGTAAGAAAAGAGATATTTTTACCATAGAAGAGAGTTCCTTATATAGCCATTTCAAGAAGGACTCGAGAATAGCAATACATCATGTTGCATTGGAATCTGTTAAGAAGATAGGTTGGAACATAGGGGCATTTTACCCATTTGATTTTATCAATGTAAGAAAACAATTTATGCTTATTGAAATTTTGCAACTTTCAATGTCCACCTGGCGATTTGATCTTACCTTCATTGTTCCTCCTTTTTTGGTTAATTGAATAGGGTCCTGGATTCAGTTTGCTATTCTGTTCCTTCCTCACTTTCTACTGGTCTTGGCCTTGAAGTCTATGAATGCATTCTAGTCTGTAGGTTCAAAGGATCAAAAATTATTTTGTTGTCTTGAATTTTGACGTTCGCGCACCCGTCACTATTTTTCAATGGCTAATGTTGTGTTGAATTTGATGTCTTTGGGCGCATCACCCCTTGGTCTTCTTTCAGCTTTTTACTGGGCACTTTTCTAGATTGGACTTGCCCTATCAAGCCTTGAGAAATAATCCTTGAATGGCCTTTAAGATTTTTCTTTTACATCCTTCCCAAAGGGAAGGTGACCCTTCAGCTTCAAGAAGTGCCCTTCAAATTAGCAGCCAAGAGTCCCTCGCAAGGGCACTTGCCCTTTGGGGTCCTTCGGTGGCCCTTCACAAATTCCACCAGGCTAAATTTTGATGTTTGCACAATCGTCACTATGTTTTTAATGGATAATTCACTGTGTTGAATTTGATGTCTTTGGGCACGTCACCCCTTGGTCTTCTTTACGCTTTTTTCTTGGCACTTTTTAGGATTGGACTTGCCCTTTTGGGCCTTGAGAAATGATCCCTAAATGGCCTTCAAGTTCAATAAGTGCCCTTCAAATTGATATCTAAGAGTCCCTTGCAAGGGCACTTGCCCTTCGAGGTCCTTCGGTGGCCCTTCACAAATTCCCCTGGGCTTTTCCCAGGATTTTCCCCAAGTATTTTCCCCATGGACAATTCCTATAGACAAATTGTTTGGGGATGAATTCCCGCAGACAAAAAGTCCATAGAAATTCTTTGTCTTGATTATTTCCATTTGATTCAGGTTTTTTCCACCCGCAACCACTTAGAATTCTTTCAGACTTTTTCCTTAGTCTTTTTGAAAAGACCCTTTTGAAGGGTATTTTGTTGATCAAGTGCCCTCCACAAGGGCACTTGTCCTTCGGGAAGCCCTTTGAAATTTTGCATTTTGAACTACTCCTTTGAACCAAGTTGTTAAACCATTTGTTGAACCAAGGCAATGAATTATTTGGTTGAACCGAATGTTGAACCAATTGGTTGAACCAAAATGATTCAAGCTGATGAACCCTTTGTTTGAACCAACCGTCGAACCATGGCTTTGAACCATTCCATTGAACCGTGAATTTGAACCTGTTATTGAACCACTTCATTAAATGAAGTGGTTGAACCAAGCTTTGAACCAAAATGGATCAAGCCGATGGTTCAATTGAATGAACCAAATTGATGAACTAAGCATTAAACCAAATGTTGAACTTACGTTTGAACCATGTGTTTGAACCAACCGTTGAACTAAGTTTTGGTTCAATGGTTCAAACAAAGCCTTGAACCGATTGAAAAATTATTTATTTGAACCAAAGGATGAATCAAAGCATTGAAATTGAAACAAAGTAGATGAACTAGAGTGAAACAAAGTGTTAAAATGCTTGATTGAACCCACCTTTGAACCATTTGACGTTGAACCAAAGGACGAAGCAAATGTTGAACCTACTGCTGATTCTTGCCGATGGAGATTTCTGTTTGAACCAAGGAGATGATCCAATCCCTAAAATGACCAATTGTTAGAAATTGATTCTTTTGATTGAACCCACTTGCAAAAGCTGTGAAGCCCATTGAACTTGTAGAAATGAGCCTATTTGTAGAGTCCATAGAAACCAAGTCCGTAGTTTTCTCTAACCTTGAAAGAGTCTGTAGATTTTAACTTGTAAAATCTGATTGAACTTGACCTGCTGAGTTCGTAGATTTCCTCTTCTTTTTGAGTCCATAGATTCAAGCCTACAAAGTCTGTAGATTTAAGCCTGCAGAGTCCATAGATTTAAGCGTGCAGAGTCCATAGATTTAAGCCTGCAGAGTCCGTAGATTTTTGAAAATCTTGAAAAATGAGGCATTTGAATGCCCAAGACAACTTTTGAAAAGGGAAGAGATAATTTTGGTCTATAAGACCAAAATAGTTTGAATGTTGTCCCAAAAATGAGTGATATTTTTGGGGGACAACAGCTGGCTCCAGTTGGGAAACTTCTATCAATTGCAAAAAGAATTAAGAGGAGTAGAATCTAGAATCTCCAGTGTCTTCATGTGTACCATTGGGTTATGGATTCATGCTACCCAAAAATGAAAGGCATCAAAAATAAAAACAAACAAATTAAAACAAGATTAAAAACTATACAAATATACATATGTACAGATGATATGATCTGATACTTCAAGAATTAAAGTATTTCAAATACTGCTTTCTCTTGGTAGACCATGAAAATAGTGTGGCATCTTGATAAACTAGTATGAAAACATTTTTCCCCCTGAAACGGTGATAGGAAAATGGAGCTCTCCAATAGGAAACTAAATTTTTGTGTCTTCTTCTTGGCCTTTTCTTCTTCTTGTTCTAAGGCAGGACGTGGTCTTCAAACTGGAAACCATAACTCCTTGCTCTCTTGGTAAAGGATTCCTTTGCCTAATTTTGTTTTGCAACAGCATGGTCCACCATCATAACTTGTTGTTCTGCTGGTCCAGTCCAACACATGATTGGATTGTCCATATCAAACTCCTGACAAACTATCAGATTAACATCTCCTTTGATGTGAAGCAGTTTGACTTCTTCATCTTGAGAAATATTTAGTTTAAGCAACAAAGATTCACATCCAGCTATGTTTTTGGTGTTGCTAACTTACAAATTGCATAAAGAAAGAATATCTCCTTGAGGAGATATCAACATAGTCCCAACATCATCATAGGTGAAAGAATTGTTGTCATCATCAAAAGTTGATCTTCTATCAGATTTCTCTTCATTAGAGATGGAAGATCCTTCCTTACTGCACTCTACCAATTCTCCTAAAGTCTTGTTTGGATCAATTCTTGGATTGTTAGCTACAAGACTTTCATCTGTAGAATCATGAACATCCTCTATGGTAAAGAAATAATTACCCCTGCTTGAAGACTCAAATAGAATTTGTACTACAGGGGTTGATGTTTAGATGACCACATATTTTGCCTCCTTTTCAGGAAGCAATCTCTTCATTATGCCTTGGACAGGGATCCTTGCTTCAGATAGGTCCATGCTTAGTTCTCCTCCCATGTCTTTTAAGAAATTTTGTCCAAGAAAAGTGCCATAGGATGCTGGGACATCAGCCACCAAGACAGTCATCCTGATTCTCTTGTCTGGAAAGGTTGCCAATGCAAATTGGTCATCTTTAATTTTCCCCAACAATGGTACTTGCTTGTTCTCCATGGATAAACATCTCCCAAAGGTTTTGGTCAAGTTGAGACCAAGAGAGTTAGCTACTTTAATAGGCATGACATTGTCAGATGCCCCAAAATCAAGGATGCAATTGTTGAGCTGATAACCATTTATCAATAAGGAAACATAAAAAGGTTCTATTTTCCTAGGGGTAGTTGGAGGAGTAATGACCAAATTATTTGGAATAGGTGTGTTATTTGGAGAATCATGATTTACCTTTTTAGCTTTTTGTCCTGCAGAGATGGTTTGGTTCTTGACATATTGGACCAGCTTATTCAATTAATCAGGATTGGACTGCAAATATTTGAATTCAGACATTTGTATTTTTGTCTTTTTGACATGATCAATTATGTTAAATGGTTGAATTGGACTAGGAATAGAGGAAAGCACTTCAACTTTCTAAGTTTTAGGAGGGATGGGAGGAGGGCTGGTTTGCAAAATGGGAGTAGAAGGTGAAGGTGAAATTGATGTACTTACATTTTGAGTGATCACTGGATCTTTTGAATGAAAAGGAAGAGGGGTTCCACACTTAGCAATTGTAACTACTGGTTGAGGTTGCTCCTCTATCTTCTTTTTATCAGCTTGCTAGACTGATTGGTTCTTGGACCTGGTAAACACTACATATGATCCATCAAAAGCTTATCCTTTGCTTCTGGGTTCATCCTAATAATTTAGGAAACCAATGTGATAGTCACCATCTGATTCTTCTTGATTGTCTTCAAGGAGATTAGTGTCATTTTATTGATTTAATTTAGGCTAGAAAGAGAACTCTGATTCTGCTTCAAGATATCCCATTGCTGAATTGGTTGGAGGAGCTTCCAAGGCAAGTTTCCCTTGTGGGGGAGGAAGTCGATTCTGTTGCCCTTGATTCCTAGCAGCATTGTCTTAATATGATTGATTTAGAAATGTCCTTCTTAGCATATCTCTGTATGAAGAATCAAAAGACATTCCTTACACCATTTGCTTTTTCAAGGCTAGCACTTCATTTTCTAACTTTTACACCATTGGATTAGTGGTGCCTATAGATACATATTCAGAAGATGATGAAGGTCTATTTTCATTTGGATCTCTTCTTATTTTCCCTACTAAGATGAGATCATCTTCTACCTCATTGGCCAAAATTTGAGCTGCAACAAGATCTATTTGACCAACACATCTCAAGAGAAAACTTACTTCAGGTAACTAAGAATTAATGAAAAATCATTTGAGATTCTCAGCTATAGGTTGAGCTATTATAGGAATTTTGTTCCTCAGTTTGTCAAATTTAGCTATAAAATCCATCATAGGCTCATGAGGCTCTTTCTTCATCTGTGTAAGTTGAGCTAGAAGTACATGTGCATCTTCAAACTTAGCTTTGAGAGTATTCCAATTAGTCACAGACCAAGCCTGTAGATGATAAAACCAATCTACAACAGCACCTTGTAATGTCTCTACAAAAATCCTGACTGCTACATCTTCAAATTCTACTCCAATTACTCCATAAGCTATGCTGAAAGCTGCAATGTACTAATTAGGATGAACTTTCCCATCACCATAGAAATTGGGGAAGTTCTTCCATAAACTGCATGGAAGATCATGTAGAGGTGGATTAAGATTGAGAGGACCAAAAGCATTACCCCAGGGGCCTTGAACTACCATTGTAGGATTATGAAAAGGAGGGATAACAAATCTTAGAGAAGTGATTATTGGCAAAGCTTTATCAACAACATAAGTAGATACTTCATCTGGTAATAGAGATCTGACTTTAGTAAGAGGAAAACTCTTGGTTCATTGGAGACAAGATGGTGAAGGAAAAAAATCAAAATCACTTTGTTGTACCAACTTGAATACAGGGTCAATGATACATTTAGCCCTTTGGCTTCGTGTGTACCTTGAATCTGCTAGATTGTGAAACAAAAATAGAAAAGAATTGACCTTGCTTCAATTAAATCTTGAGGCTTTAAATTGTGCATTCTTTCCCAGTTAGTGTGGAGGTGAATGGATAGATTATAAATGGATAATGGATTTTATAATCCCCAGCAGAGTCACCAAAAACTATTGCATGAGGCTGGGAGGAAAATTTTAACAATGGGAAAACACTGGAGCAGTTCCCTCTTCCACAATGGAGTACAATGGATAAGACAAGTAATAGAGTCATCAGAATCTATAATGGATAAGGGTTATAATGATAATGGGTAAGACACAAGTGATGTTTCAATCTGAAACTTGAGGTTCCAAACTACACAAAATTATGTATATCCCCAACGAAGTCACCAAAAAATGTTGGTTGAATATTTTGTTAATCAACATACTGATAAACAAAATAGGTCTGATCAGCCAAAGTAGGAAGATTAGTCATCCAAATGTGTAGATTTACCACATCAAAAGGGGACTGATCTCTCCTCTCATCAAGGGGAGGTTCCCTATATATATATATATATATATATATATATATATATATATATATATATATATATAATACTCAAGGGTAGGACAAACCATCCATCTCTCTTTCTTTAGAGATGATGTGTGTGGATCAAAGGAGAAACTCAAGGAAAATGACAGAAAGCACTCCCCTTCTTTTAGAAGTACTACTCAACAAACCACAAGAATACTCCAGGTAGTAACAATAAAATGTAACAAAGGATGTAATAACTAGCAAAATGAGATGCAGCACAAAGTCTCCACCTAAATTGCTCAAGAGTAAGATATGAAGGACAATGAGGGCACAAATTCTTCCCAAAGTCGTTTACACAAAAATGAAAAGAAAACACATTGAAAGGCAATTATGGAGGCAAAAAGTCTCTCCACAGTTGACTCTTCAAGACACCTTTCTGACCAATTTCACTAATCCTGCTTGTTGAATTAAAGGAATACAAAATAAATCAAGGAAAAAGACATAAGAACAGTTTCCTCAACAATAAAGATATCACAACACAAAGTCTAAAAAGTCATTTGCTTTTTTATTTCAGTAACAAAATATGATCAACAAACTGAGCTCAAAGTCTCAGAAGTGCCTTTCAATTTGGGTAGAGTTTCATTCTGATTGTCAAAAAAGAGATATTTTTACAATAGAAGAGAGTTACTTATATATCCATTTCAAGGACTCAAGAATAGTAATACATCATTTTGCATTGGAATCTATTAAGAAGACAGGCTGGAACTTAGGGGCATTTTACCCATTTGATTTTATCAATGCAGGGAAACAAGTCAAGCTTATTGAAAGTTTGTAACTTTCAATGTCCACATGGTGATCTGATCTTACCTTCATCATTCCTCCTTTTCTGGTTAATTGAGTCAGATCCTGGATTCAATTTGTTTTTCTATTCCTTCCTTGCTTTCTACTGGTCTTGGCCTTGAAGTTTGTGAATGCATTCTAGTTTATAGGTTTAAAGGATCAACAGTTATTTTGTTGTCTTGAATTTTGACATTTGCACACCCATCACTATGTTTTCAATGTCTAATTCATTGTGTTGAATTTGATGTTTTCAGGCATGTCACCCCTTGATCTTCTTTCATCTTTTTGCTTGGCACTTTTCCAGATTGGACTTGCCCTCTCGGGCCTTGAGAAATGATCCCTGAATGGACTTTAGGCTTTTTGTTTTACATCCTTCCCAAAGGGAAGGTGACCCTTCAGCTTTAAGAAGTGCCCTTTAAATTAGCAACTGAGAGTCCCTCGCAAGGGCACTTTTCCTTCGGGGTCCTTCGGTGGCCCTTTGCAAATTCTCCTAGGCTGAATTTTGACATTTGCACGCCCATCACTATGTTTTCAATGGTTAATTCACTGTGTTGAATTTGATGTCTTTGGGCATGTCACCACTTGGTCTTCTTTTGACTTTTTACTTGGCACTTTTTTGAATTGGACTTGCCCTTTTGAGCCTTGAGAAATGATCCCTAAATGGCCTTCAAGATTTTTGTTTTACATCCTTCCCAAAGGGAAGGTGACCCTTCGGCTTCAGGAAGTGCCCTTCAAATTGGCAGCTGAGAGTCCCTCGCAAGGGCACTTTGCCCTTTGTGGTCCTTCAACATCCCTTCATAAATTCCCCAAGGCTTTTCTTGGGCTTTTCCCCAGGTATTTTCCCAACGGACAATTCCCGCAGATAAATTATCCAGGGACAAATTCCCGCAGACAAAAAGTTCACAAAAATTTCCCACGGATAAAAATTCCATGAAAATTCTTTGTCTTGATTATTTCCATTTGATTTAGGTTTCTTCCACCTGTGACCACTTAGAATTATTTCAGACTTTTGCCTTAGTCTTTTTGAAAAGACCCTTCCAAAGGGTATTTTTGTTGATCAAGTGCCCTCCGCAAGGGCACTTGTCCTTTGGGAAGCCCCTTGAAATTTTGCATTTTGAACTGCTCCTTTGAACCAAGTTGTTGAACCATTTGTTGAACTAAGGCAATGAACCATTTCGTTGGACCGAACATTGAACCACTTGGTTGAACCAAAATGATTCAAGCCGATGAACCCTTTATTTGAACCAACCGTCGAACCATGGCTTTGAACCGTTCCATTGAACCACAAATTTGAACCTCTTGTTGAACCACTTCATTCAACCAATCAGTTGAACCAAAATGGTTCAAGCTGATGGTTCAAGTTGATGGTTCAATTGAATGAACCAAGTCGATGAACTAAGCATTGAACCAAACATTGAACTTGCCTTTGAACCATGTGTTCGAACCAACCGTTGAACCATGTTTTGGTTCAACAGTTAAAACAAATCCTTGAACCAATTGACAAATTGTTTATTTGAACCAAAGGATGAATCAAAGCATTGAAACTAAAAAAAAGTGGATGAACCAGAGTAAAACAAAGCATTGAACCACTTGATTGAACTTGCCTTTGAACCATTTGATGTTGAACCAAAGGATGAACCAAACATTAAACCTACTATTGATGCTTGCCGATGGAGATTTTTGTTTGAACCAAGGCAATGAACCAATCCTAAAAAGGACCAATTGTTAGAAACTAATTCTTTTGATTGAACCTACCTACAGAAGCCATGAAGCCTGTTAAACTTGTAGAAATGAGCTTGTTTGTAGAGTTCATAGAAACCAACTCCATATTTTTATCTAACCTTGAAAGAGTCCATAGATTTCAACCTATAAAAGCCCATTAAACTTGGCCTGTTGAGTCCATAGATTTCCTCTTCTTGCTGAGTCCATAGATTCAAGCCTGCAAAGTCCGTAGATTTAAGCCTGCAGAGTCCATAGATTTAAGCCTTCGGAGTCCATAGATTTCTAAAAATCTTGAAAAATGAGAAATTTGAATGCCCAAGATAAATTTTGAAAAGGGAAGAGATAATTTTGGTTTGTAGGATCAAAATAGTTCAAATGTTGTCCCAAAAATGAGTGATATTTTTGGGGGACAACACAATGCATCTGCCAACACCTTCCAATTCTAATCAAGTCTAATTTTGGACCAATAACAAGGCATTCTGATCAATTTGGGTAATTTGTGCATAATGTGCCTAATCATGTTTAAGAGATAATTAATACAAATCAAGGCCTAATTAATAATTCCATGGAAAATTGTTGAATACTTATTTTTAGAGATGAATATGGAATATCTTCATCATCAAGTGACCTCATTTCTTGGTAAGACATCCCTAGGCCATAAATTCCATAAATATCAAGATAAATGCCCTCCATGCCTCATCAATGCCTTCCATGATGCCATCCATGCCTCTTAATTTCCACTCATTCCAATGCCATGATGAGGATAATTAAAAAATTAATTCCAAAAATTGAATTAATCTTCAACTAGACATCTCAATCTTGAGATGGATGGTTGAGGTTGATTATGATCAAATCCAAAAATCTATAAATATGAGGACTCCCTAAATTTCTAAGCTTAATTAGTGCAAATTTGTAATGCAAGGTTGGATCCAAAATGCTTTAAGGAACTAAATTTATAATTCCAAATTGATTCCAATCCAATGCAAGCCATAATCCAAAGGCACCAAGGAGAGATGGAGTTTGTCAAGCTTCCATTGCTAAGGACTTAATGAGCACAAGCCAAGTAAGCCACCAAAACAAGCATTTTGGAGCATCCAAAGTAGGTAAATGATTTTTATTTTGCATTTTAGTTGTGCATTTAATTCATGATTATTAATTAATATCTCCTTAGTGTCTAGGCCTAGAGATGTTAGGCTATTAGTGTGTTTGTTTCATTTTGGAACTAACACCATACTAACCATCCTCTCTTGAGTCAAATTCCTAAACCACATAATGGCATATCCAGTGGGACTAGATGCATCTCACACCTAAATGAGATCATTGTGTAACTCTAAAATATCTATTTGAGCCTTTAAAACTCTTGCAAATTGATTTTCTAACTTTATTTTTCCATTTTTGGTTGCCACAGTTTTTACATAGTAATTGACATCGACAGAAATATCAACATCGATTACTTGGGTTAACCAACATCGATTAGTAGAACTGACATCATTTATATCTTAGTTGGCCATAACCAATGTCAGTGGTATTGACTAATGTCAGTCACTATGTTTTTCCAAAAACATAGACCCGAGACCTACTTTTTCAAAGTTTATTGTTTAAAACTCGAGAGATTCAAAGCTAAAGAACATTCTAATAATTTTTCTATAGGAACAAGTGGATTTTTTTCTCAAAACATGTTTAAATCACTTTTGTATGATTAAAATTTCATTAGTAACTTTGTTTTGGTGTTTAACAAAGAATTTAGGTGTTTTTGATGAATGCTTTTCAAAGTTTGCAACTAAGACCAAGGAGTCAAATGAACACCACCAAACACTTTATTTGGGTTTAAAATTAAACACACTTGTCAATTATTGTTTGGAAAAGAGAGGAATGTTGCGTGTATGGTCTTCCATTTGTCCCCTATAGGCAACCCTTGGAATCAAAAGCACCATTCCTATTACAAGTAGCCTAGTCCAAGGATTAGAAAGAAAGTCATCTAAATCACTCTCCAAAAACTCATCAAAGTTTGGGTGACCTTGAAAACAACCCTAAAGTCTTTCTATTTTCATGCTTTCTTTGTTTTTATGCATCTTGGCTTATGAGGGAGACTTAATCACCTCCCACAAGTTCTTTAAGGAAGCTTTGACCCAGGGTTTCATCTCCTGGTATTGACTTCATTTAAATCTTTTAGAGTTACACACAAGATGTAGTGGCACTTTGGACATCACACTACACTAATAAAATAGTAGGATGTAGTGATTGTAAAAATGACTAGACCCTTTTCCAACAAGTTGAGTGATACAGACCCAAAATCCATGCTTTTCTTTTGCATTATTTGGTGTGAAAGTCATTGTGTAATTGATTCCCCTAGATCATTCGAAAAAAATTTAGATTTTAGACAAATCCCCACTTTCCATGGAAGTATTATTGGTGCAAGGTATGTCTCAAGGTCCATATTATAGTACTATCATTTGAGAGAGTGGGGGTATAAAAACCCTACTATATAATACGCATTTACTTTTAGATGAATACTTAAAATTCTCTAAAATAATGTATATTGATGGATTCTAATAGTACCAAGCAACCTTATCAGATTAGGATCTAAGGATGATTAATTAGTTGGTCTTTACCTAGATTAAAGTCTTGTTTAGAGTCAAAAATTGGTGTAAACAAACAATCCCAAACCAAACACATGGTCCTCATTTTTCTTTGAATAAAGAGGCATTATGTTGCATGCATAAGATCATCCATTTTCCTTGTTCAAAATTATTCAAAATATTGTGAGTCATATCATCCACTTTGGCACATTTATGATACTCAATTGAGTATAGACCTTGACCAAAGTTGTTTAAGTCCTTCACTTGTAATCTAATTTTGGAATTACACCTTTACAAGTTTATAGGGCTGATGTGTTAAGTGGGTTCAGCATTTATACTAAACCTGAGGGATCTTAGGTTTAATTTCTAATTAGGGATGAAGGCCATTTAAGACTCATAATCATTATCATCACTTGATATAATTAAGCCATTTTGTGCTAAACACTTGCACTTTAAGTCTATGCACCACAACATTTTGAGTCAAAAAAGGTATTGTTATGCTGTCAAAATTATGGAAAATGTCTTTGCCTTAGAGAGCCTTTGAAACAAACCTTTTTGTCCCAACTTTTGGGTATTATAGCGCCATTACATTTCCAAAATCATTTCAAAATTTATTTCATATCCCCTTTTTCATAGAATTTTAAATCTATTTCTACATGTTCAGACTAATCCAAGTGTACTTTTGATCCTTTGTCTAAAGCACAATTATATTATTCACCTTTGTCCAGATTATTTGTTAAAGGAACCAAGTTTTATACCACTATTTATTAGAAAATAAAATATTGCTAAAAGTGCATTTTGTTTCATACCTTATACCTTATTGACCAAGTTCATGTCCAAGAATCGAATGCCTAGTGGTTGTTAGAAGTGTTTCAAATCCATTAGATTAAAAATTTCACCTATTTTCAAAGTATAGATTTTAATGTCATTTGGCCAAGAGTCCTAGTGCATGCCTTATTTGATCTTAACTTTTGATGCCACATTTGGCTAAAAGACCTAACAACTTTTAAATTCCTAGATTAGACTGATTTGAAACACTTGGACCTTAGAGTTTGGTATTTCAATCTTTTTGGTCCATTTACTTACTTATATTTGTGTGAATAGTGAAACATTAGATATTTTATGCTAGCTTGTTTCCTCATAAATATTTGCATAAACCTTTTGATCCTTTTGACAAATCTAGACCAAGTTAGAACATCATCTTTTTTAGATTCTATCCTTTTTAGAGTTTGTATAAATCTTTGACATTTTATCACAAAGCATTGACTATGGATCCCAACATGTATTCCTATAATCATAGTGGATTCATGTATAATCTAAGGATTAGTAATATAGTTATCCAGAAAGAAATGGTGTAAGACCCCTATGCATATAACATTACTTATGAGATGGATTCTTATCCCTCTTACAATACTCAATCAGTGGTACAAATCCAAGATCCATTATCTAACTATTTGGTTAACACACTGCCTTATTTAGAATAGGGCCAAAAACAAACCATGCAATACCTACCTAAAATACCTACAGTGGATGAGCTAGTTCTTCAATAGTCATATTATACTAATACAACTTCCATGTATGATCCATTTTTGTTTGAGTGACATTTGTTAGAGAACAAAGATGAGAGTTTGGTTAGAGCCATAGAGGTAGGGGCCAAGTTTCTAACAGACTTCCCCCATGAAAATTTACCAAGTCAAGTAAGAGTGCCCCACAATATCATTTATGATCAACAAGCTTCTTCTAGTAATCCTATGGCTCTAGTCCAAACAATGTACCAAGACCCCAATATATCCAACTGAGTCAAAAACATCATGGAAGATAAATTTAACAAAATACAAATAGCATACCAAACTTACCTAAATTTATCAAATGATTTCAATTAGATGAACATGGTGAGTAAGCCCCTCATTGACATAGTGCCTTCAATAGGTGTGTTGATGGAATTAACTAGACAAGAGAATCCAAGTTTCAACCCATTTATATAAAATGTTTTGATAGATAACTTGATACATATGCCAATTATTGAAGAAATGTATTTACCTTCTATACTAAATAGTGATCAAAACATAGTAGACAATGTGCAACCAGCATCCAATCTTGATCAAAGTAGTACTAATGCACAAAAATATAGCCAACAATGTGTTCTTACAGTTAATCCCATGAGCAGATCATCATACCAAGGAATAGGATTTTTTGTACCCCAGCCTCAACCACCTACTTCTTCAAATGTATAACCTACAAGATTAGATAATCAAACAATGGCCAATATCACACCTCAATGATATAATGTGGTGAATCCTACTCCTCCTCAGTAGGTAGTGAGTAATATTCCACAACAATAAACACAGTCTAGTCTATCAATACAATAAAGAATGAATACATGACCACCTTAATCAGGGGAAAATAATATTCCACCTTTTTAGGTAACAAAAAACATACCTCTTTAGTCAGAGACTAAAATACCAATTCAAAACCAGGTAATGACTAGTCAACAATGTGAAAATATTGGTCAATGATAGATGCCAAGTCTACAACCTACTTTCACTTCCTCACAATGAGGTCCCCATGTTTCTCAGGTACCTACTAGATAACCATTGGTTCAAAATATACCACAAATCTAGAGACAAGGTCTTGGTCTACAAGTTCCCAGTCAACAACAAGGTTTGATTAGTCAGCAGCATGTCCCTTCTTAACCATAGTAGGCACACTATAGTTATATCCCTCCATCCCAACCACAAAATCCCCTAGGTCAAACCTTTATCACCATCCCAAAATAGAACATCACACAACCAAATGTACAATTTCAAGTACATCCCAATCTACGTATGTGTATTCTTGGTCCATTTCCAAACCAAACCAATCTACCCTAATAGGTGTCTCTATCTTACCCTAGTCAAAGTGTTCCACTTGTGACCTCCCAACCATTTATCCAAACCCAAATTCTCCCTCAAACCAATATTCCATCTAGTTTCCTATCCCAAGAATTGCAACAAATGAAGGATGCAATTGTTGCTATTTAGGTGGGAAAGTAAACTAAAAAGTTCAAATTGGATGATGTATGTTCCTATACATTTAATATGTAGTATTTATAGATATTATGTCCTCTAGGATATGAACCATCAAAATTTGATAAATACAAAGGGAAGGGTGATCCTAAGGCTCATTTAACCGAACTATTTGTTGCATGTTAACTAGTGGCATATACCTTTTGTTGTTGTTTCGAAAGAGCTTGGATAGACAAGCCTTGGAGTGGGTTTTTAAGTTTCCCAAGAATTTAGTAATGGACTTTGATGATATTTTTGATAAATTTGTGTAGCACGTTTCCTATAGTCTCGAGCATGAGATTTCATTAGTGGATATGACACAAGAAAAATAGAAACTTGGGGAGATTTTTACAAGTTATTTATAGTGATGGAGAGCCCTTACAAGTTATTTCAACCATAATTTACCAAATAAACAATTAGCCACTATGTTTACTAAAAATTTGCATAGTGAGATAGCCTATCATCTAGAACTGCAATGTGCACATACGTTCAAATATACCATTGATAAAGTTTTGTTGATTGAGAGGGTTCTCATCAATAAGGGAGTCATCAATCTTAAATCATTTAATGAAAATAAAGGTACTAATCAGGGAAATGACCAACACCCTAATAAAACATAAGAATCATAACTAACATAGGCCAATAATTATGAAAGACTAAAGTAATTCAATTGAAATAAGAATGTTGTGGGAAATCGAGTAACCAAATCCCATCATGTACAAATTGTGGAAACCTCATCCACACCACCTTTTTAGCTTACTCCTACCCAAAAACCTCTCCAACCAATGTCGTAAGCATAATAACCAAACCTTGCACAAAAAATATAGTAGCCTTTACCATTGTTAACCCCTCCGCCTAAGAGAACCATGCCTGCACATCATGTTTTTAGTGACCTAAGAGAGCCCATTAAATATATATATTTGCAAGCTTGTTACCATTAATATGATTTGTTAGCCTATACAAAAGCATTATCCACAAGGCATTCCTTACCTTGATTAGTACTAGGAAAATGAATTTTGTGACTATCATCAGGTCAATGGGCATAATTTACAAAGATGTGTCCAAATCAGGCATTTAATTAAAATTATGTTAGAGAATAGGGAGATAATATTGGATAATGGTGCTTCCACATCTAATCAAAATCTTGGGATCTATCAAAACCCTTTTCCTTGACATAACAATCAATAGCCATAGAATAATCAAAAATAACAATAATGGCCAGTGTAGCAGTAAAATCAATAATATCATAATCAAAGGTTGAACCAATAGAATCAATAAAATCAATAACAAAATTGGCAATGATAGAATAATGGACAAAACCAAGGTCATAATGGTAACAACCAACAAACCTACCATGTAGCTACACATGACTACAATAGGGTTGTAGGTCATATTGTAGGGGGTAGTGTTAATACCATCTCCATTAATCCTAGACAAAGCACTAATCAGCCTAGATCATTGCTAAATAATACTATCCAACCAAATTACATGGATAATCCTTCTTTGACCTAGGAGTGCATATAGGCAAACCAACAAACTAGGACTTCCACTTTTGGATACTATAATGATAACTCATTCTTTCCATGTGACCACATGCAAGTGCACTGGCAACTGAGACTTATCCTATCTAGTCCCACACCATTTCTAACATTAGTTAGCAATAATGGTCTAGTATTTAATCCTAATTGTGTAGTCATAACTCAGAGGTCAAATATTACTATCCCAAGCCCACAACCATCCACCACTTTGCCTATCATCCAACCAACTATTTATCCTTGAAATAAACCATTGACTACTCACCAAGATTAGAAGTTTGATATTGTAGAACAATTATAGAAGACACTAGCACAAATTTATATTTTAGATTTTTTTTGAATGTCAATAGTCCATAAGAACATATTGAATGAGTTTTTGACCCAATCTGCTATTGCTAGTGACATATTTGATGATAAATATCAAGCTTTGGTGAGACACCTAGCTCCAACCAAACAAGTTATATTCAACCAAAGTGATATGTCTTCCCTTGGCTTATTCCATAATAACCCATTGTGCATAGAAGTTTGTATCAGATGGAATAAAGTGAAACATGTCCTTATAAACAATGGATCAGGCCTCAACATAGTGTTTCTCAAGATCATCGAGCTTATTGGGTACATAATGATAGATCTCCATCTAGAAACAATAACTATCAAAGATTATGATAATCAGAAAAGAGAATCATAGGGCGCCATTAGTTTGCCAATTATCATTAGGACTTTTACCTATGATACACTTAGCTATGTGCTAGATCTTGAGTTATCATACAATATACTCCTAGGTAGGCCATGATTACATGAGATTTGTGCAGTCTCATCAACACTACACCAATGTATCAATTTTTCTCACTCAGGGAGGGAAGTGAATATTCCAAGAGATTTACACCCATATGAACACTACAAACATCTTGAGGTTGAATTTCAAAGCTATAATTATTAGTATAGTATGAATCCCAATTCCAAGAAAGATAAAAGAAAATCTATAATTATTGATCCTTCACTAGATAATTGCATAGATCCTAATACCTTGGATTCCCTTTCCCACATGCTACCTCCTGAAGCTTCTAATAATTTCACCAATTCAAATAATGGATCGAGACATTTCATATTGCCAATATTCCTTATAATCTAAAAACCTTTAGGTGACCTAAGGTCATCCCACATATGCATTAGCATTGAAAGAACAAAGATAAGGGACCTATCACATTTGTACCACCATCTAGCCTATGACCTGACCCTCTTAAAGTGAACAAATCATGGTTATACAAAGCTGACCAAGATGATTATTATAGAAATGAAAAGTATCTTATTACTAATAGGATCATGGAGCATCACAATTATGAAGAGGCCTCAGACTAAATTAGTAAGGAACCATCAAGCCAATTTCCATGATTAAGTATGAAAGACCTTATGGACTTGGATTTAAACCACTTGGGGGTGACCCCATATATCTTATTCAAACTCCATAACTAGTGACTAGTGATGATGATGCCAATAACAAAGTAGAGTCTGATCATAGCCTTACCTTTGATAACCTAGCTGAAACCAACATGTTTGATAGCAATGTCATTTTTACCCTTCCCTAAGCCATTCATCATAATCCATTACCATTATATTATCCCCAACTAATAGATTGGGACCAAAAAGAATCTAATCTACTGATTGATGAGTTCTAAAATGATGAGGCATTCTGTGATTTCTTAGGCATTAGAACAACATTCCATTGGGAGATCACAAATTAGGATTCTCAATCACATTGGATCCTATAACCTATTTTGGAGATCAAGTAAACATGCTTAGCCAAAAACAAATAAGTAAAACATTGAGGTCCCAAAGTGAAATCCTCTTTGTGGATCTTTCTAACCAAGGAAAATGAAAATATAAATGCCAATCTAGTGGTAAAAACTTATTTTAGGTGCCATTATATGGGTGTGCTCATTATTTTTTGAATTTAGACTAGGAGACCACCAATGATGAACTTGCCTACAGATCTGAGTTTAGTTTTAAGAAACAATAAGTATTTGATCAAATTCTTCAATAATTTTTGACTATTTTTGTTACATTGCCAAATATCCCTTTAGGAGACTCAAATTCATCAAGATTAGGAGAAGTTGAAGAGCAAGCCCTAACAGAGGACCCTGACATAGTCTAATAGTTCAAGTCACTGCCTACTATCCTAGAAGATGGCTCAACCCTCCTAGTCAAAAATGAAATACAGGTAAACATTAAGACTCTATCAAACCTAAAATGGATAAAATTAGGTGTATCCATTACTAAGGAGGAACATGACATTTTTATAGCTTTATTGAGAGAGTTTGTGGATATATTTGCATGGGCCTATTCTGACATGCCAGGATTAGACCCCACTTTGGTTATGCACCACCTTATGGTTAATCCTGATGCCAAACTAGTAAAACAAAAGCTACATAAGATGCATCCTTGATTTAATATATTGATAAATAAAGAGTTGGAAAAACTCTTAGAATTAGGATGTATCTAATCCATTGACTACTCATAATGGATCTCTAATGTAGTACCTATTAGAAAAAGGCCTAAAGGAATCACAATTTGTACTAATTTTCAAGACATCAACAAAGCTTTTCCTAAATATGATTTTCCTTTGCATAATATTGACATGATTATCAACTCCATGGCAGGTTATGAAATGCTTTCACTCGTGGATGGATTTTAAGATATAATTAGATCATAATAGTACTAGAAGATCAACATAAAATAGTGTTCACCACTCCATGAGAAACGTTTTTCTATCAGGAGATGCCATTTGGCCTTAAGAATGTAGGAGATACATATCAAATGGCCATGACTATCATATTCCATGATATTATTGAAGACTATATTGATGACATATTAGGAAAATCCAAGACTAGGGATGACCATCCAACAGTGCTGCATAAGATATTTGAAAGACTATAAAAGTATAAAGTTAGACTCAATTTGAATAAATTTGTGTTTGGTGTAACTTCAAGAAAATTACTTGGCTTCATTGTGTTCCATAGAGGTATTGAAGTCGATCGAGCTAAAGTCCATGCTATAACTGAGATGCCACCACCAACCAATTTAAAGAAACTTTGTATTTTATAGAGTAAGATCCATTCCATCTGACGATTCATCTCTTAGTTAGTAGAAAATTACCATCCATTGACTCACCTTTTGAATAAAGGAGTTAGATTTTACTAGGATGATCACTGCTAAATATCTTTTCAGCAACTCAACTATTATCTTGTCAATCCACCTATTTTATTACCTCTTATGCTAGGAAATACATTCTTATTATACCTATCAACTACTAATTCTACTTTGGGGGCACTCTTAGTTCAACATGATGACAATGGAAAGGAGCATGTTGTATACTACTTAAGTTGTACCTTGGTTACATATGAACATAACTATGCACCTATTGAAAAAGCTTGTCTAGCCATGGTTTTCATAGCTCAAAAACTACGTCATTACATGTTGAATAATACAACCATGGTCATTTCAAAGGTAGATTTGCTCAAGTATCTACTATCTAGAATAAATTTGTAAGGTAGAATGGATAAATGGATTATGCTTTGTAGTGAGTTTGACATAGAGTAATGAATCAAAAAGCAATCAAGCGACAAGTTCTTATAGATAAACTTGTTGAAGAACATCTCATAGACACCCAACCACTCACATTTTAATTTCCTGATGAATCCATCATGAATATCATCAACACACCCCTTGAGGGGAAGCCCTAGAAACTATACTTTGATGGTTCATTCAATACACATGGATCAAGGGCAGGCCTATTTTTAATGACACCATAGGGGGATCTAATCCCTAAATCATTTAGAATTAACTTTGATTGTATAAACAACATGGCCAAGTATGAAGCACTTGTTTTAGGACTTTGATAAGTAGTGCACTAGAATATATCTCATCTTCAAGTTTATGGTGATTCTCAGTTAATCATCGATCAGGTCATAGATCATTTTTAGAAAAAAGATGACTTGTTGGTTCCATATAAAGGCATGGTTAAAACTCTTAAAAATAAAATTACCAACATTCAGTTTGAGCAAATACCGAGGGCTAGTAATATAATTATAAATGCCATGGCTAATATTAGCTCTCTAAATTGACAAATAGATAAATCTAAAGAGTATCAATTCCTCATCAATAATTTGTTAGCACCAACCCATGAACCTTTCATCATCACCATGATTTATGATATTATTGGTCATAATTCTATCTGGTACTTAAACCTTTAAAACTATCTTCATGACCAAATTCTACCACCTAACCTATCTCAAAAATAGACCAAAGACTTCATTCATCATTTTGCTCATTAAACTTTACTTGGATCCACCATTTACTATCATAGTTTTAATGGAACTCCGCTTCATTATTTAACTTTGGTAGAGTATACACTAGCATTAATATAAATTCAAGGAGTATGTAGAGCCCATTCGAGTAGGGTAGTATTATCCGAAAATATCTTGCATATTGGTTATTATTGGTCCAAAATGGATGCATATGTAAAGAAATATGAGAAATCTCAATGGTATGCTAATTTCATTCATTCCATAGAAAAAAATCTAAAACTGATGTTGAAACTATGGCCATTTTTTACATGGGGACTTAACCTCATTTGGAAGATTAACCCCACTTCATCTAATGGCCATAAACATATCCTTACCACCACTAAATATTTCACTAAGAGGGTTGAAGCTATACCCCTCACATGATTGGAAAGAAAATTTCCAAATTCATCTTCAATCATCTCATCTACCACTGTGGCATCCCCTCTGACATTATATTCAATAATGGAGGATCATTCAAGAAGAAAGATGTAGACCAGTTATGTACTAAATACATCACACAACACTTTTCTATAGCTATTACCCTCAAGGTAATGGCTAGGTTGAGGCATCCAATAAAATCATTGTCAACATTCTCAAAAATATTTTCAATGACACTGATCATGACTGTCACCTTTAGATATTCCTTGCCCTTTGGGCATATCGTACCAATCATCATACCCCCATAGGAGCCACTCCATACTTGTTTATGGTATTAAATCCATCCTTCCCATTGAGGTTGAATTACATTCACTATGCATCTCTTTCAATCATGTCCTGGATGATCATGACTATCGAGTATCTCACTTATAAAATCTTGATCTAATTGATGAAAAATGTACAACTACACTCAAAAATCTTCAAGCATATCAAAATCAACTCAAAGGCCACTATAATTAGTGTGTGAAGTATATAAAATTTTAACTTGGTGATCTTGTTATTAAATAAAACCAAAATAGTAACACAACTAATAAGAAATATAAAGGGAAATTCAAACCAAATTGGATAGGGTCTTTTGTCATCATGGTAGATTCTGGATTAGGAACATACAGGCTTGCCACACTAGATAGTGATGAAATTCTAGAGCCAATGAATATTATTCATCTTAAGTAGTACTATGCTTGAATGCTAAGGTGTATTGCCTTTAAGGACCATTTCAGTTATACCATTTTATCACTATTCTTCTTTGTACACATACCGCCCTTATTCATCCTCTTTCCCATATTTACTTTCCATTTTTGACCTATCGACTCAACATGTTCTAAAGCCTATCCTATTTGACCTTGGTTTTTATCATTCGTTATGCATTTTTAACATCAATATATCTAATTAATTCATTAGTGGGTTCAAGTATTTTAGATAGGGAGCATATCTTGGGATATTGTGAAAAAAGTTTTGACAGTTACATCCTTCATTTGTTAGTCCTTTCTTACCACCAATCTTGATACTAATTATAACCACCTTTGGGAAAATTAGTACCATTTATCTATGTTGTTATGTCCTAGTTATAACTATCTATGGGTAAACTAGGGGAAATACTAAGCCTTAACATACCAACTTGCCACTTCTTATGCCATACTATGTCTTTTTACCAACTAAGTCTATTTTGTTTGAATTGGCTGCCGCACTAGTCAAATTATTCCACTGTAAGGGTGGAACTATAGTGACTTAAGGTCCTATTCTAGGACTATGTAGGTATCACTCAATACTTATTGAGGTCATCTCAGTCACCTTTTTCCCCATGCTCTTGCTATTTTTTGAGCAACCTAAGCCATGCTCTCATCATTTTGTGAGATTGAACCATTTAGTGTCTCATCATTCTTGATTAAGTTGTGAAACTCCAAAACACTTCTAAAAAAAATTGAAAAATCATTTGAAAAGAACAAAAACATTGACCACTTTTTTTCCTTAAGGATTCTGGGAACCCTTCCTAAGTTACAAGCAAATCACTTGTCATTTAGTTTCCCCATCCTTCTTGGCCTTTTTCTCTCATGCACTTGCCATTTTTCAAGACCATTCCTATTCTTATATCACATCAATTCTATTTGTTTTCCTCAATTATCATATTCTTCCCATTCCCTAGGAGAACTATATTTGGCTTGAAGTTTATTATTGGATATTACAGTCATGAAATTATGTAGGTAGCATCCAATTTCTTAGTGCATATGGAGACAGCTCCACCACCCCCTTCTATTTCTTCTATTCCCCCATTTAGTTCATTTTTTAAGTTATCACCTATTTTCTAGGGGAAATGTTCATAGTAATTTATTACATTGTTTGTTTGTGTGCCTATTTGTTTACTTTTAGCACTATTATCTTGATTCAGTTTATGTGTGTTCATTGGGTGATTCCTTGTCCACACTTACACTTGAATCCATCCCTATTCATATGTTCATATTATCATCATAGTTTATATCATTAGTAAATTATTTTCTATTGGGTATGGATTATGGGAGTCATTCCTTATGCATATTTTGTCCAAATCTTTATGGTTTTCTATCATGAAGCCTAACATCACATGCTACAACAAACCTTAGTTTCAGGAAGTCTATTAAGCAATGGTATCATCTCTTCAGCATCGACATCCTAATTCCCCTCCCAATCATATCCAAAATAGATTTAGTTACCATGAAATAATTTCAACCTTAATTAGTTCAAATGAGCATCTCCCTACTAGTAGGTTGTTCTAATTCATCATTACTCTCTATCTTAAGTTATCATCATCCTTGGCCAAATTTATCATATTTGTCATAATCAAGGTCTAATGATTATAACCACCTATGGTAAAATCATTACACACCATCCCACATATATTTTTCAATGATTATAACCACCTTTGGGTAAATCATTGAGTTTTTGCCACTTTACTTTTTCTACCCATACAGGGGCATGTTTTTATCTTGTTTATCTATCCTCACTAGGGCAGCTCCATCTTCTCAATGATTATAACCACCTTTGGGCAAACCATTTTACACCATCCCACTTGCATTCTCAATTATTTTGACTACTTTTTAAATATAATTGTGTTTTCACCCCATCATATTTTCTTTCTTTGGTCCCCTCATTTTCTTTCTTTCTTTTTGAGGGACCGTTCACCAACCCACTTGTGCCAACCATTCCTTTGAAAGGGCATTATACATTTAGTTTATCATCATTGTATTTGTAGGCATACATGACCTTTTCATTCTTTTACAAGATGATATTATTCTTATATCTTGCAATGCCTTCCCAAATAGGGGCAAATTGCAAACACTTAAAACTAGCTGTCGATAACCTCCAACTAGGATTTTGACCAATTTCTACCCAAAATGCACAATTTGGCCTAAAAATACTCAAACATTCAAAATGATATATTCAATTTCCAATTTTGGCTAGGGTATCCATAAATGGGGTAATGCAATTTATGGGCTAGCTAACTTTGATTAGTCCATTTCAAGTCAAAATGCCAATTTTACACCCACATGCTCTGGACTTCTCTTTCCCATCAAATGTTTTGCACAAGACTCATGAATTTGTTATTTATTTTTGGAAACATCCTAAATGGGAATATGGTTCCAACACATCTGATATCACCTTCCAATTCTAATCTAATCAAATTTTGGATTAATAACAAGGCATTCTGATCAATTTGGGTAATTTGTGCACATTGTGCCTAATCATGTTTAAGAGATAATTAACCCAAATCAAGGTATAATTAATAATTCAATGGAAACTTGTTTAATACTTATTTTTGGAAATGAATATGTAATATCTACATCATCAAGTGACCTCATTTCTTGGAAACACATCTCTATGACATAAATGCCACAAATATCAAGATTCGTGCCCTTCATGCCTCATCAATGCCTTCCATGATGCCCTCCATACCTCATAATTTCCCCTTCTTCCAATGCCATGATGAGGATAATTAAAAAATTAATTCCAAAAATTGAATTAAACCTCAACCACACATCTCAATCTTGAGATGGATGGTTGAGGTTGATTCTGATCAAATCTAGAAATCTATAAATAGGAGGCCTCACAACATCATTTCTAAGCTTAATTAGTGAAAAGTTATAATGTAGGATTGGTTCCAAAAAAAATTTAATAAAATAGTGTTATAATGCCAAATTGATTCAAAGTCAAGCCAAGCCACAAGCCAAAGGTTCCAAGGAGAGATGGAGGTTGTCAAAACTTCCATTGCCAAGGACTTCATGAGCACAAGCCAAGCAAACCATCACAAAAATCATTTTAGAGCATCTAAGGAAGGTGAAAGAGTTTTTTTTCAGAATTGTAGTTGTGTGTTTCATTCATGATTTTTAAATAATTTTTCCTTAGTGTCTAGGCCTATAGATATTGTGTTATTAGTGTGTTTGTTTCATTTTATTTTTATGTTAGAACTAGAACCATACTAACCATCCTCTCTTGAGTCAAATTCCTAGATCACACACCCATCCACTATGAAACATAACATAGAAGGATTAAAAATTCATGGTCATCCCAATAATATATCAAATACTCATGTATTGGTCTATATAGAAATATTGTGGTCACATGAGCTAGACCAACCTATAAAGGTAAATAAATCTCACTAAAAACCTATTGTATCTTTCCATAAAATGATTTTACCATTTTATTTTAAGTAATTAAATCATCTTACATGTACCCAAAATATGTGATTAATGTCATCATACATACATTCTCACTATAACCATTATCAACCATTACACTCTATATATATAATCTAATGATCAATATGTGCCTTGATAAAAATGAATATTTGATTCATCATCCATAATATGTTTGTCATCGAATTAAATATAAGGTCTCTAAAACATATGAAGTATCTAGTGTGTATGTGTAAAAATAATTACATCTAATGGGAACTCATAATATTGTGGCAGAATATCTTCATGATATTTTATTTACACTTATAATGATCTTGTGATGGAAATTTAAATACATTTTTATTTTGATGATCTTTAGGTTGTGATCTCAAATCCATTGGATAACCCTCAAATATGAGTAGATAGCCATCAATAAAATATTGTATCTTGTAATCCAATTTAAAAAACATGTTTGTATAATTCCCCACACATTAGTGATAGTCATAATAAGCATTGGCATCACATCTTTTTTGTATAGGTCAACTCATATCAACCACCATAGGATAAGGGAGAGATATAAGATGACACTCTAAAATATTTATAAGTAGTGAAGCTAGAGATATAGGTAATCATGTAAATTATCTCTTAGGTGCATTGGATAAAATAAGTCAATTAGGTTATTGTGACATTATATTAATTGTGGTGGTTGTTTCTTTTTTAGCCTCTATGTATGAACTTATAGTTATGATTGATGTGAAACATAGTATTTGATGTAGTAGGTGTGGTTTTTTCATATTTAATCTTGTTTAATGAAGTAATTTTCATTTCTCTATCTCAAATAATATGACATACATTATCAAAATATTTGAAATTATTTAAAACAATAGACTCATGTAAGGGATCAAGAAAACTTTGATTAAAGATATCTTAACATCCTTATTTTTTAACCCTAAAGTGGTCCTAGATTGGGATAACATACAAATTTAAAAGGAATTTAAAAATAAATAAACACAAGGGTGATAATCAGATCTATAATAGGTCAATTGGGTGCTACTCATAAATAACATATGCTAAATTTATTATGTTGAGTTATGATAGAAATAATAAGTACAACTATATATATATATATATGAAAAATAAGTAATAAACGTGGCTTGTTCTGATTCTAATGTAGTTATAGATATGGAACATTCATAAATAAAACTAGAAGATGTTTCTAGAATAGTCTCCAAATTTTGATTTGAGTGCCTCTAGATCTCAGACACTTGCATTAACCTAGGATGGTTGAATCAATGCTAATGTATGGATGTGACCATCTATATCCTTTTAGGTTCATCTTCACTTTCACTTTGGTGCATTTAGATCTGGGTCATGCACTATCAATCCTAATGAATTTGTAGAACCCTAGTTATTCATATTTATGGTGACCTTGGGAAATGGTTAGTGTGAACATGATGTAGATTTGACCCTAAATAACCCTATGTAAATGAGTATTGCATTCATATATAATACTCAAAAGAGGGCCTTAGACTAATGTATTTCTCATTTACATGTTGTCTTGTGTGTGAATAATGCAATAAGTGTAAAGCAAGTACAACAGTGACATATCTTATATCTTGGAAAATTGAGCTCTAGAATGATCCTTCAGTACTTTATACCTATTTGTATGTTTTTATTATGACTGATATGAAAATTGGAGAAAATAAAAAAGTTATTGCTTTATTGAGTGCTTTATTCAATGTTTTGATAACTTGCCTTGGTCTATGTTATTTTTCCTAGGTAAGGAATGAATGAGCGTTAATTTTATTTTTATATCAATTCATTTATATAAGTAACTTGAATTAAATAACTTAGGCTAACCATTTTCATATGTTTCCTTTTCAAATTGGATGACTTTAAGGCACTAGAGACATGTATCTGAGTTGGATATTAGTCTTTACACAAGTATCTATCATAGATGCTAGTGTTAAGGAAATAAGAAAGTAAATACATACTTAGAAATTTTATAGGTGGAAGATAAGAAGGTTTTAATCATTCAAGGATAGATAAAAGGTCTGGTTCATGAACATAAGACTAGTTATACCAAGACATAGGACATAGGGCACAAGATAGAGTAAATGTGATACTTCCAAAAGTAGGAAAGGTACATAACTCAGAGGAATAACCAAGATCTAAGTTTTCTAAGTGTACAAGATTGAGATGATATATAATCCATATAATAATTTCTACATTCCCCCTCCCCATTTCATCTAATAATTAAATTGATAGTTTAAAGGAAATTAATTCATATTTGGTGTGAAAAAGACACCTTGACTTTACTTAACTCCAACTTGAGTGTTTTGCAAGTGAGTGACTTGAAAACAAGATCATGTTACTTTATATAATTAGTGCATATAATATATAATTTTAAACTATTAATTTTTTTGAAATTAAAAGATCAAGGTTCTAGGAGTGCACTTATGTATTGATGCAACTACCTTTCCTATTGGCAACTTGATTTGAAAACATGTATCATTGTAAATTTTTAAAATTGAGATTAGGATATATATATATATATATATATATATAGATAGATATATATATATATATTTGTGTGTGTGTGTATGTATGTTTATATGGAAATTGTATATATCTAAGGATATATATCCTTAGATATATACAATTTCCATATATACATACACACACACACAAATATATATATATATATATATATATATATATTTGTGTGTGTGTGTGTGTGTGTGTGTCTATATATATATATATATATATATATATATATATATATATATATATAGAGAGAGAGAGAGAGAGAGAGAGAGAGAGAGAGAGAGAGAGAGAAGGCACATGCCCCAAGTCTTAGAGCAAAGGTGAGATACCACCTAGTAGTTGAGATTACCTCAACTGCATAACCCAATCATACTTATAATGTGATTGACATGAATGGAAAACTTTGATCCATACCATATATGGATAAGTATGAAAACTGATATAAGTGTCAATGTGGAGAACATGCCACTATTTCATGTCCCCACTAACATTCCCCCCTTTTGAGGTGAGGTAAAAATAGAAACGGGTCATTACCTCACCTCAAAAGGATAAGACAATTGTATAATATTTGAATGAAATCATGTATCATATAAAATAAAATGTTTATATAAATGTAGCATTAAAGCACATATAACACTGTGATCACATCAAGGCCTAGAAGGGTCACATAAATCTTGTAACATATTTAAGATCATATATGTAACTATTATCAAAGGATAATTTGAGGACCTTTTGAGTATCTTGAATAAATGGCTTCTAAACAAATTCTTTGACAATTTGATTATTTTTGTATGAAAAAACAACTACACCATAGGTTGGAGATTCTTTCTTAGAAATGAATGTTTATTGTTTATTTTCATCATTGGTAACCTGTGGGATATAAAATAAACAATCAATTTACAATATATATTTATCACTATAAAAAATTTCATTTTAATTTTTAATATTACTATTTGGGGTTATTCTTTCAAAATTTTCTACTTTGGGTAATTATTTAGAAAATTTGGTATGTCCTTCAGAGAATTTAGAACATTGAGAACTTTCATATCATGTGAAAGATCATCCACATTTAATGATATATCATTTGAATCTTGAGGTGGAATTGGTAAAAATTCTTCCTTTTATTTTATAAGATATTTTGATACCCATTTTTATTCATTTGACACCTTTGATTTAGGAGAAGTTATCTTTTGCATCTTTCTTTTCAATGTAAAACAATAATTAGTGTTGATGTTTGAAATTGCGCTTTGTTTCAGACACCAACAATGGGCAGTTTCAAGATGTGGGACATGCGACTTGAAACAACCTCCATATTTTTAAGAAGCTGGTCTCTTCTTTATATAAAGTGTTGGGGGGAAAAGGGATAGGAATTTAAATAAAAACTCAAATGCATGAAAGAAAATCTAACTATGGAGATGCACCTAAATGTAATTTGACCTTAATCCTAAGCACATCAAGACTATATGTAAGATTCAATTACATTAAAGAGCAGATGAGGCATGATCAATGTAAAAGATAGAAACAATAGAAACAGAGGCTCGTAGCTTAGACTACTTTCGTAATGATACAGGAAACATCAACAAAGGCACATAATTCTATCTTCTCATTAATTCTCCAGGCACATAAAAGACACAAAAACATGCAAAGTTACATAAAATTTACTACTTAAGAACATAGAATAAAGGCAAATGATATTCCTAATCATAGCTCTAAAAATTCTAAAAAAAACCTTTCCAATCATTCTCCTCTAAATTTTTTATCCCTCTCCCCTCCAACACTTGATATAAAGAAGAGACTAACTTCTTAAAAATCTAGAGGTTTTTTCAAGTCACATGTCCCACATCTTGAAACTTCCCATTGTTGGTGTCTAAAACAAAGTGCAATTTCAAACATCAATAGTTTTTGGCATGCCCAGTGGGACCAATCTTGAAGTCTCTTTCAAGACCGTATGAACCAGAGAGCTACAAGGAGTCAGAGATGTGGACCAGTCACCAGATCACAATCTACTATAAATGTAGGTATTCTTTTGCCACCTTTGGTAACAAGTCTGAGAAGAAGAGTCAACCAGTTTGTACCAATGCCAATAGCAAATATGGGAGCCCCTATACCCCCAAGAAATTATGTGAGTTAAAACACTGGTAGTCCTCTGATCCTCCTAATACCACTAGCTACTTGGGATCCTATCCCAATAAATGCCTTAAAATCTCTACCCAAATTTAGTGGGCAAGATTCTAAAACACCTGAAGAACATCTTCAAGATGTATCAGATGTCTATGCTATACATGTTGTCACACAACAAAATGTGGCTATAAGATTATTAGCAGCTTCTTTTAAAGGGAAAGCTTTAGAATGGTACAAGTCCTTGACCCCAAATACCATTTCCACGTGGGATGAGCTTAGAGATCTTTTCTTTTAAATATTTGCAGAGAAGGGTGATAAGTCTTCTTTATTACAACAATTAATTACCATTCAAAAAGGACCATAAAAAGCCATGACTGACTTCAATTCCAGATTTCAAAAGACTTGGGACAAAATCCCTATAACAGCTAGACCATTACCACATATGGCCATAGTGTTTTATCTTAAGGCTTTAAATAATTCAGATATATCTATTATGATTCAGTCACTTGGAGGTCAGACTCTACAGAAAGCTTATGACCTTATAGTTAGAGCTGAAAACAATTTAATAGATGCTGGAAGGTTGCCCCCAAGCCCCTCATGCCAATGTTCCCAAAAATTTCCTTGCCATTACCTCAAGAAGTTCCTAAATCTGTAAGCCCACCTATGTCTATGTACACTTACCCTCAACCATCTGCTAAATAAATTGTCCCCACTCGGTCATCTAAGATAGATGATATCAAGAATATCATAAGGACATTTTCCAATGATTTGATCAATATAAAAAGACAACCGAATACTTTTTCTAGGCCTCCATATCAAGGTTATCAAGGAAATAGATTTTCATCTCAGCCAAACCAATATCAGGGTCCTCCAAGACAAATGAACCATCAACCAACAAATCAATTAGTTGTAGTTCCCACACCATCATAGACTATTCCTCCCAACTCAAGTAAGGAGATGGTTCCAAGGCAAAATAATTATGTGGATGATACTAATGCCTGGTGTTTCCCTTGCAACAATGCTCATACACCTAGAGATTGTCCTAGGGGTAATCTACAACAAAAGGTGGCAGAGCAAAGAAGAATGGGTGGTCAATTTGCAAGTTCCAAAGACAATCAAGCCTACCAGTCTCCTGGTATGAAGAATTTGGTCCTAGTGGCTCAGATGCAAGGAATTTACTTGCAACAAGAGGAAGAAATAGACCCAGAACATGCTTTGTTCTCATGGGTTGAAGATGAAGAATCAATTTTCTTGAATGAAGCTTCTACCTCCAAAAAATTGGTGGTGCAATTTGATTATTACACCAGATCCAAGAGAAGGATGGTGAAATAGCCTGAGATTGCAAATAGTCAAGTCATGGAGAATCCTCCATTTCAAGGACAAAGAAACACTGTTTCCAAACAAGAAGTGCCTCGGTCAGAGAAAAATCAAGGGATTCCTACCCAAATTCAAGAAAAAACAAGATACCCTTATTTTCAAAAAGCTCAGACTCTGGGACCAATAAATATGGTGGATCAATTGAAGAAGACTCCAACACAAGTATCAATATGGGATATATTGGCTATTCCTAAATAGGAGATACTACTACAAGAAGCTTTGCAAGGTCAATCAATGCCCAAAGATACTATTACCAAAGAAGGACCTAGTGGAAAAGAAAAGCTCAAAGATATAGTTCATCTGTAGACAACAGCCCTAGTGAATAATACAGTAGAGGTAAGCAAATCTAAAATGAACCCCTTCTACTTAACTTTGATAGTGGGTAAGAAGCTACTACATAATGCAAGGATTGAATCAGGGGCTAGTACTATGGTAATGCCCAAGCAGATAGCTGATGCTTTAGGAATTAAGTATGAACCACTCACAAAAGGAGTCATACAACTAGATGGAAAAGTAGTACAAACCATAGGGAGAGTTAAACAACTCCAATTATAATTATATGATTGTCTAAATATAATTGTAAATCAAGATGTAGTAGTGATAGATATACCTCCTATTTTTGGCTTTTCTTTGTCAAGAGACTTTATAGCTAAAATAGGAGGATATATGTCCCTTGATTTGTCTCATCTCATCTTAAGAACCAAATACGGTTCAAAGATGAAGATATTGTCTGAACCATTATATAAAGATCACATCACTAATGAGCCCACTGCAAAGTTAGAATCAACCCATGCCATGATGAATAAAGAAGAGAGTGTCTTTGTCTAAGAGCTAGGTGAGTGGACTGGGTATAGTCAAGAGGAAGAAAATGATCATTTATTAGCTATGATGTAAAGTGACCCATATGGAAATTATGACTCCATTGGTCTAGGCGCTTACGTTATATTTGATGAAAATCATAGAATTACAAATGTTCTAGAGGAGAGAGGGATAAAAATTTCAGAGGAGAATGATTGGAAAGGTTTTTTTTAGACTTTCTAGAGCTGTGATTAGGAATATCATTTACCTTTATTCTATGTTCTTAAGTTGTAAAGTTTATGTAACTGTGCATGTTTTTGTGCCTTTTATGTGGCTAGAGAATTAATGAGAAGATATAATTTTGTGCCTTTGTTGATGTTTCCTGTATCATTACAAAAGTAGTCTAAGCTGCGAGCCTCTATTTCTATTGTTTCTATCTTTTACATTGATCATGCCTCATCTTCTCTTTAATGTAATTGAATCTTACATATAGTCTCACTGTGCTTAGGATTATGGTCAAATTACATTCAGGCGCATCACCATAGTTAGATTTTATTTCATGAATTTGAGTTTCTATTTAAATTCCTATCCCTTTTCCCCCCAACACTTGATATAAAGAAGAGACCAGCTTCTTAAAAATTTGGAGGTTGTTTCAAGTCGCATGTCCAACATCTTGAAACTTCCCATTGTTGGTGTCTGAAACAAAGCACAATTTCAAACATCAACAATTAGTATAGTAAACCATGTATTATATAAAATGCACAATAATATTTGAATCTCCTTATAGGATGTGGAGGAAGTAATTTTAACAGTTTATTTTTAAACATCTCCCTTATAATCTCACTTCATTTCTTATAAGGATTTTGTTCACTTGTAGAATCACTATCATTAGTGTATTTTGGTTTTGGCTTCGAATATTTATTTTTATTTAGAACATAATTGGTATATGAATCTAAAAACACATAGTTTATAGTATCATAATGTGTATTATTTGTATAAGTAATCTAATTTTGAATTTTGAGACTAATTCTGATTTTGTAACTCATCTATTATTAACTTGATCATACTAGTAATTTGATCTTTTAGGGATTCACAAACATGAACCCTAGGAATTTTACATTGATTTCTTTCATTTGAAACTATAGGATGGGCCACCTTACTCCTTGGATAGTAATATCCTCAACTTGGTTAGAGGGATTAGAGATATTACCCTCCTTAGAGTTAGGAGAAGCAAGAGGATGTTTTGTATCCATTTTAAATATTCTAAAAATTGATATGAGAACACGATAAGAAAGGAAAGTAAATTCTAGGGAGTAATGGGTTCACCAAATGTTTAATCTTAAAATGGTTTTAGATTGACGTTATCTATAACTTTAAATGGGATATAAAAATGAATAAGCACATTGGTGATAATTAGATCTACAATAGGCCAATTGAGTGTTGAACTTAGATATAACATATGTTGAGTTATGCTAAAAGTAGTAAGTACAACTATGCTAGATATAAAAATTAAAAATAAGTGATGTATTTATATATTTCTAATGTTAATGTAATTTTTTATTTATAAGAGGTAACAAGTAGAATATAATAATATTTTTATATAATCACTAAATTATGATTTGGGTGCTTTTAGAGTCATGGAGAATTACGTTAGCCTGGGATTGTTATGTTGATGCTAATATCATAGTTTAATGTAGGTATCCTATATATAATAACTTATACAATAAGATGCAACCACCTATATGCTTTTGGTTTTTCTTCACCTTTTCTCTAGTGCATTTATATTTGGGTCATGGACTATCACTCCTCATGAATTTATAAAACCCTTATTTTTCATCTTCATGGTAACCTTGGCGTAAAATGGATTAGTGGGGACACACAAAAAGACCACTATATGAATGAGCATGGCATACTTAGCCATTACCCATAAAATAGCCTTAGACTAATGTAGTTCTCCCCTATGTGTTGGCTTGTGTGTAAATCATGTAATATGTAGAAAATAAGTACAATAGGAACATAGCCTTTAACTTTAAAATTTGAACTCTTGGTCTACTCCTTAATTAATTTAGGCATGTGTATGTTTTGTTACTATGACTTATATGAAAATAGGATAAAATAATAAATCTTTTTATTTATCAAGTGCTTCATTAAATTCTTTCATAAGTTGCCTTGATATGTGATAGGTTTTCCCAAGTGAGGAATGAATTAGGTTGATTTTGTATTTATATCAATCTATTTGGATAAGTAATTTAGATTAAATAAATTAGGTCAATGAATAGGATATGTTTCATTTATAAATTGGATGACTTTAAGGCACTATAAACATGTGTTAGAGTAGGACACTAGCATCGATGTAGGTGTTTATCCTAAATGCTAATGTCCAGGGAACAAGAAAGTAGGTATAGACTCAAAGATGAATGATAAATAAGTATTAAGAATTTTGGGAAAGATATAACATCTGGGTTATAAACATAATATTAGTTGGACTAATGTATATGCAAAGGGACACAATATAAAGTAGATGTGAGACTTCTGAAAGTGGGAAAGGTTTATAACTCAAAAAACATCTAAGATCTGATATTTTTAAGTGTACAAGACTGAGGTGCTATATAATCCATAAAATAGGGTCTACATTTATCTATCATTTTGGCTAATTTTATATTATACCTCAAGGTGTATTAATTAATGATATAATTGGTTATTTCTTAGATATTGTACTTTTGTGCATATAACACATTTTCTATAATGTTGATTGAAAAATGTGCTAAAAACCTAATCTGTCAAATGTTTAAATGCTAGTATGGATTATATTGGTAAATCATAGATCCATATAAAAGCATAGTCCTTTATATTATTAAAAATAATTTGTTCGAAACTTTATCATTTGAATCAAAATAAAGTTATGTTGCATAGAAATATTGAATATGTTGTTTGTGATCACCCTTTCAATCATAAATTATGAACTTGGATGAAAAAAAATTTGTTAGAAAGGGGTGTAAAGATATATGAGGTATTAGAATATTATATGATAGATATTATGAATCAATAACATGAGATGATTCATATAATTTTGGTTAATGTTGGTAACCTTAGATTGTAAATCTTTCATAACTTGTAAAAGGGAAAACACACAAAGCTAGGTGACAAAAAAGGTGACACAATAAAAAACAAAAAACATTTTCTTTAAAAGGTGTATGCACTTTTCAAAAGTGTATACGCTCTTTTTTGAAAAAACCAATTCAAATATATTAAGGGTTGGTCTTGATCCTAAAGGTAGTACACCTTTTTTGGTCTAAAGGGTGTACATCATTTGACTTGTATTTTTTATGTGTGTTGTGTTTTTGTTTTTGTGTGTATATGGATATGTTTAGTATAGATTTACATTTAATTTTATATTACATTTTATATTCTTACACTTTAAAATTATTTTACTAAATACAAAAACATTAGGGTGACTCTGCATCTTCTAAAATGGATTACAGAGCTGTAGTAGTTAGCATTTAGAAGTTAGTTTTTCAAAATCTATTCTAGTCAATACTTAGTTTTCAAAATTTTAGGATCAAAATATAGAATGATAAATGAAGTTTTTAATCATGTTACATATGTAGTATATCTATACCATTGAGGATTACATGCCTACTTTACCTACTTGATTATTCCCTATCTACTTTAACTACTTGAGTATGCCCTACCTAATTGAATAACTAAACCATATCTCAATCTCAATGAGTATACCCTACCTAAATACATAATCCATATCTTTATCTTTACTATTACCTATTGGTGTCATAGTAAGTTCTCCACTTAATCAACTTGGTCTACTTTAAGGTCTTCTAGAAACATGCTTGAAATTAGGTCTCTTCCCAATTATAAACTATATCTTGTTCTATCACACAAGGTCTTATGAGTATTAGTCTTGAAATATGAAGGACCATATTTTTTAGTATTATATATTTACGTATTATCCTCCATATTCATATCAAAAGACAAATTGATTTATTTAAAATAGGGAACTCAATCCCAAGACAGTAATCTACCTTCAAGTAAAACCCTTCTTTGACTCCTAAAGCACTCAATTGTATATCCTCACTTATTTTAACATGACTATGATATTTTCACGAATGATTTAACTAAATATTTTTAGTGAATGAATAAATTCAACTCAAAACTCAGATGACAATAACTCTACCCTTTATAGGCCTATTATGACAAATTTTACCTCTTAAGGGTTTGATACAAAGAGGTCTATAACTACCTTGTTTTGTGGACTCATTCAATTCACAAATTTAGTGAAAATATCAAGAAAATTATACAATACTCATTGGTGTCTTTACACAATCTGAAAATACTAATTAGATCACTAAGGTGCCCAAAACATTGATTCAACCCTAAGAACTATTATAGTACTATATATATGTCTATTTGGAATTAAAAAGGTGTTATTAATATTATATCATTATAGGATTATTATATAAATTGATTAATATGGTTGGAGACTATCTTTGAGGATGAGAAACTAATTCCCTTTATTTGTTTCTTAAGAATTGGACATCAATGACAACTCTATTCTTTAGGTCTGAATGGCCTCATTTACCTATTTGGAAGGATATTGACTTGGATTAACCGCCGCTAAATTCTTTGAATTAATTTAAACAAGTATTATAAAGTGTTTTCACAACAACACTATACCTTATTAATAGGTTTAAACTAAATAAAAAAAGTAAAACATATGAAGTTTCTCTTGACTGAGCTTTCTTGTGACTATCTATAGGTAAATCAAAAAATAGTCCTCTATATTTGTAAGCAAAGTTGATTTTGATCATTATACCTTTTGTAATACTTTATAAATATTCTATATCAACTTAACTATGAGTTTGAGGAGATTCCATTAGTTTAAATGTAAGTGATGGTTCTTTTTGTATCAAAAACCCTATTCTAAGGATTGGCTATACACACAAAGCCTGATAACTTCAAATTGATTTTTCATATAACTTAAAGACTATTTTCAATAACTAGAACATATAACAGAGTCTTGACTATATCCCTCAACTATTTCAATCTTTTAAACAAACTCATGAAACTTTGTCTATGTGATATAAGAGACTGCAAGTGACTATAGATACACAAAAAATAGGGTTTAAAAGGTTTCAATATCATGAACCTTGGATCAAGTAAAAATTATCTTATAATGGAGTTATATTTCATTCACACATGTATTAACATTATGGATACAACTTAAGTAATAACACACATTTTATTCACAAGAAAATGATTATTTTTACTACATAAACCCCTATTCTGTTTAGAAGACTAACAACTCTTCTTGTAGTGATGAAGTTCTTCACTTTTTAAGATTTTTATAACCTTAAATTCATTATTTTTTATTATGTTTTAAGATTATGAATTTATTTTATATATACTATACTTCTATTATTCTATCTTTGCATTGGAATCTTCATAACAACCTTGTTCTCAACATAGAAAATGAACGTTAATTATTGGGTATATCAATATTCATAAATGAATAGCCTATATCATGTAGTATATAACATATATATAGTAATGATACAATCATTCATACATTACATATACCACATACATAGTACTACATGTAGCTATACATCCACTCATACATGAAATATTCATGTGGTCATGATACAATCACTCATACTGGACTCAAATGCAACTAATCACCCTAGTACACTGTATTTCCACCTAAACCATTAACCTTAAACCCCAAACCACAAACCATAAACACTAAACCTTAAGCCATATACATTGAAACCTAAAAATAAACTCAAAAATCTAAGCCTTAAACCCTAAACCATGAACACCAAATAATTACCTAAAACCTAAAACATAAGCTCTAAACCTTGAACCCTTAAACCTAATACAATATCCCTAAACCCATAAAAATAATCCTTAAAATATAAAATATAAACTCTAAACATATACCTTATAACATTAAACCCTAAAATTTATACCCTAAACCCTAAAACCTAAACCTTAAAACCTAAATTGTAATCCCTTAACTCTAAACCCCAAATCATAAGCCTAAAATATCAAATCCCAAAATATAAACCATAAACCCTTAACCTTATACCATTAATTTTAAACACTAAACCATAAAATAAAATTCAAAAATCATGAACTTTAAACCCTAAAGATTGAAACCTAAATCCTAAAACCTATTAAAAAAACTCAAAACCTTCACCCCTGCTCTTAACCCTAAACCCTAATCCTTCAAACCTAAGTATTAAACCATAAAAATTGAAATTTGAACCCTAAACCACAAACCCATAACTATAATACCTAAATATAGAAACCATAAACCTTAAATACTAAAACCCTAAACCCTAAACCTTGAAGCCTAAATACTATAACCTAAACAACTAACTCCAAATATTAAAATATTAAACTTGAACCATAAACCATGAGTACTAAGCATAAACACTAATCCCTAAATATTAAACCTTAAAACCTAAATTCCAAATACTAAACTCTAATCCCTAATCCATCAAACCCTAAAACCTAAACACTAAAACTTCACACTAGACCCAAAACCCTAAATTACATGATGTAAACCCCAAAACTTGAATAATAAACCCTAAATTAAAAACATAATCCAAACACCCCAAACATTAATCTCTAAACCATAAACCCTAAAACTAAAACCCTAATAATTAATCCCTAAACCTTTAACCCCTAATGCTAAATTCTAAAATGCAAGCCCTAAACTCTAAATCCTAAATCCTAAAATCCAAACCTAAACCCTAAACCCTTATACTTAATCCCTAAAATATTAACCCAAATCCTAAAATGATAAATCATAAATCATGAAACCTAAACATTAAATCCTAAATGAAAACTTATAACCTAAAACCATAAACACTTAACCTAAATCTCTAATCCCTAAACCCATAACACTAAACCTAAAACCATAAACCCAAAACTGTAAAATCTAAACCATAAACACTAAATATAAAATACTAAATATTAAACACTAAGTTAAAACCACCAAACCCTCAACCATAACCCCCAAGACCTAAACCGTAAACCTTAGATCCTAAACCCTAAACCTTAAGTGTGAAACTAGAAACCCTAACCCCAAACACCAAACTCTAAACCCTAAAATATAAACCATTGAACTTGAGACACAAACCATAAATCCTAAAGATTTAACTATAAAATCTGAATTCTATTCCCTGATCCATAAAACTAAAACTTAAACATTAAACACTAATCCCTATACCCTAAACCCTCAACTATGAATCTTAAACCATTATCTATAAACCTTAAACCCTAAATTTATAAAACTTAAACCTCTAACCATAAAACATAATATTGAATTATCACATATATAGAGAAATGATATGGAGCATTGGCTAAGCCATATCTTGAAAGGAGAGGGGGAATTCTCACCTATATTGAGGAAGGAGTGCCTAGGGACATTCGTGTAAATGTATTGAAGGTGGATTTAGGCTAAATTCTTAAATAATTTTTCATTTTTTAAATAATAGGTCTATCAATATGCATAAATGACTAGCTCATATCATGCAACATATAGCATATATATAGTAAGGATATGATCATTCATACATTACATCTACCACATACCTAATACTACATGTAGGTATGTTGTCACTCATACATATCATATTCATATAGTTGTGATAAAGTCACTCATAGTGAACATGAATTAAACTAATCACCCTAGTACATTTCATTTCCACATAAAACATTAAACATAAACCCCAAACTCCATACCCTAAACACTAAACCTTAAACCCTGAACATTGAACCCTAAACCCTAAACTCTAAACCCTAAACCATGATCAGTAAATCATATACCTAAACCCTAAAAGACATAAACCTTAAATGATTAACACTAATGCATTATCCATAAACCCAAAATAACAATACCTAAAGCCTAAAACATAGAACCTAAACATATAGCCTTAAAACCTTAAACCCTAGACATTAAACCCTAGAACTTAAACCCTAAAATTTAAACCCTTAACCCTAAATCCCAAACCATAAGCCTAAAATCTTAAATCCTAAACACTAAATACTAAACCATAAAACCTTAACCATATATCCTCAATATTATACACTAAACCCTAAACATAAAATTCAAAATAATGAACCTTAAACCCTCAACCCAAAACCTTGACTCCTAAACACTTAATGCTAAACCCTAATCCCCAAACCCTAGACACTAAACCCTAAACCTTGAAATTTAAATCATAAAACTCAAACCTAGAAGCATAAAATCTCAAACCCAAAATTATAGACCCTAAATCCTAAAACCATAAACCTTAAACCTTAAAACCTAAATTCTAGAACCCAAATAGTCAACCCAAAACACTAAACTATAAAATTTGAACCCCAAACCCTTGACCACAAACTATTAAAATTAAACCTATATGACTAACTCTAAACCTAAACATCAAACCCTAAAATACTATTTCAGATAATCTAGACTTATGTCCCTAAATTGGAAGGGAGATAATCTTTTTAAATGAATATTTTTTAGGCTCTACACAAGTTGCATGTCTAGAGTATGGTAATAATTTATTTCTATTCTCCATTTATTAGATTGGAAAGAATTTAAAATTATAAAATTTTGATTAATGTAGGTGTATTATTAATATTTATTTTTCAATAAGACTATAAATAAGTCCAAATTATCTAAAATAGTCCCTCATAAACCCTAAATCTTGAACCTGAAAAACTAAATCCTAAACCCTAAAATATAAGCTCCAATCTATAAGACCCTAAACACTAAAACTTGACACCAAACCCAAAATTATAAATCATAAGATGTAAACCCAAAATCATGAATAATAAAACTTAAACCCTACAACCTAAACCCTTATCTCAAAACCCTAAACCCTAAACCCCTAACATTAAACTTAGAACCCCAAAAACTAATCCCTAAACATGAATACATGGTACAAAGGTTTCAAGCTTTACCTATGAACTACTTGACCATCCCTATCAAGGCCACCTTCCCTTTAAAATCCATCCCTGTAACTAGAAGTCTCATTTCCACAACCCATTCCCATTAAATCCTCTACTATGACCATTTCAATAACTTCAAGTCAAAAAATATACATTTTAGAGACCACACCATAGATGAATTAGGCAAGCATTAATAGTTATGGTCAATCCCTTCTCCAATTTTCTATCATTATTCCCACACAAGCAAATAAATTTGAATGCAAGGATAAAACATGCCTTAGAAAAGTTAGTGGCTTAAATGCTAATAATTTATAGTCATGATCCACATCATTCATTGAGAAAAAATTGGAAACATGAGAAGATCCAAAATGCTCTAGCCCTTTCTCTCAACATTTTTGACCCAAATATAAAATAACTATGTCTAGAAAAATAATTTCACCTCCTCCTCCTCAAAATATGAATATCAATGAGGAATCAAAATAATCACTACACTTGTCAGCATATGAAGAATAGAGGTGGTAAGGTGGGTAAGATCCAATAGTTTTGAATGCCAAATCTATGAAACCATCAAGAAATGCCAAAACATGTGACATCAAGTTATTACTCAATGGGTGAGTTGGGAATAGGGCATCTAACACCCTTATAGTGTCCTAAGGCCAAAGCTCAGACTGACTCTAAAGACCAAAAAATCAACCCACAATTCTTCATCGAGTAAGAAGAGATCCAATATATAATAAACCATGATATATAAATGTAAGGCAAAATCAAAGTTCAATCCAACATTCGATCTTGTATTAAAGAAGAAACATAGTTTCCTTCATACATTTACTATTTATTTCTAAACTTAAGTATAAATAGCATTTCAACATGTATTTTAGTTCAAGGGGGAATTACAAAGTTTCCTTTGTTGTAATTTTTTATCCCACACAGGAATTCAAAGAACATCCTCCCCCATAATATTAATAAGTTAAAATCTATTTCATGATTCTCATAAGTATCTCATGATAATCACTATCATTTTTAAAAATACATAATTGGCAATGAAACTCATGATCCTAATGAAACTTTGGATCCCAATGCAACTTAGGAACATAATACAACTCAAGCTCATAATGTAACTCAGGTTGGAAATGCAACTCAAGCTCCCAATACAACTCAAGCTCCGAATGCAACTTGGGATGGGAATGCAACATGGCTCCCAATGTAAATCAAGGTGAAAATTTAACTTAAGATGAAGATGTAACTCAATATCCCAATGAAATTCAAGCTCATAATGTAATGTAAGATCGCAATGCAAGTCAAGTACATAATTTAAATCAAGGTCATAATGTAGCCTATTTTTAATTACCAACATTGTATGAATTTATCATTGATGAAGAATATAGTTTACATCATACTAACTCATTTTTTAATAAATAAGTACATTCTCACATCTAAAGATCATACCAACATAAATTTTTTTCACTAAGGAGGAAACATAGTTTCCTTTTTTATAACTCATTTTCCAAATCAAAGTATATGAAGTAAACACAAAGTGATAGTTTTTTTAGTCATCATTTTTCTTCATCCCTCATCATTCAAAATGAATTTCCACCATGAAAGTGAAAAGATGATATTATCTTATATCCACCATGGAAATCATTCAAAAATCTCCCTAGATTAATATATCATGACCATGCCTAAAATACTAGACATGAATGAGAATAATAACCCTACTACACTCCAATCAAAATAAAATAAAGTGAAACATCATTCAAGACTAATTTGAAAAATATATTGTTCAATATGAAACAAATTTATATTGACTAATGGATTAAAACACACTCTACCAGATGAGGGAGTGACTAGGGATGATGAGGGAGTTATTGGATATGATGAGGGCTAATGAGGGAATGGGTAGGGATAATGAGGGATGAGTATGAATGAGAAGGTAGTGATTAGGGATGATGAATGATTATGAGGATTGATGAGGGAGTGATTAGGTATGATCAGTGATAATGAAATATGATGAGTGATTAATTATGGATAATGATAAATGATTATGGTTTGTGAGGAAGTTATTATGGATTATTAGGGTTTATGAGGGACTATTTAGGGATAATGAGGTATGATGTGGGATGATGTGGGAGTAACTATGGATGATGAGGGAGTGATTAACGATAATGGGGAGTGATGATAGCCAATGAGGGGATGATTAGGGACAATAAGGGACACTGAGTGTTGGAGATTTAATAATGATGTCATGGTGATATCATGGAGGTGTCTAGGTTAGTAGATTAAGTTCTTTTATAGTCTATGTGATAATGATAAAGTGTGCAATGTGCTTGTCCTAGTATGCTTGAAGTTGGCTTGGTTGATATTCTATTTTAGCATGGTTATAGATTATTAAGGATGAATCTAAAGTATTGATCATGTGAAATATGTCCCATAATAATTTTATATGCTTTTATTGATAATGTGCATGAGTGGATTTCATCTAGTTGATCATTGTTTTCATCTAGGTATTTTGGGTCTAGTGGCAAAATATTTGACTAGGTAATTTACTGACATCATAATTTCCACATATAAATGAGATAAGAGGATTTGGTAATATTTTTTTGATAAAATTATTTCCAATTTTATATGGCCCAAGTCTCAAGTCATGCGATGAAGTGAAACTAAATATGTTTGTACAAAGTTGGGCTCCCAGGAATTTTGATAATGTTCTCTATGTTCAAACAAAGTCAAGTAAGTAGTTTGGTGATGTTATATTTCATATGTATGAAATTTTTTGGAGTATATTGATATATGGATGAATTCCCCTATGAGATACTATTTTATACACTAAATCTTAGGTCATGTGACTAAGCATGACAAAATATATGAAAGTGCAAAGTTGGGCTCCCAAGCAGTTTGGCAGTATATTTACTTAACCAAATTTATAATGTGGTAAGAAAAGTTGAGTAGGCATTTTGATGCAATCATATTTTTCATGTGTCTATTTTTCATAAATATTTGATCATATGGGTTTTTTTAATTTTGTGCCTAGTTGATTTTCACTAAATTTCAAGTCATGTGATGAAGTGCATCAAAAAATATGTATGTTTAAAGTTGGCCTCCCAAACAATTTTTGACATAGTTAGCTCTATGGTAGAAAAATCAAAGTGAACATATTAATGGAATTATATCTCAAATGAATGAGGTTTATAGGATAAAATTTATATATGGTTTTATTATCCTATGTGAGGATATCATATGGTCCAAGTTTCAGATCACGTAATGTAGCACAGTAAAAAATTTTAAGGTCTAAAGTTGGCCTTCAAGTAGATAACAATGGTCTCCATAATTATTCTATTTTTATCAATGTTAAATATCAAGACCAAATATAGATCCAATGGTTTTTGGGTGATTATATAGACTTATCTAATGGTATGTATCAAGTCAAATATGTCAAAGTGATAGTTTCTTTATGATAGGTAGAGGTAAAAACCAAGATACTTATAAGATCTAATGGTAATCAGATTTTAGTACTAATCAAGATCAATGGTGTGTATTGAGTGAAACTAGTTCAAAGTGTCCAATGTTTAGCATAGATAAATATTGAGCTATGCACATGAGATGGATGGAGCGTGTTTGTTCCAAGATGTTAGGAAGAAGCGAGATGATGCCAAGTGTTTGAATTTAAATGTTTGGGCAATGGTGCACTATGAGTTAAAGTTATAAGAAGATAAATGGTGTGTGATTAATTTAATATTTGAATGGTACAAGAAGAATTTTTAGTGATTAAGTTTAACTATGATTATTTGGATTTAAATATTCAAATTTTCAAAACAAAAACTAGTGCTCAATTTTTGTGCTATAACTTTTGATACATGTAAAGTTTACTCATGGTGTAAAAAGAAATTTTGTAGAGTACTCCAAGGTGCATCTAGTAATATATATTTGAAGATATAAAAGTGTGTATAGTCAAATATATTGAGGTTCAATTTTGAAAATGTGTTCATGCATGTTGTGCAAGTAACCCAGAAATGGTATTTAAGTTGTGCTTATTGGTATCTCAATATTTAAAGGTGAAATAGCTATTAGAGTATGTTTTATAATCCATGAAGAACATTTTGGTGAATTATTAATGTTTGAAAAATCATATTTAGTATGAATAAATGGTTAGAAGATGACTATGTTTTTGTTTATAATCATTATGTGTATAGAGAGGTGTTTGAGTTAATTAGGGGTTAGCATAAGAGTGAAATGATGGTTGTTGGAACCTTAAAGGGACCTATAGATCATGTGGCATGGGTAAATATGTTGGAAAGTGTTCCCATGTTCTTAGTTTTCTTTAAGAAGTGTCAAAGAGGTGCATGGGTCAACATAAGACCTAAAAGGTGACTTAGGCTTATTTGAAATAGCGTTGTGCTTATGTGTGACCTATAAATATGCCTTAAGGGTTAAGGCATGCCTAATGTACAACTAAGATTTTGATATTCATGAAGTCTCTATAAATATTGGAACCAAATGAGATGGTTTTTAGATGTGTGTAAGACTTGTACAAGGATGGTATGAGTAGAGCATGCATTGAAGAAAATAAGAGAGGATAGGTAGTGTGCCTATTTGATTAGTTGATGAGGAGAATAGTTTGTTGATTATGTGTATAAAATGTAGGTCATATTTATAATGTGAGAATAGTTCTCTTGTATTTTAAGGACATGCAAAAATGTCTGAGTGTGCATATGAGGATAGTTTGAGTGAAGCAGAAATATGGTGGCATGCTTATGTGAGAGGCTTGTATGAGATAGAGAGGGATTTTGTGAAAGAGTTATAAAATCAAAGGTTCATAATTAGGTGTTTAAGAAATAATTTCAAATGTGGAGGTGTTCACTTCATAAGAGGGTCTAAAGGACTTTATCTTTCTTAGGGGTAATTGCTCCTTTTGAAATAGGTGTTTCACTAAAGGACTTATGTCAGGAGGACTTAATAATATTAGGGGTTAGTGTTCTTTGTGGAAATTATTTTTTGCTAAATTTTTGTCTAAAATACTTGAATAATCTCGAGTTTATAATACCCTATAGGACAAGTATTCCATGTGTTTACAAGTTTGAGAGTGGTTTTTATTCCCTAAGAGGGTTTCCCACATAGATCGTGTGTTATGTATGTTATCTGGATTTATCCTTATTTTTCATTGCTATGAATGATTTTTATGCTTCATGAATGATTGTATTGATTTCTTAAGTATTTTTTCAAGGGTTTAGTGATTAAACTAGATTATTTGTCACCACTGATTCACCCCCCTCTCTCAATGGATTATACCTCTAAAAATTGGTATCAAAGTAGGTCCTTTGGTAAAGGATTAACAATTTTAAGGTAATCCAAGGTACAATATTGGTAGTCATCAAATTCAAGGAGATTTCTTTACTAAACAAGCACCGACATTTAATGGATCCAATTATGCTTTTTGGAGTGCAAGGATGAGGACATACATTATGTCCCCAGATTTTGATGTATGGCAATATGTTGTGGATGTTTATGTTGTTCCTACTAATCCTCCAAATAATGTTGTATACAAGAAGCTATCTGAGAATAATTCTAAGGAAATGAAGTCCATTACTTGTGGTATTACAAAGATTGAGTTTACCAAGGTAATCCATTATAAATATGCTAAATAAATTAGGGATAAAATGCAAATCATTTATGAAAGAGATTCAAAGGTCAAGATTGCTAAGTTTTAGACTCACATAAGGCAATTTGAAAGTCTCAAGATGAAGGAAGAATTTTTTGTGGTATCTTTTCTATAGAGAGTTGATGAGATTGTGAACATCATCAAAGGTCTTGGAGAGAACCTTGAAGAGGCTACTATAGTTTAAAAGGTATTAAGGTCTCTATCCATCCAGTTTGATCCAAAAGTATCTAGTATAGAGTAAATTCATGATCTTACTCAATTGAAGATGGATCAGTTGCATGACACCCTTAATGCCTATGAGATGAGGAAGAATGATGATATACCACTAAAAAAGGAAACAATAGTCAAGATTGAAATGAAGATAAAGAAGAAGCCCCAAGGTAACAAACCCAAATAAGATGACATTTTTGATATAGATGAGTATGATCTTATTTATTTGATTTCAATGAAATTGAAAATAGGTTAAGGAAAGTATAAGGGTAAACTACCCCTCAAATGCTTCAATTGTGGAGAGGTAAGACATTTTGGTAAAAAATACCCTCATAATTATACAGATAATGATGATGAAGAGCATGACCAAGGTCATGATGATGGAAAGAAATAATTTAGGTTTGATAAAAGCTAAAAGGGGTTTAGAAGGTTTGACAATAAGAAGAAATATTTCAAGGACAAGAAGAGTCTCTACACCAAAGAGGATTGTAGCTCATCAGATGAGAGTGAAGTCAGTGACTCACAGTATGATCATGAAGATGATGGTCCTATTGAAAATGAATCCCTCTTCATGGCTAAGGAAGGTATTTGTTCACATCAAAAGGAGTCTGCTTGGAGTGATTTATATGATGATGAAGATGAGGTGGACTATGAGATTGCATTGACAAATGCTCTTGAATAATTGAAGATTGAGAAGAAGATTAACAAAAAGATGAAGTCTCAACTAAAAGAATATGAGGATAAATTAGTTTTTATGAGAGAGGAATGAATGAAGAAACCAAGGAGCATGAAGCTATGATCAAACATCTCAGTTTTCAATTGGAAATCCTATCTACAAGCCTAAAAGCTAAAGAAGTTTAATTTTCATGGTATGTTTCTAAAAATGAGTCTTTGAAATATAAGTTAGAGAAGACATCTAGTAAGATGAAGTCATTTGTGAAATTTGAAATAGTTAAAGTGATCTAGATAATATTTTGAATGGTTAAAAACATGCAAGTGATATAACTAGTCTTGGATAAAAAGAATAACTAGAGAATGCAATTCAAGACAAAATACAGACTAATCAAACCTTGATTGTCAAAAATCAGTTAAGGAATGAAGGTGCTAGTACAATAAAAAAAGGCATATCAAAAAACCAAATGCCATGAGGTATGTAAATTTTAATGGTTACTACTATACTTGTAATCAATGTTAGCATAGAGCTAGAGAATGTAGGAGACCTGTTATAAATGAGTTTGCATGGAACTATGATGGGGGTCATTAGTCAAAAGGTGTGAACAAGGTTGAGTGTTTTAACTATCTTGATAAGGGGTAATTTTCTAAGAATTATCTAAACAAGGTAAGGCAAGGTAATTCTTCTTAAAAAAGAGTAGTTTGTTTCAGTTGTCATGACACTAGACACATTGATAGTTTTTGTCTAAACAAAGTAATATAAGCTAAGTTTCCATCAAGGAGTATTGTTTGATACAACTATGAGAAGATTAATTACATTGCTAGGTTTTGAAAACAAAGGCATTAATTCAAAATAAGTTCAATAAAGCTCCAAAAGTGCAAAGAAGAAGAAACGTTAGCTCATGAAAACCAAAGATGGTAAGTTTCAGTCATGATGAGTCTGTAGATCCAAGTAATCTATTTGTTATGGTGGAGAATGCTTCAGAAGTTAAAGAGTGCCAAGGGCTCTTAGTGTCTACTCATGTTGTGAGTGAGGAGACCAATCTCAAGGAGAAGACCAAGGTATTAGTTGAGGTTAGTTCTAAAGTGAGTATGGATCCAAGTGAACATCATGTTGTTTTTGATCAAGTATCATTCAAATAACATCAATTATTAGTGCCTAGTGATGACGTTCCAAGATGCAAGAAAGATTTTATAGATGAAAAGGTATGTCATAAATCTATGTTATCTCCATCTAATGTTAATCCAATCATAGAGGATAATATTTTAGTATATGAGCATGTTGATTCTATTAAGTCTAAGAATAATAACAACTATAAGTGTCAGATTACCAAGGAGGAGAAGGAATATGAGGATTTGTGAGCAAATCCTAGTTTCACATTGTTTTAGGACATTGTGATGGAGCGTGTCTCTACCTATACTTATTAAGAGACATATTTCTAGTAGAGAATCAAATTTTTGATCTAAAAATCATAATTAAAATCTATATAGAGACTTGTGTTGATCTTAGAAGGTCATTGGTTAAGGGGGAGCAATAATTTCATGAGCTTGCTCTAGAGGTTTGTGAAAGAGCTATAGTACAAGGTCAAAATGGGTGTTTATAGGTGGATTAATGAGATTTATGGAATTTAAATAATATTTTGGTGATTATAAAGGTTAATTCACTTCTTTGTGTTGTGTTATAGGTAATTTTATGTCTTGATGATCATGTTGTGCCAATTTAAGATTTTTGAATGTTCTAAGTTTTTTCAATTTTGGCTTAAGGGTACGTAGGCCTAAAATACGTTATAGGAAGTCAAAGTTACCAAATTTATGAAGGCTAAAATTTTAGTCCATAATAATTTGATGTTTATCTCTAGGTGTGAAATAAGTTTTAGAGGAGGGCATTAAGCAGAAAGATGTTTGTTAACCTCATTTGTTTTAAGATTATAGGGTTTTGGGATCTACTATAAAAGTGGTTTTCCTTGTTATTTAAAGTATAAGGATTATTAATTGGTTTAATGGGACAAATGGGTTATCAAATCAAGCTTCCTATAAATATGAAGGTTTTTAGATTTCAAGTTATTCAAGTTTTTATCAAATTAGAGGTTTAATTGGCTAGTAAGTTTATGAAGTATGTTACACAAGATCAAATATGTGATTTAAATTGGTGTGATTGAGTAGGAATATGATATTTATACATATATGAATTTTTAGATCTTGAATTTATATCTACATAAAGCTATGGGCTTTGTAAGTTCTAGGTAGGGATACAAGGAGACTAGACAAGCGTAGTGTGAAAAAGTGTGCTTTTTGCTCAATTTATCCAAAAGAGAAAGTTATGTATGTTTATAGGTGAGTAATCAAGTATTTTTATAGAATTTTTACTATTTTGTGAGTGGTATGAAGTTCTGTTGGTGGTCCCTATGACAACTTGAGATACAGGGCTAATAAGCCTATATGGTGGTTCTTCATGGTGTGTAGAGATCTGAAGATGATCAGGAGGTTAAATTTATTATAAATCTTAGGGGGAGTCCTCAAAAAATGTTTTTTAGTAATTTAAATTATATTTTAGCATTTTGTGTGTTCTTTCTTCATTGGTTGTAGTGCTTGATTAAAGAGAGTGTTGGCATGAAGCAAGAAGAAGTTGTCAAGGCACAAAATAGATAATATCAAGGTAATGGGGAGTTTGTAATATATTTATAATATGGTATTATCCTATTTTTAGTATTTTTAGGTCCTTAGGATTAGTTTGTGACCACTTTTTCATTATGTCAAAGGAGGAGAAATTTCCTATTATGAGAGTGCTTAAAGAAAGAGAAGGAAGGTGAGTTGCATGATGTGTGTTGACATCAATGAAAAAGACAAATATTGTTGGAGAGTTATCAATGATGTCATGGTGATTTCATGGAGGTGTCTAGGTGAGTATATGAAGTGAAAATGATAAAGTGTGAAATGTGTTTGTCCTAGTATGCTCGAAGTTAGCTTGGTTGATCTTTTATTTTGGCATGGTTAAAGATGATGAGGGATGAATCTAAAGTATTGATCATGTGAAAGAGGTCCAATAAGGATTTTTATATTCTTTTATTACCTATTTCCATGAGTGGATTTCATCTGGTTGATCATTATTTTCATTTAGACATTTTGGGTCTAGTGGCAGAAAATCTAAATAGGCAATCTGATGACATCATAATTCTAATGTATAGATGAGTCAAGGGGAGTTCATAATATTTTGATCACATTTACCCCATGTTTTTATGGTCTAAGTCTCAATTCATTAAATGAAGTGTAGCCAAAGATATGTGTGTGCAAAGATGGGCTCTCAAGCATTTTGATAGTGTTTTATATGTTCAAATAGAGTCAAGTAAGTAATTTGGTGACATCATATCTTGCATTTATGGAAGTTTTAGGAGTAGATATAAATATGTATGAATTACCCTATGATATAAAATCTTATGCAATAAATATTAGGTAATGTAACTAAGTATGACAAAATATATGCAAGTGAAAGTTTAGGCTCCCAAGTAGTTTGACACTATTTTCCCATAGCCAAATTTGCAATGTGGCAACAAAAGTTGAGTAAGAATTTTGATGTAATAATATTTCACATGTGTGGAATTTTAAAAAATATTTGATCATATGGGTTTATTTATTTTCATTCTTAGTTTATTTTTGCTAAATTTTAGGTCATGTGATGAAGCACATCAAAAGATATGCATGTTCAAAGTTGGCCTCCCAACCAATTTTTGACATAGTTGGCTTTGTAGAAAAAAAATCTACGTGAAAATATTAATGGAATTATATATCACACACATGAGGGTTATAGGAGCATATTTATATATGGTTGGATTCTCTTCTGTGATGAGATCATATGGTCTAAGTTTTAGATCATGCAACTTAGCACAATAAAAGTTATTAAGGTCCAAAGTTGGCCTTCCAAGAAAATAGTAATGGTCCCCATAGTCTATTTTTCTCAATTTTAAAGATCAGAACCAAATGGAGATCCAAAATTTTGGGGGTGATCATATGTACTAATATAATGGTGTGTATTGAGTCAAAGAGGTTTAAATGATAGTTGTTTAATGATAGGCAAAGGTAAAGACTGAGATATTTCTAAGATCTGATGGTGACTAGGTGTTCATAATAATCAAGATCAATGGTGTGTATTGATAAAAATGTATTCAAAGTGTGTAATGTTTAATGTATATAAATATCAATCTATGTGTAATAGATCGATGAACTGTGTTTGTTTCAAGATGTAAGGAAGAAGCGATATGATGCCAAGTGTTCAAAGTTTAACATTTGGGTAGTGGCATACTATGAGTTAAAGTTCAAAGAATATCAATGGTAGGTGATTAATATAAGATGTGAAGGCCATGATATGTATTTTTAGTGAATGAAGTTTCACTGTGACCATTTGGATTTAAATATTCAAATTTGTGAAGGAAAAACCATTTTTCAATTTTTGTGCTTTATCTTTTGATACATGCATAATTTGCTCATAGTGTAAAAAACAAATTTATAGAGGAATACAAGTTGCATTTGGAAATATAGATTTAAATATATAAAAGTGTGTAAATTCAAAGATATTTAGGTTCAAATTTGACTATGTATCCATTCATGTTCTACAAGTGACCTGAGAAGGGTATTTGAGCTTTGCTTGTTGGTATCTTGATGTTTAAAGGTGAAATAGCCATTGGAGTATGTTGTAAAATCCATTATGACCATCTATGTGCATTATTCAGTTTTGAATAATCATATTTAGTATGAATAAAGGGTTATAAGTTGACTATGTTTTCATTTGTAATTATTATGTGAATAGAGAGGTGTTTGAATAAATTTGGGTTTAGTACAAGAGTGATATGATGGTTTTTGGCACTAAATGGGACCTAAAGATCATGTGTCATGGGTCCATATGTTAGAAAGTGTTCTTGTGTTCCTAGTTTTATTGAAAAAGTGTCAAAGAGGTGAATAGGTCATTATAGGACCTAAAAGGTGACTTAGGCTTATTTGAAAGAGTTGTGCTTAAGTTTGACCCATGTAAGATGCCTTAAGGTTTAAGGCATGCCTAATGGATAACCAATATTTTGATAATCATGAAGGATATACAAATAGTGAAATCAAAGGAGATGGTTTCTAGATGTTTGTGATACTTGTGTAAGGCTAGTATGAGTAGAGTATACGTTGAAGTGAAGAAGAGAGGATAGGTAGTGTGCCTTTTTGATGAATTGATGAGAAAAATAGTTTATTAAATATGTGTATGACCTATAGCTTATATTTTTGATGTTAGAATAGTGCTCTTTAAATTTAAGGACATGCGAAGAGTTTTGAGTGTGCATATGAAGATAGTTTGAGTGAATAAGGAGAAATATTACGACATGCCTATGTGAGAGGCTTGTATGAGATAGAGAGGGAGTTTGTGTATGAGTTAAAAATTAGAGGTCCATAAACAAGTTTTAAATACATCAATTTAAATTTGGAGGTGTTAACTTCATAGGGTGGTATAAATGACTTGATATTCCTTAGGGGTAGTTGTTCCTTATGAAATAGGTGTTACACTAAAGGCCTTTGGTCAAGAGGACTTGATCAAGATTTTGGGTGGTCAGGAACACTTGATCATCTTAGGGTTTGGTGATCCTTGTGTAACTTTTGTTTCACTAAATTATGGTTTAAAGGACTTAACTATTATCTAGTTTGTAATACCTTATAGGACAAGTAGTTCAAGTGTTTGTAGGCTTGCGAACGGATTTTATTCTCCAAGAGGGTTTCTCACGTAGATCTTGTGTTGTGTATGTGATCTTGATTTATCCTTCTCGTTCACTACTATGAATGACCTGTTTGCTTCATGAATGATTTTATTTGTTGCTTAAGTATTTCTACAAGGATTTGTTAATTGAACTAGATTATTTATCACCACTGATTCACCCCCCCCCTCTGAGTGGATTGTACCTCTAACAATAAGATTCGATGAGGGAGTGACTAGGGATGATAAGGGAATATGAGGTTCAATGAGGGAGTGATAAGGGATGATGAGGGTCAATGATGGAGTGTCTTATGTTAATTTTGAGTGTTATAATATGACTTTATTCTATGTGACTTTAGAATAATACATGAGATTGGAATTGAAGAATATAAGGATTGACCCATCTATCTATAATTTATTTTAGAGTCAAGGGTATCTTTTTGGAATGATTTTTAATTGTGTTTAAATTCAATCTATTATGAATATAGTGTATTAGGCTGACTATCTACATTCATTTTTGGTATAAGTTATCATATCATGACTATAGGTAAACATCATGTATGAGTGACTACATACATACATGTTTTAATAGTTATGTGGTAGATGTCATGTATGAATGACCATATCATGACTATAGTTATGTTAAAAGTTATATGCTATAGTTTAGTCATTTATGTATTTAAATAGACCCAATGATTTAAAAACCCATAAATTGTTTAGGAATCCACCTTCAATCTCGGGTATTCAATTGAGTAGGGAATACACAAGTAGGTAAAGTAGGTAGGGCATACTCAATTAGGTAAAATAGGGGTCAAAATCAATGGTATAGATATGTTACATATGTAACATGATTTGGACCTTCATTTCTCATCCTATCTTCCAATCTTGAAATTTTAAAAATGAAGTATTGACCATATTGGATTTTGAAAAAATTAATTCTAAATGGTAACTCCTACATCTCTATAATAAATTTCATAAGATGTAGTGGACCTAATTTATTATATTTATTAAAATAAATTTAAAGTATAAGAATATAATACTTAGTATAATTTATATGTAAATTTAAAGTATTACATTTATTTTCCTAAATATATCTTTTCACACACAAACAAAAAATAACACAATAAAAATAACAACTCAAAGTGGACACAGAAAGAAAAAAAAAGAAAAAAAATACATCTTTAAAAGGGTGTACACCCTTTACAGATGACCAACACAATAAAAAAATATCTCAAAGTGCACACAGAAATAAAAGCACAACACACACAAAAAAATGTGTTTAAAATGGTGTACACCATTTGCAAAAGGTGTATGGACACACAAATAAAAAACAATACAACCAAAAAAAAGCTCAAACTGCACACAAAAATAAAAACACAACATAAAAAAAATGCATGTCTTTAAAAGGTGTATGCCCTTTTCAAAGGGCCAACATAATAAAAAATATATCTCAAAGTGCACCTAGAAACAAAAACACAACACAACAAAAATACATCTTTAACAGGGCATACGCCTTTTCAATATTTAAGTCTTTTATTTTTTCACTTTCCTTCCAAAATTTCTTTAGGTATAGGCTTAGGGAGGTCTGAACCCAACCTAAAATCATCCATGGAACATCCCACATGGTTTTAAATAAATTTATGGGTATATTTTATCTTTGTCAACACATCTGATCAGGTAGAATTTATTATTTAAAAAAAAATTGGGTATTTATAGTGAAATCAAGTTATTAAGTATATAATTTTTGAATGTTAAACTATTTTTTTATAATTTTTACATAACATACCTCCTTCTGGACTATATGCATATCATTTCAAATACTTTTATAACTTTTTTACCATTAATCAAAAATTTATAAAACTTATACTTGACCAATCTATACATTGTTGGTTATAGTTTTAAAAAATGATTTTCATGAAGTCAATATCAAAAAGTTGTGTTCGTATACTGGCAGTTCTAATTTTCTAGTTGTCTTGACTTGTAAAATTATTCAAAAATATAAAAATTTATTAAAAAATTAATAAAAAATATCCTAACCAATATTAGACATTTCATCTATGCATATATAAAATATCATACATCAACTCATTTGTTTACTTAAAAAATGTGTTTTTGTACACATGCAATATCCTTATCTTTTCACATAAAAGGGTCAAACCATTGTCATAAATGCATCTATTTCACACAATTTTATCATCTAGATATTAAAAATAAATTATATATTTAAAAATTACATTCAAAATTATAATATTCTTACATAATTTTCAAATTATTTTTCCAAGTGTCTCTAACATTATCTCCAAGTTCAACTAATATAATTTTCAAAAATAAAGTGTCACTTTATACCCACCCAATTTTGTTCCCCATTATCGTGCATCTTCCCAAAAGAGTGTGCATAGTAGAACCATTTGTATTTTGAGTTAAAACTTGATAATTCACTAGAATGTATGAAAATATCAATTATGTTGATGTAGGCATTGAAACTAGTAATTTAGTTAAAGTATTAATTGTTCTCATGGAGGATGTAACAATAGTTGTACCATCTAAGGGTTACCCATTATTATATATGGATGCAATAGAATTATAATAGTTATTGATTTATTATTATCTAGCATGTATGAATCGTTAAAAAAGTCTTTATTTTTATTTAAATGGTGGATTAAGGTTTATTTATCTTCCATTTGAAAATGATATTATTTTTAACATTTTTTGTATTGGCTAAATTTAAACAAAGATGCGACAAGTAATGAAAAAAATAATATTTATAAATTATTGAAATCAGAAACCCTATATAAAGTTGTATGAAACAAAGTAAGATAGATATATAGCTTATATAACTTATTAAAATCCAATATTAGATAATGTAATCAATTAGCATCCATTATAATACATGTTTATATCAGCAGCATGACCAAATTATATCCACTAAACCTAACCAAGGGATTTATTACCACACAACAATAAAATAAAGGGTTATAATGGCTCTAGGAAAATTACACTATGCAATAAACCTATCTATGTCTAAGTAAATGAAATAAAACTAATCTAGTTCTCACCAAAGCTTATGAAACAAATTAGTATAGTTAAACATAAACAAACATTTAAGGGATCATTGTAGGCAAATGGGAACCTAGATTAGCTAGAAGGGAAGATGAAAAAAATAAAACCCTATATCTACACTAATTTTATGCATAGACTTAATCTAAGACAAAATTTATACATTCAACACATATTACTTACACAATATCTATCTATAAAATTAAATAGAAAGAGTTAGGAATACCTATCTTGGGTGAACCCAATGAGTCTCAATCCCTCCCCTAGCCAATGGTGATTTTAAAGATTTTGTTATGTATTTTTATGGATCACCCTATAAAAATTAGATTGAGGCCAAAAGAATCCAACTTTTCATCCAATCCTTCCTACAAGATAAGTAATCCTCTATCTAAGGAAAACCTTAAGAAATGCCTCATTAAAATGCAAATTTATTAGAATTCCAAATTATAATAAATAAAAAATGAATGTTCCTCTCTATTGGATTGAAATGATTATTGTATTTATAGCAATGGATAAGCCTTAACCCTTTCATAATTTTAGTCAACAAGATCAACACAATTGATCTAGTTACTTAAAAAAAGTTATTGTTAGGCATAAAACTAAGTCAGCCTAGACAACTTAGTTTCATAACATGTACTTAATAGTTTCTAACAAAATCAACCAAGCTAATCTTATCAAAAAAGAGGGTGTTTTCTTAATTATGGTATATTTAAAGGATAAATGCTTAGGGAAAATTGTAGTTAGGTTTTGAATTAATTATGGAGTTGGATAGGTAGGATTTTTAATGGTTTTAGGTAATGATAGAATTGACCAAAAAACTTTTGAAACACTAATTGTCTACCCACCCCTTTCTTGGTGAACCCTTTAAAGCATGCACTCAAAAATATGAAAACTCAATAACTTCCTAGAAGATACAAAGTGTTATTAAATGATAAAGCTATAAAATACTATGTATATACATATGCCCCACTTGAATATTATCACATGCAACACAATTGTAACATGGGATAGTGATTTGAGAAATAACATAGAAACACATAACATTAATATAATAAATTGTAATAAAAATTAAAAAGTAAATAATTTATAAACATTTACCTTCAATTACCTTGTTGTTGTTTAAATACGAATTGAGTGAGAAGTAGATGGTAGTGACATCTAGTTTGTGAAATAAGAGATGAACCTAAAAATATTATAAAATTTTAAGTTTTGGCAAAGAATATGTGGTTAGTACCAAAAACATCTCTACAATATTAGTATTTGATATATTCTATAGGTTTTTCAAAATAATCTACAAAAATAAAGTTATGATCAAAATAATGAATTTATCATTAAATAATTGAAGCCTTGGTATTTTTGAAATTTTAATATAAAAGGTAGGAATTATTATTCATTTTTGCATTTTTTATTTTTTATTATCAAATCCTTAAGTATTTTAGTTGATCTCAAAGAGAGACCATGGTGTGGTCTTGAGGTGGTAGACATATTGGAGGATGGGTAGGAGGACGTATTGTGGTCACTAGGCAAATAGTCAAGGTAATAATTTAATATGTTTTTTAGTTTTTTAGGATAAAAATAAACTAATATACAAATATTAAATTCCAAGGTAAAATTTTGTTATATTAATTTCCCTATAAAGTTTTTTAATAGTTTATAAATTATGAGAGGTAGTGGGTAGGAACCAAAATGTCAAAAATTAGGTCTAGGGAATTAATTACAACATAAATAAATATCACTATACAATTTGAATGAGATCACCCTAACCAATCTAGTTGGTTTGGATGATTTTAAATAGGTGTGAAATTTCATAGTAGGTGGTTGATCTAGTATAAATTTAAAGGTATTGACCATGTTTAATGTGGTCGATTAAGTTAAAGGATGTAAGTTGGCCAATAGTGTATGCCTTGGCTAACATAGTTAAACAAAGAGGTGGTTGATCCAATATATATGGTGGCTAATGTAATTTTTTATTAAAATTTGGTCAATGGTATATGGCATGGTTTATTTTGTGGTAAAAATGAATTGGCCAACTTGAAATAAAAAGTGGATGACCTGGTAGGATATAAAAAAGTGGGTGACCAACTTAGTATAGAATCTAGCTAGCATAGTTTAGAAAGGTAAGACAAAGGAAAAATAGGTTAATGAAGTGATTAAATTTTTAGTTACTTATATTTTTTATATTTTTCTAAATTATATTATATTTTATTTGGATTGGAATTTCAATCGATGTTTTGTTGTTTGATATTTTAAATAGGCGACAGAGACTTCGGAGACTAGTAGACATAGTTTGCTTACCAAATATACTTGAAAGGTTATTAATGGTGGATTGTGTAGACACTGAAAAAGTGTCTAACCCTTGGTCCTTTCTCCCTCCTAGTCCTCCTTGGTCCCTAACCCACCTAATTCTTATTAATTGAAAATAAACATCTATTTTTAATTAAATAAGGCCCTTTTAACCCCTCCCTCCTTTGACACCTCGCCTAGGACACCTCGCCTAGACACCTCACCTTAGACTAATTCTTTCCCTATGACTCACTCAAGATCTCTCCCTAATTCTTCTAACCTCCTAACAAACTCCTGTGCGTATTTAGCACAACCCTCGGCATTCTCCAACATATAAAAACACTTGGCGGATAAAAAATGGGCTTGGTGGCTTGTTAACCAATCATTCGTTAGGTGCCATGATCGCGCATCGAGACGAGCAACACCGCGAGCAAGCAGTTTACTACATCAGCCGAACATTAGTCGACTATGAAAATCGATACACCCATACCGAGAAACTTTGTTTGGCATTAGTCTTTGCTGCTACTAAGCTCCGCCATTATCTTCTTAACCACAAAACCTTCGTCATCACTCACACCGACCCTCTCAAGTATATGCACTCCAAGCCTTATCAAAATCAACGTATGGCTCGGTGGCTCATGTTGCTTGCTGAGCTCGACCTCGAATTTGTCCAACAAAAATCTATAAAGGGGCAAGCAATCGCTGATCAATTAGCTGATGCCCCACTTTCTGACAATCAACCTTCTCACTGTGAGTTTCCTGACGAGTCTATCGCCACTCTTTCTACCGATGACGCCATTTATCAAATGACCATGTTCTTCGACGGCTCCAAATGTCAACTTGGTGGAGGTTCCGGGGTCATTCTCATCCCTCTCGAAGGGGAGCCCATGCCTCTGTCTTTTAAACTTGACTTTGAATGTACCAATAATATGGCTGAATACGAAGCCTTAATTTTGGGACTTTAAACCGCCCTTTCTTTAGACATTAAGACCATCAACATCTTCGGCGACTCGCGGCTCGTCGTCAATTAGGTTAATGGTTCATACCTCTGCAAAAATGAAATTTTACAAAGGTACAAAAACCGTGTTGACATTCTCCTTGCATCTTTTGACCATCACTTATTGCAGACTGTTCCTCGATCGATGAATAAGTTTGTTGACACCATGGCTTCCCTTGCCTCGCATATTCCTTCATCATCATCATCCTCATCAAGAATTTATGTCATGGTACATCATGTGCCATTGCCTTCATACATTTCCACTGACATCAACCTCATCCACACCATAGACTATAGTTCACAAGATGTTTGGTATAAACAATTCCTCCCAACCTCTCTAGCAATGCGCGACGAGCTTTCATCAAACGCACCGTTCGCTATACCATGCTAGGCGGTCTTCTTTATAAGCGAGGTTTCGACGGCCTCCTTCTTCGTTGTCTCACCTCCACTGAAGCCTCTCATGCCATTAAACAAGCCCATGACGGGATTTGTGGTGGACACTTCAGTGGAAATTCGGTGGCCAAACGCATCCTTCGCCTGGGCTATTATTGGCCCACTCTTCATCAAGACTGTAGCGATTATGTTCGGCGATGCGTCAAGTGTCAGCAGCACGCTAACTTGTTTCATCTCCCCAGCCACGCCTTACAAGTTGCTCAAGATTTTTGGCCTTTTTCACAATGGGGTTTAGATCTCATCGGTGAGATTAATCCTCATTCGTCTCTTCGTCATCAGTCCATCATCACCGCCACTGAGTATTTCACTAAGTGGGTGGAAGCTATTCCTCTTGTCTCTACAAAAGCCGACAAGATTGTCGACTTCATCAATAACCACATCATCTGTCGCTTCGGTGTCCCTCATAAAATCATCACCGACAACGGCAAGTCCTTCAAAAACAAAACTGTCCAAAAGCTATGCGATTCATTTGGCATCAAACTCAGTTTCTCTTCGCCTTACTACCCACAAGCAAATGGGCAGGCAGAGGCTTCCAACAAAATTCTAACTAAAATTCTCATGAAGGTGGTCAATGACACTGGAAGGGACTGGCATATTCAAATTCCCTTCGCTTTGTGGGCTTACCGCACTAGCATCCGAACCTCTATGGGCGCTACCCCTTTTTCTCTAGTGTATGGATCAGAGGCTGTCCTACCTCTCGAAGTACAGATCCCGTCTCTTCGCATTTCTCTATGTGACATTCTTTCCAATGATGACTTTCGTCAAGATCGCTTAGCTCAACTTGAGTTACTTGACGAACGCCGTCTTGCTGCCCTTAATCATCTCCATGTCTATCAAAGTCGAATCAGACGAGCCTATAACAAAAATCTGAGAGAATGAGATTTTAATATCGGAGACCTCGTCCTCAAAGAGAATCAACATGTGACTAATATGGAACGAAGTAAGCGAGGCAAATTCGCTCCTAATTGGCTCGGACCTTATATTATCACGCACAAGTACAGATCAGGGACTTATCGTCTGTCTTCTCTTGAAGGCCGACCAGAACCTGAACCCCTTAATGCGTTGCATCTACGACCATTTTATTGCTAGTTGAGTACTCATTTACTTAACATTTAACTTGAGCTCGTCCCTTGAGCAATCCCTCATCCAGCTAATCCTATTATTTTTCAACCTTACTTCTTTTAATAAATCCTCTAAAAACCCTTTTATATAGTATGGATACTTTGTCCTAATAAAAGGGAGCCCTTGAACTTTTATAAGTCTTGTCCATGACTCAAATTTCTATCAACAATCAATCAAGATGTCAAAATAACCAAGGTCACAAAATCAAATTAAAAAGCAGACTGCTCCCTTGAAGGACAGTTTACTATCATTGCTGTAATTAATAGACTGCTCCCTCGAAGGACAGCTATTCAAAAGCCCTCTTATTAAGCAAAGATCTAGACCACTCCCTTGAAGGGTGGCTATGACTAAATCTTGCAATAAACAGCATTATCTTAGAAGCTTCTCGCATCGATCAGCTTCATCACTGACCATCAAGCCCAATGACATCACTATACAGGCTTCCCGTATTGATCAGCCTCAAAAAAAAAAAAAAAAAAAAAAAAAGTCATGGACTTGGCTTATGTTGTCTCAGGGTCTCCTATAAAAGGGGCGAAGTTATCTCTGCTCTTAAAATGGGTTGTCCTATCCTCCTTTCCTATAACCTGCTCAAGGGACTTCGAGCTCACTTTAGTGTCAAAGTGATTCGATCACCACTCTAGCATAATTTATGGTCAACGACGCAACGCATAATGGGTTCTTGGTTCTACTAACCCCTATCTATACTGACTTTTGGTCCTTTCCAATGAAAGATCAAATATGCCTTTCACTTCTCTTTTTACACTTTAGTCACATTCAACTAAACCCTTTTCAAACATAACCATGACTATGACCATAACCTTGACCTTGACTAGACCATCACTCACTTTGACTCTTCCTCCCTTTTGGGAGAACTACATAGGCCTGAGGCCCCTAACAATAGGGGCTATGTAGGCAGCACTCAGTTGACATGGGGTCTTCTGGGGTTAGCTCGGCCACTTTCTTCATCACTTTCTTCATTCTCCTTCTCTCGTCACCTGTCAATCACATCATAATCATTAATATACTCTCATTTTCATAAGTCATTAGTCATAAATTTCATCTATCATAACTCATTAAACATTTGAATAATCCACAAGTTAAACATTCAAAATCATATCTATCACATCTTTCATCATCTAGTCTAAAGTCATCATATAACCATTTCATAAACATTGTCATCATCGCATACTCATTTATATCAACATCATCATAAAACATCATCATTAAGCATCATCATAACATAATCATCATCACCATAATCATCATATCAAAACATACATCATGAAACACATCAAATATTTATAACATCTCCATAACACATCAATAAGCCAAAATCTCATCATATATATATCAAAAATCAGTTTTATACAAAAAGACACAACCAGTGTCTGTCTCTCTCTCATCATATATCTCTCGTCTTCAGCTCGCAGGCCAGTATATACATCAAAAAAATAATAAAAATAATGCAACACTGGGGCTACCCTCAAGGCTGTGGCTGTGGTGGTGGTGGCGGTGGTCGAGAAGAGGCTGTATCTCCTCCTCCCTCTGATCTCTGTCGTCTGCGTGACCCTGAAGCCGTCGCTCGTGACATGGATCTCTGTCTGCTCTGCTCTGCCCTCATCTTCAAGTATCGCTGTATATGAGGGATCCCCCTAATGGCCCTCTCATAATACGCGATCTTGTCCAGCGCATCATTGTATCTAACCATAGACACAGTCTGCGGTGGACCCATTTGCCCTGCCCCTGTGGCCTGTCCTGATCTCTGAGGCTGTGGCTCACCTAGGTGCACTGACACTGATGGTCCTGCCCCCTGTGAAAATGCTGGCTGCTGAGATGGCTGCTGCCATAGGCCCTGCCCTCCAAAACTCTGCCCTGCACCTACCTGTCCTTGAGCTGCGGCCAGCTGTCCCTGTAACAGAGTGACCTGCACTGTCAATGCTGCCACCTGCCCTGTCATCTCTCCCAGTTGCCCTGTAACTCCTGCTAGCTGTCTCTGCAAAACTGAGACCTGAGCCTGAGCCGTGTCTCTCTCCTCCCATGTCATATCTCTCTCCTCGCAGACTGCATCCCGCTCCCTGGTGATGGCCTGTAAATTTGGCTGCTGCCTGATCTGTATCCCTCTGTACAGACCTGCCCACCATGCCGTGAAGGCCTCTGTACACCCTGGGTCAACTATCCCAGGTCCCGCTGGCAACTCCTCAAAATCGGGCTCCTCTATCTCCTCTGGAAGTGGGAGCGGCGCCTCTATGTCATCCCGTCTATACTGTGGGAAGGCGGGAGGCACATCCTGTAGCAGCCCGTACTGGCGCTGCACTCTCTCTGCAGGGATCCTCTCGAGCTCACCGGCTCGTCTGCCTCTAACCCATCTCCGGCTCTGAGCTCCAACCAGCTGCTCTCTCTGGTCTCTGGATACTGGATAGACCAAATATGGTCTCCAAATGATGTCTGCCGGGATCAAACCCTCCAGCGCTCCCCTGTAGTGGTCGATGTCCCTGACCACTCCATCCATCCGTTTCTACACCATAACCTCATGCCATCATCTGAATCCAACTCTAAAGCCGGCCTGAATCGCCACTGGGAGGCCAAGAGGTCGCGTAACCACTATGTGCTCGTAAGCCCAGCAATGTAGCAGGTGGCCCACACATAGGCAGTATCGCCACCGCCGACTGATACCCCACAACTCTCTATACACCTGGGCCAAAAATACTGGTGCCCAGGCGAATACTATCCTCTACTCTATCATCTCCAGCAAAACTCCAGTCATGGCAACCAAAAACCTACCGCCCTCTGCATCCGACAATGCATATACTGTAATGCCAATCATCATAAGGATCGCTAGCCGATGGGCCTCCTCATCTGCTGCGTACAGTGGCTCATAAGCAAAACTCACTGAGTGGTAGCTCGTCTCTGCGGCATGCTCTCCAAACAGTGTCACCATATGAATGTCATGCGCCTCTCTCGAGCACGCATACAAATCTGCTCCATGCACCGGTAATCGCAAAATCTGGTAGACATCCTCAACCGTGACTGTCATCTCGCCCATAGGCAGGTGGAAGGTGTTGGTGGCATGGTCCCACCGCTCGATCAAAGCCACCATGAGGCTCACGTCCCTCGCCACTCTGCAGTAACGTCTCAGCCCGCCTAATCTGACTGCGCTCATCTGCGCCCACTCCTCGATAGACACCCCTCCACGCATCCACATCAGCAAAGTCGGGAGGCGATCCTGCAGCATCAAAGTCTGTCTAGCCTGTACCCACCCAAAGCTATCTCATGTTAACATTGTTCCTACTTTTCCTATTTTACCAACCTATTTGATCGTCTATGCCTACCTCGATACTCGGGAAGCCCTTGGCGTAGCCTCAACCTTTCGACTTGACCATTTTTTAGAACCATTTCTGACCAGACAGCCACTGACATCAGTTAGCGTGCCGATGACGGCACTCTCCTAACCGACGTCGGTCACTTAGTGGCCGACGTCGGTCGCTGGTCGGTCGACGCCGGCGGTTTCACCGACGTCGGCGACTGGTTCGACCCTAGGGCCGAACGGGGCGAGCCCTAAAAATTAGGGCTTCCCCATTTTGCCTTCCCCAACACTTCTAAACCCTCCCAAATCACTCCTAAGCTCTCCTAGACAACCTACCCACCTTCCTAGCTACCCTCCCCCTCGATTTCTACTTCAAATAACAACAATTTCAAAAACTCAATTCAAAATAAAAATCAATCAAAATAAGGGTTCAGGGCCCTCTTACCTCATCCCGTCTACGCCGGCGTGGTGGCACGATAGGTGCTACTGATGGTGGACCTCCTGCCGGTCCTCTACTCCCCTCTGCCATCACTTTTGTCCTAGTGGCTCTGCACGCTCTCGCTGACTCAAACGCGTCCCTACAGCGTCCAATCAACTTCTTCTCTCCCCCAATGTCTCTTTGCCACCTCGCACAACACTTCAGTCAACTCCGGGTCACTATCACTCAACAAATTCTAGAGCTCTTTTTTTATCTTTCAATCATATAGCAAATGACTTTTGGTGGGCCACCAATCCGATTTTGTCGGATTTGGCAGGCCGCCAACGTTGGCATAGGCGTGCCCTAGACTGCCGACGTCGGTCGATTTTCGTCGACGTCGGTCAATTTGGTCACCGACGTTGGTTATATAGCCGACGTCGGTGGAGTTTAACCTTTTATTAACCACCTACCATGCCCTAATCAAGCTAAGACCTTCAGACCATGTCATTTTGGCCCCTTGGAACACTTTTCAATTACTTTTTGCATCTATCCATTGACCACCAGACATTGGAGATCATGCCCATCTCCTAAACCGCGACCACTTCCAAAGCGTTTGCCTTGGTTGTTTTTGCATGTATGCTATTCCACGACTGGTTAGCAAATTTGTTCGTAGACTATATTTTTGGACCCTCACAATGTAGGATCACACGCCAGTTGATCCGCACTACTTGTGACTTTTTCGTGTTTTCAGGAGCACTTCCTAAGCCTAGGATACTTGAAACACGATGACCATTTGGAGCTTCAGCCTCGATTGAATAACCCGATCAGCTGTAACTAATGCTGGGGCCCAGTTATTTAAATTTTTGGCACTCCTCGACCCTTGACCTGTGACAATTGACCCGACCATCTCATGCAGTGGCATGCGCGCAATCATGACTTTTGCTGCATTTTCACTCACTCTTCACCCTTCTCATCTACTCTTTGTCAAATCAGCACCCGACATCAGGTTCCTTCCCTCGACTCCTGCTTTGAGGGGGAATACCTCATCCATACTTCGGGGCAATCCACATCATCCTTCACCTGGGGCAACTACTCCCTGTTTTTGTCTTGCAGTTCGTCCAAGAACAACCAACAAGATAAAAAGGGGCAAATGTAGACACTGAAAAAGTGTCTAACCCTTGGTCCTTTCTCCCTCCTAGTCCTCCTTGGTCCCTAACCCACCTAATTCTTATTAATTGAAAATAAACATCTATTTTTAATTAAATAAGGCCCTTTTAACCCCTCCCTCCTTTGACACCTCGCCTAGGACACCTCGCCTAGACACCTCACCTTAGACTAATTCTTTCCCTATGACTCACTCAAGATCTCTCCCTAATTCTTCTAACCTCCTAACAAACTCCCGTGCGTATTTAGCACAACCCTCAGCATTCTCCAACGCATAAAAACACTTGGCGGATAAAAAATGGGCTTGGTGGCTTGTTCTGCCCGTTCTAACCCCGCCGACGTTGGCCACCTATCGGCCGACGCCGGTGGAATCGCCGACGTCGGTTATACTTAACTGACTTCTCTTCCTCTTTCCGGGTAATCACAATCAAAATCAGAAGTTTTTGAATCTGAGGTAATCTAACAGGGGTAACTCTCTCTTCCGGTGAAACAAAGCTCTGGTGCTCTTGCTTTCTGGTGTTTTTGCATCTTGTTTTCTTGCAGGAATCAGTATACTTGACAACTTCTCTCAGGCACTGAGATCTTGTATCCAACGTTTTGTACCGGAACTGCATGCTATCTTCATCAACTATTCAACACAGCTAAGTATTTGTGTTGTCTTTATTTCTATATCATTTTATTTATATCAAATACTCTGTCTTCTGTCTATTCCAATATCCTTCACCAAAATCTTCTCTGTTCCTCCCGGAGACGCTGAAAAGCTCTCTCCCCTGTCCATTTGCCTTTTTCCACCTTTCTCCTCTGTCACTTACCCAGTTTATTCCCAGACAATATTCTCTGTCCCTTAGACCTCAAACAGACCCTCACAGACCCCAGATCCCCAGACAAGACAATAGACTATCCTATAGCCCTGAAACCAACCCTGTAACCCAGCTCTTGACTATTGCCCCGACCGACGCCGGTCACTTCCCCAACCGACGTCGGCAACCTTCTGACCGACGACGGCAATACCACCGACGTCGGCGACTGTGTTTACCAGATTACAGATTTTCAGGTACGCATTTGTTTTAGTCTTTTCTTTTCACATCTTTCATTATTTCTCTTTTCTATTTTTATCATATTCTGTCTAAACAGTGGATTGTCATCCTTGAAGAAGCCTTAGAGCTTCAAGGACCAAGCTTTTGCTTGGCAATCTACTCTCTTATTGACTAACATTCTTTGTGTTTTTAGTGTTTATCTCTTTCAGGTGTTATTCCTTCACAGCGAAAGAGGAGTATTCACAGCGTCTGGATTTACGGTGCGCAGTCTTTATCCAGGTACTTCACAAGCCTTGTCCATTACTTCTTTAGTTTCTTCTTTCTCTTAAATCTGAAAAAGCAAAATTTTGAATAGAAACATTCTATAAATACTCTGTCTTCTGTCTATTCTAATATCCTTCACCAAAATCTTCTCTGTTCCTCCCGGAGACGCTGAAAAGCTCTCTCTCCTGTCCATTTGCCTTTTTCCACCTTTTGCCTCTATCACTTACCCATTTTATTCCCAGACAATATTCTCTGTCCCTTAGACCTCAAACAGACCCTCACAGACCCCAAAGCCCCAGACAAGACCATAGACTATCCTATAGCCCTGAAACCAACCCTGTAACCTAGCTCTTGACTATTGCCCCGACCGACGCCGGTCACTTCCCCAACCGACGTAGGTAATCTTCTGACCGACGACGGCAATACCACCGACGTCGGCGACTGTGTTTACCAGATTACAGATTTTCAGGTACGCATTTGTTTTTAGTCTTTTCTTTTCACATCTTTCAATATTTTTCTTTTCTGTCTTTATCACATTCTGTCTTAAACAGTGGATTGTCATCCTTGAAGAAGCCTTAGAGCTTCAAGGACCAAGCTTTTGCTTGGCAACCCACTCTCTTATTGACTAACATTCTTTGTGTTTTTAGTGTTTATCTCTTTCAGGTGTTATTCCTTCATAGCCAAAGAGGAGTATTCACAGCGTCTGGATTTACGGTGCGTAGTCTTTATCCAGGTACTTCACAAGCCTTGTCCATTACTTCTTTAGTTTCTTCTTTCTCTTAAATCTGAAAAAGCAAAATTTTGAATAGAAACAGATTGAGCTTAGATTACCACCTTAGTTTTTTGATGGATTATGAAGATGTGGTAGATTACAATTAGTGTGTAATTAGTCACCATGTTATTAGGATCATGGGAGTGACTAACTAATAATTTTAGGTGGGTGATAGATGGGGATACCATTGAGGTGGGTATCACCCTTGAGGATGTCCATGCTTTTTTAGGACTCTTAGTGATACGTTTGTTAGTGTCATGTGATAAACCATATAAATATGAAGAGAAAATATCCAGACTTATGGACTAATAGCTCTGAGATATATACATAGGCAAAATTATGAGTGCACCTATTTGGTGTATATGTGTCAACCATTCTAGATATCTAGAAGGCCATTATTAGACTTGTGACAGCTCATGTGATCTTCCTCAAGTTTGATGGGAAGGTGATATTATATATTATTAAATCATGTTGATTCATATTTGAGTAGAAAAAATGTATAATTTAGGATCAATGATTTAGGTGTAATTTTTGAATGATTTCTATAGCATTTTTTCATGAGTAAGAATGACTATGGGCCCTTTTTTGTTATGTAGTTAGATTTATAAGAGGTTCATGATGTATCATACTATTGGGTTGATATATGTAATTAAAATTATGGGCATAGGATCATACATTGTGTTGTGTACCACATACCCCAATGTTATACATGATTATGTGAGGAGAGATTATTTAGAAATAATATACAACACAAAATATACTTGGCCCTTGTGGCCATGTACTTTCTAAGCTTAGGTGTAGGCAATGATTATTAGGTACTATCCTTGATGGGTAGTGCCACATCTATTACCTCAATTAAAATTAAAATTTGGGTTACCAAAATTGATAAATACCATAGTATTTCTTCTATATTGGGCACATTATGCAGGGAAGTGTCAAGGTGTTGGGGGTATAGGTGTACTAAAAAATGTTTATGTCATATGACCATTCCATTTGATGCATGGAGGATGATGATGGAGATGATATGGATGAAATCTAGTGTCATCTATAAGGGTATAACATGTGATTTTTGTTATACAAAAATAAGTATCATAATGATTGTGACCATGAAATAAACATAGGCATGTTCATGTGTAGACATAGGAACCACCATAGGCACCATCATAGGCACCATTATAGGTACCACCATAGGCTCCACCATAGACAAATCCACATGGAGAGCCATAGGGAGATCCACAATAAGAGGCCATGGTGTAATCGACGTTGAGTTGGTAAATTATGATGAATATTTTTAGTGGACCACATCATGTACATGTGATTTAACCTAGGCATTATATATGATTCACACCACCATAGCGTCATTTTTCACATGAAGTATCAAGTGGTCAAGATGATGGGGTTACTATTGGCATTTAATAATTAGTGTATTGATCTTGTGATATATGGATAGACATGATAGATAGATGTAGTTATTTTTAATATTTATATGTGAGATATAATGTTCATTCATTTTATGTTTTTAATATTTTATAATAGGGGAGGAAATATGGTCCTACATGGCTGAAAGATAACATCATGATATATTTGATGATGTAATTCCTGATCATTATACAACTTAGATGATTGATTTTATGGTGCCTTTAACATTTATGTATGATATCTAGTTTATTTGGTTGGTGTGGTATCTCGAGAGTCATAAATATGATTTGATGTTGACCAAATGGTATTAACCCTAGGTGTTAGTTATGAGGTGATATAATAATGATAGTCATAGTATGCAAAGCAATCTAGACATTTTGAGATGGCCAAATAGTTGGCTTGGTTACAGGGCCAAGTGGACCTTTTATAGGGATTGGTGGAGGGACTACAAACACATAATTTTTTTACTCAATAGACCATTCATATAGGATATTCATAGGCTTATATGAGTAATGTATCCCATCCACCACTAGATAGGTAGGGTGGACCATAGTCATAGAGTTATTATTGCATTGTTTCATATGATATTTGTATGAGACATTTATAAACATTTGTGTGTGTGTCTGTATATATATATATATATATATATATAGTTTTGGATGACTCATGTATGTTATGGATTTTTTATTTACTCTCTAGCATATGTTGAGTTGGAATTATCTTATGGGAAAATATATGATGTATGCATCAATTCTTTTATAGTAAATGTGAACAAATGGATGGTTAAAAAGAATCATAAATAATGAAATTGAACATGAGAAAATAAATGAAAAATATCAATTGTAAATGCATGTGAAAACATGAGGAAAGTGAAAATAAATAAAAATAAGTTAAGATAATAAATAAATATGTAAATGAGAAATGAAAGAAAAGGAAAATACCAATGTAAATAAAATCAGGAATATGTAAATAATGAATTATTAATGTAAACAAAATTGAGGACATGTAAATAAATAAATAAAAATGTAAAGAAGTAATATCAATCTAAATAAATTTGAAAATATGTAAACATAGATATGTAAATAAGTGAGATACAATTTTTAAAAAAATTAAAGTAGGAATACTTGAATGAAAACCCAAACTTAGGGTTCATGTTAATCAATAATGTGTAATATTAACGATATCATGTGATAAGATATGGTACATACTTTATATATGGAAACATATATTTTTTTAGGAAGGCATAGTCCTATCCAATGTCTTACACTATAACTCACAAATGGTGTTTATTTGTAGGAAAATGAGAATTTTGTGATGAAGGCCTAGTCTTATGAATGGTCTTCTGTTGTAACTCAAAAAATATTAACCAAAGAGGTATTATAAACATAAAATTAATGTGCACTAATGTAAATGTAGGAATGATGTTATGAAAATAGGAAAGACAAAGCTTTTACATAGGTATTGTAATAAACCTTAGTAGAAATGAGATAATCAACAAATGTGCAATTGCTAAATATTTTGTTTGGACAATAAAAGCTTAAGAATCTTCTAATTATAGACACAAAGTAGTTTTATATTGAGTGAAGTACCTATATCATCTCATGATGGTTATTTATATAAAAATCAAAAAGCTCCTACATTCCCATGACATCTTCCCCATTCCTCAGAACCCCTTACAAAGTCATTGGTCTACTATGAATACTATATACTTTTGTGAGATATTATGTGAAATTCAATATAATAATTAGACCTCTTATCGATATTTCCCATATTGCCTAACCCCTATGAACCTCAACTCTATTATGAGTCCAACTATGGAGTTTGAGCTTCAACAAGTATATGATCCATCCCAAATAAGTATCACATCTTTTGGTGTGATTATTAACTTTTGGATATTTTTAACTTTTGTTTTAATGATTTTTATTTTTGATTATATGTATTTTATTTATCCCTCATTTGTACAAATTTAGAAAACAAAACATGAGTGATATATGTTGGGTGAATATTTTATCACCAGCTAACTGATGGAAAAATATGTATATCAACCTCAGCATAATGAGATTTAATTAGGAAAATGTGTAGGTTTACCATAGCATAATGAGATAAATCTCTCCTCTCATCAAGGGGAGGTTCCCTATAATCTAGGGGAGGTTCCCTATAAACTACTATATACTAATATGAACTGAAAATACACTCAGGTGTGAAGTCACACCATCCATCTCTCTTTTTTCAGATATGATGTTCACAAAGTAAAGGAAAATTATTGTGTAACTACTGAAGGCATTTCTCTTCTTTTAGAAATGATGTTTAGCAAACAACAGGAAAACTTCTTGGGTAGTAAGTATAACCATAAGAAACCCATGAAAGCACAAAGTCTTTCATTGTTTCTCTCACTGATTTAGGATAAAGTAACATAGTAGAATGAAGTGTAGCACAAAGTATCCACCTCAACTACAATAGAGTAAAATATTACAAAGGATAAGGGGAGCTAAAAGTCTCTCCACTATCCTTTACACTGAAACACAAAACACATAGACTAAAAATAATTATGGCAGCAAAAAGTCTCCCATAGTCAGCTTCAGGACACCTTCTAGGTTATTTCCACTTATTCTGCTTATTTGATTAAATGGAAAAGACTGTATTTAGGAAAGAGACATAAGAATAATTTCTTAGATAACATAAGCTATTTCAACACAAAGTCTAAAAGGTCACTCGCTTTCTTATTCACTTGATAAAACATTATTAACAATCTAAGCTCAAAGTCTCAAGAATCCCTGTCAATTTAGGTAGAGTTTTGGTTCTACTAATAGAGAGATCTCCCTTATACAAAATGGGAGATTAAAACATATAGTAGCCAAAGAAAGACTTTGGTGCTTGTTTCTAGTAAATGGCCCATGCTGCATTTAATGCCTTGAATGCATTTGGAAAAATCTATGAAGGGGCCATACTGGACCAGGATATCAGCCTAGATTTTGGTGTTCTAATCATCTCAAAGTCTCCTCTAAAGCATGGGCTGCCTGGTTCTCTTTATGATACTTACACGGCTGTCCATTCACCTTTACTCAAAGGGGGGGAAATAGGTCGTGCCAATGAATACTCACATCCTCTAATGTCCACTTGGTGGACTATTCCACCTACTAGAAATAACTCTCCTACATATATTTTTGGATTTCCTATTGTCGTTCTCTCTTTCCTTGCCAAATTTTGTCTTTCCCTAGTGATCTGAGATCTTGGGCTATCTTCTCACTTTTTGTTAGCTCCTTCAGCTCCTTCTTTGGCTGGTCACTGAGTTTGTTCCTAGGTCTGCATCTTTGAAAATAAATGGATATTTTATTACCTTGAATTTTACATCTACGGGGACCTCATTGGTCACTTGGTTGATTGAACCACTTTTAACCTTGAATCTTTGAACTCTATTGGTTCAAAAATTCAAAGGTTCAATGGTTCAACGGTTCATCAATTCAATGTTTCGTAAAGGGCCGCATTCGCTCTCTTTTTTCTTCAGTTAGACCATTTCTTTGAACCATTTGGTTGAACTTATTTATAGAATCTTTTGCTTCTTTCATTCACTTGAAGTTTTTGTTTGGACTTTGAACCTTTGAATCATTTAAACCATTTTGGTTCAAGGTTTAATGGTTCAATCTATTTCTTTGAATCCTTTGAAGCTTTGAACTCATTGGATATTTTAATTTTCTAAGTCTGTTGATCTTATTGAAATCATTAAACCTTTGAACCATTTAAACCATTTTGGTTCAAGGTTCAACGGTTCAATCTTCACTCTTTGAAGCCTTCTTTTCTTTAAGTCCACCGAAGTCATTGAACCTTTGAACCCGTTGAACCTTTGAACCTTGCGAAGGTGGGATTCAATGGTTCAATAGTTCAAAGTGGTTCAATTCAATTATTTGAAGCCTATCATTATGTCTTTTAATCAAACCTTTGTGTTGAACCATTCTCAAAACACTAAGGAAAATCCTCAAGTGTTTTAAACTTCCTTTGAAGAAAGCCCGCCTATTGAACCTTTGACTTCCTTAGCTGAAAAGGCTTGAATATTTGAAAAACTTAACTACTCAAAATATTTTTGAGAAAGACAAGAGAGATTTTTGGTCTGTAGGACTAAAATGGTTGGTATGTTGTCCAAAAAATCAAGTGATGGATTTTGGGAACAACTGGCTCTAGCTGGGTATCTTCCATTGATTGAAATTTTGAAACAGTTGAAGGGAGTAGAAACCAGAATCTAAGTGCCTTCATTTATGCCATTGGGCTACGGAGTCATGCTACCCAAAAAGAAATATGTCAAAAAATAAAAATGAACAAAACAAAACAAACTAAAAACTATACATATATACAACTGCTCTTATCTTATACTTCATATATTGAAGTGCTTCAGATGCTGCCCACTGTGAGGTAGTGAAAAAGGCATGTCATCTTGATACTTCAGTAGGAAACTATTTTCACTATTTAAATGATGAATGGAAAATGGGCCTCTCCATAAGGAATCCAATTTTCAATGCATTCCTTTTGGTTCTCTCCTCTTGTCCCACAACAAGACTTGATCTCCAATCTAAAAATCACAGATCTTTGCTTTCTAGTCAAAGAGTCTCTTCACCAAACTTTGATGCATAGCAATTTGGTCCACCACCATAGTTCATTTCTCATTAAGTTTAGTCAAGCACATGATCCTCTTATTGATGGAAATTTCAAAATCTGAATCTTCTACGGCCTTTGCTAACTTCAATGCTGGTAATTCTAGGGTGATTGGTATCTCTGCATTGAGACCATACAAAAGATGGAATAGGGACATACCAATTGCCCTCTTAGGTGTAATTTTTTCTACCCATAAAGTGCTAAGCAATGCTTTATGCCAGGTTCTTTGATTGTCATCTACCAACTTCCTAATAATGGTCACCAAGTTCTTGTTGCTTGATTTTGCTTGGCCATTTCATTGCAGATAATAGTCAGAAGAGTGGAGAGAATAATCCCATAATAATATCAGAACTTGGTAATCTCATGAGAACTAAAACAATAAACATTATCTATTATAATCTTAGTTGGCACCCCAAAGTGGGAGATAATATTTTCTTTGAGAAAATTACATACCACTTCTGAAGTACCATGCCTAGTGGGGATGGCTTCCACCCACTTGGTAAAGTATTTTGTGGCTGTGAGAACATAATCATGTCCAATGCTTGAAGATGGGTTTACAATGCCAATGAAATTAATTCCCCATTGCTAAAATGGCTCTTCTATCACTATAGGATTGAGAGGCAATGCGGCTAATTTGGATTTTCTGACGAACTATTGACACATTTCACATCTACATACCCATTTATATTCATCTTAAAATAGAGTAGAATAATATTACCTAGCTCACAGAACCTTATGGGTAGTTATAGGTGCAAAAAAATGTCCTCCACAAGCCAAATTGTGGAAGGACTGCAAATGTTTGTTTTGCTGCACTTTATCCACATAGTGAAGGAATACCCCATCAAGGTTCTTCTTATATAGATTGTTATCACACAAGATAAATTTGGTAGATTTCAACTTAATAGTCCTCTTTTCCTTATGATATAGGTGATTAGGACACTCACCATAGGTAAGGAAATGAGCAATATTCAAATACCACTCATTCGTAGTGGTGACAAAGAGAATTATTGGTGTGTCTTCAACTTCTATTTCTTTATGCCCTATTTTTTTAGGTATGTTATCAACAATTAATTGGTAGAGCTCTCTTCCCTGCATAAGCTTTGTTGGTTTGATAACTTGATCAAACTCCTAGATTTTAGCAATCTAATTTCCCCTTTTGGTTCCAAACTCTTGCTGAGTTAGTATGGACTTGACTATTATATCAGGGACCAGAGTAATAGTGTGTGAGTTAAGGATGTAAAAATGGAAGTGTTTTACCACCTTTACCATAGCACAAGCATGCTTCTCCATGTTTGAATACTTTAGCTCATGAGCTTTAAGAAGATAACTCATGAAAGATATGGGAGATTCCACACCTTCTTTGTTATGTTGAACCAAAATGGCTGAAAGCGTGTGTTCAGAAGCATAGTTGTACATCATGAAGTCTTTGGTGTAATCAGGACAAATCAGAATTGGGGCATGGGTGATAGTTTCCTTGATGTCTTGAAATGCTAACTTGCCTTCTTCCATCCAACTGAAAGTGGCTTTACCTTTCATCATATTGACAATGTGGGGAGTCTTTTCTATGAATTCAGGAATGAACCTTCACAGAAAATTTACCTTTCCAAAGAAAGAGTGGACTACGGTCTTACTTGTAGGAAGAGAAAGCTCTTGAATGGATTTGACCCTTTTTGGGTTGATCTTTATGCCTTCTCGGGATACAATGTGTCCTAGAAGTCTACCTTCTGTAACCCCAAAAAAAGATTTATTAGGATTAAGAGAAATACCATTCTACCTACATTGCTCTAACATTTGTTGTAGATGATGAAAATGATCAAGATGATGTTTAGAAAAAATTATCAAGTCATTAAGATATACCACAATGAATTTCCCCATTTCATTTCTAAAAGCAAGATCCATCACTCTTTGGAAAGTGGTGCCATCATTAATCAAGCCAAAAGGCATTTTGTGATATGCAAAAGTGCCCCAAGGTGTTGTGAAAGTGGTCTTATGTTGGTCTTATTCACCAACCTTCACTTGATTATATCCCAAAAAACCATCTAGCATTGATAACATCTCAGCACAAGTTACTGTCTACAACAACTGATCCATGATGGGCAAGGGATAGTTGTCTTTTAAAGATGACTGATTCAGATTTTTGAAATCAACACACAGACAAATTTTTCCATTCTTATTTCTCATAGGTAATACATTCACAATCCAGGTGGAATGATGGATTGGGAAAATAATTCATGCATTCATCATTTTCTATACCTTAGACAAAATCATGCCTGATATTCTAGGTTTGTATTGACTTTGCTTTTATTTGTGAGGCAATGACCCAATCTTGAGAGGAATTTCATGCTGGATTTCTTCAGATCTGATAGACTTTAGATCATCATAAGAGTATGCCAAAACATCAATGTAATGGTGAAGTAGAGTGATAAATTTGAGTTTTTCATCAGGGGTACAACAATTCCAAATGTTGACCATTTTTGGATTGTCTTCATTACTCAAACTGATTTGATCAAAATCCTTGGAGGATTTTGAATCCATTTGTTGTTCCTTGGTAAACCTATCATGCTTGTCTAAAAGTTTCTCAAGAGAAACTAATCCTTTGGGAATTTTATTCCCTTTGAGCTGAAGGAACTCTCATCAGCTTTTGAATTTGTTTTCAGAGTTGATTCTTATGGTGAAGATTCACTGCCTTCAAAATGAAGCTTTGTAAAGCTATCCTTCTATTCCAAAAAAGCAATGATTTGGTTGTCTCCATTGAACACCTACCAATGGTTAGCATTATTTAGTACACTTGGCCAAAATACCAGTTTGATAGTGTACCTATTTTCTTTGAAATCTTGGTGAGGCACTAAGAGAGTTGCAGAGATGGCCAATGAATCTATTCGACTATTAAACTCTCTGGGCATTGTAGAAATATAAAAAGTATCAAAACTTTCAATTTGATCCCAAACCAGATTGTGATAATGTCACAATCTCTCATTTTTGGTTTGATACAGGTTCCTCACCTGACAAACCACTAGTTTAGTGTCTCCTTTGGCATGAAGGATTTTAACACCTTTATCTTGAGCAGCCTTTAAACTAAGTAGCAACGATTCATATTCAACAGTGTTGTTAGTGTTTCTAAACTAAAACTTATATGCATAGGGGAAAATATCTCCTTGAGGAGATAGTAAAACAACTCCAGCTCTAGAACTAGTAGAAGAATTGCTGCCATCGAATTCTAGAATACAACCATTATCAAAATTTGATCTTCTTTCAGATTTTTCTTCATCAAGAAGGGAAGATCCCTTTTCATGTGTACTGTGCCCTACCAATTTTTTTGATACCTTATCTGAATTTCTTGGATTGTCACTTAGTAATATTTCATTTTTTTAAATAGGAAAGTCTTCAGTAGACAAAAAGTAATTACCCATGCCTGAAGACTCAAACAACATTTGAGCTTCAGGGGCTAACATTTGGGTGACAATATACTTTTCCTCCTTCTCAAGAAGCAACCTTTTCATGACACCATTGATAGGGATTCTCACCTTAGATAGGTTCATGCTCAATTCTCCACCAATGTCCTTGCAAAAAAAATTTCCAAGTAGCATGCCTTATGAGGCTGGGACATCAGCCACTAGGACTGTCATTTTGATTCTCTTATATGGAAAAGCCATAAATGCAAATTGAGCATCTTTGATTTGTCCCAACAAAGGCACTTGTTTTTTTCCATAGAGAAACATCTACCAAAGGTCTTAGTAAATGTGAGACCAAGATATTCTACCACCTTGGCAGGCATGAAATTGTCAGATGCGCCTAAGTCTATAATGCAATTATCAGTTGATAACCATTTATCAATAGGGAAACATAAAATGGTTCTATTTTCCTAGGGGCAGTTGAAGGAGTAATCATAAGATTATTTGAGGTGGATGTGTTCTTGGGGGGACTGGGAGTTATTTCCAAAATTTCTTATCCTACAGGGATGACATTATTCTTCATGCATTAAACTAACCTATCCAACTGCTCAAGGTTGGATTACAAGAATTCAAACTCAGACATTTGAATTTTGGTCTTCTTAGTATGTTCAATTATGTTAAATGACTGGAAAGAATTGAGAACAGAGGAAGGAATTTCATCCTTCTATTTTTTTGGGGGTGTGGTACTGGTTTGAGAATTTGAATCAAAAGGAACAAGAATATTTGAGGTACTTACTTTTTTAGTGATCACCGAGTCCTTTTATTGGAAGGGAAGAGTGGTCCCCCATTTAGAAATTGAAATTTTTAGTTGAGATCCTTCCCTTATTTTTCCCTTATTAGCTTGTTGAACTGACTGGTTTTAGGACTTAGTAAATATAGCATATGATCCATCAAACACTTATGACTTGCTTCTAGCTTCTTTTTGGTAATTTAGGAAACCAATGTTGGAGTCACCAGCTAATTCTTCTTCTCCCTTTGTGAAGAGATTAAGATCATCTTCTTGGTTCAACTAAGGTTGGAAATAGAAATCAAATTTAGTTTCAAGATATCCAACTGCTGAGTTGGCTGGTGCTACTTCAATGGCAAGTTTTCCCTATGGGGGAGGAAGATGATTTGGTTGCCTTTGATTTTGGGTAGCATTGCCTTGGTATGAATGATTGGGAAAAGTCCTCATTGGTATATCTCAGTATGAAGGAGGAGTAGACATCCCTTGTGCCATTTGTTTTCTGAGAGATAGAAACTCATTTGCCATCTTTTGTACCATAAGATCAATGGTGCTTGTAGAATAATATTTAGGAGTTGAAGAAGATTTACTTTTGTTAGGATCTCTTTTTATCTTTCCTGCCAAGATAAGGTCATCTTTAACCTCAGTAGCCAAATCTTCAGCTACAACAAGGTCTATGTGGCCAGCCTGCCTCAACAAGAAACTCACTTCGGGAAGCTAAGAGTTTGTGAAGAAGCATTTGAGATTTTTTGGTGTCAGCTAAGCAATTGTGGGAATCATATTCCTCAGCTTGTCAAATTTAGCTATAAAGTCCCTCATAGGTGCATGAGGCTCCTTCTTCATCTATGTGAGCTGATCCAACAAGGAATGCATATCTTTTGTAGGCTTAAACCTTGCTTCAAATTTAGCTTTGAATGTGTTTTAGTTAGTCACAGTCTAAGCCTATAGATGATAGAACCAGTCTATAGTAGCACCTTGTAATTTTTCTACAAATAACCTGACTACTATGTTCTCATACTTCACACCTATCACACCACAGGCTATGAAAAAGGCTAAAATATGTTCATCAGGATGAACTCTCCCATTGCCATAGAATTTAGAGAAATTCTTCCTTGAATTGCAGAGTAGTTCATGTAAGGGTGGAGTTAGATTCAGAGGACCAAAGGTATTACCCCAGGGGCCTTGGGTTGCCATGATATGACTATTAAAGGGAGGGATAAAATATATTTGAGGGGTATGTATAGACAAAGCTCTATTAGCAGAGGAAAAATAAGCTTTGCCTTGTTTTGGAGACCTGACGTTGGTAGGAGGAAAACTCCTAGTTCATTAGAGGTGAGGTTGTGGTGGAAAAAGATCAAAATTAATCAATTGCACCAACTCAAATACGGGGTCAACAATAACTCAAGCTCTCTGGCTTTACGTATACCATGAATCTGCCAAAGTGTAAAATGGAAATGGAAAAGAAATAAAACTTCTTCAATTTGGAGCTTGAGGCTTCAAACTACATAGAACTTCTCCAGTGGAGTCACCAAAAAATTGTTGGGTGAATATTTGTCACCAGCTAGCTGATGGAAAAATAGGTATATCAACCTTAGCATAAGGATATTTAATAAGCAAAATGTCTAGGTTTACCACAACATAATGAGATAAATCTCTCCTCTCATCAAGGGGAGGTTCCCTATAATCTAGGGGAGGTTCCCTATAAACTACTATATACTAATATGAACTGAAAATACACTCAGGGGTGAAGTCACACCATCCATCTCTCTTTTTTCAGAGATGATGCTCACAAAGTAAAGGAAAATTATTTTGTAACTATTGAATGCATTTCTTTTTTTTTAGACATGATGTTTAACAAATAATAGGAAAACTTCCTCAGTAGTAACTGTAACCATAAGAAACCCATGAAAGCATAAAGTATTTCATTGATTCTCTCACTGATTCAAGATGAAGTAACATAGTAGACTAAAGTTTAGAACAAAGTCTCCACCTCAACAACAACAAATTAAAAGATTACGAAGGATAAAGGGAGCTCAAAGTCTCTCCACTATCCTTTACACTAAAACATAAAACATAGACTAAAGACAATTATGGCAGCACAAAGTCTCCCACAGTCAACTTTAGGATAACTTCCAGGTTATTTCCACTTATTTTGCTTATTTTAGTAAATAGACAAGACTATATTTAGGAAAGAGACATAAGAATACTTTCCTAGATAACACAATCTATTTCAACATAAAGTCTGAAAGGTCACTCTCTTTTTCAATCACTTGATAAAATATGAGTAACAATTTGAGCTCAAAGTCTCAAGAATGCCTATCAATTTGGGCAGAGTTTCACTTCTAATAATAGAGTGATCTCCCTTATACAAAATGGTATATTATAATATATATCAGCCAAAAAAAGACTTTGATGCTTGTTTCTAGTAGATGGCCCATGCTGCATTCAATGCCTTGAATGCATTTGGAAAAACATATGAAGGGGCCATACTTGAGTAGGATATTAGCCTAGATTATGGAATTATAATTATCTCAAATGTCTCCTCAAAATCATGGGCTGCCTGGTCCTCTTTATGATGCTTCCATGGCTATCTATTCTCCTTTACTCAAAGGTGGAAAAATAGGCAACACCAATGAATACTCATGTCCTCTAATGTCCACCTAGTGGACTATTTCACCTACTAGAAATAACTCTTGTATAGATATTTATAGATTTCCTATAGTCATTCTCTCTTTCCTTTCCATGGTTTGTCTTTCCCTGGTGATATGAAGTCTTGGGATATCTACTTACTTTTTGCTAGCTCCTTCGACTCCTTCCTTGGCTGGTCACTTAGTTTGTTCCTGGGTCTGCATCTTTGAAAATCAATGAATATTTAATTACCCTAAATTTTACATCCATAGGGATGTCATTGGTCACTTGGTTGCTTGAACCACTTTCAACCTTGAACCTTCTAACTCTTTTGGTTCAAAATTTCAAAGGTTCAATGGTTTAACGATTCGTTGATTTAATGTTTTGTAAAGGGCCGTGTTCACTTTTTTTTTCTATTGAACCATTTGGTTGAATTTTTTTCTATAATATTTTTCTTCTTTAATTCACTTGAATATTTTTTTTGGACTTTTAACTCTTTGAACCTTTGAATCCATTTGAACCATTTGAACCATTTCGGTTCAAGGTTCAACGTTTCAATGGTTCAATCTATTTCTTTGAATCCTTTGGAGCTTTAAACTCACTAGATCTTTTCATTTTCTAAGTCCATCAATCTTATTCAACTCATTGAACCATTGAACCATTTGAACCATTTCGGTTCAAGGTTCAACAGTTCAATCTTCACTCTTTGAAGCCTTCTTTTCTTTAAGTCCGTTGAAGTCGTTGAACCTTTGAACCTGTTGAACCTTTAAACCTTGTGAAGGTGGGGTTTAATGGTTCAACAGTTCAAAGTGGTTCAATTCAATTGTTTAAAGCCTACTGTTAAGTCTTTTAATCAAACCTTTGTGTTGAACCATTCTCAAAACCCTAAGGAAAAGCCTCAAATGTTTTGAACTTTCTTTGAATAAAGCTTACCTGTTGAACCTTTGACTTCTTTAGCTGAAAAGGCTTGAATATTTGAAAAACTTAACTTCTTAGAATATTTTTGACAAAGAAAAGAGAGAGTTTTGGTCTGTAGGACCAAAATGGTCAGTATGTTTTCCACAAAATCAAGTGACATATTTTGGGAACAACAATATAGATAACTAAAACAAAGAATCTTATATTTTGGTTACAAGAGAGGTGACTAAAGCCTATGTCAATAATCAAATATGCTTTAGAATTTCCCAAATGTAAATATACATTCTAAAGACTTATGAAATGTGTGATTAAGATGAGGTTTGTATAGGTGAAAATGGGGGGATCATGAGAGTTCCATGTAAATAATGGTACAATGATGAATATGTTTTATATTTGATCATAGTGAGAATATGATATTGTATGGTGTGATATAAGTGAAAAATCAAATACATGACTATACTATTCAACAAGTGATCTAAAAAAAACATATATGTAAGGAAAAATAAACTTTAGAAAAGGGAAATAAAAGTGTCTACAATGTATATAAAGAGCCAAAATTAACACAAAATTTAATTTTAAAAAAAATTAAGAGTGTTAAAGTAAAAAACAATAATTTTAAGGTAATTATGTATAGATAGAGAAAATAAATAATATGACAAATGATTACGAATACATCACAAATTATATAATGAAGTAGAATATAAATAATCAATCATCTATAAATATGAGGCATAAGATGCCATGAAAAAATAATGTTCTCACAAATATTGATAAATATCATGATGTACATCATCAATAAAAAATCTGATAAGTCTTAATCTAACTATAATCTAGATTTGATCATACTCTCATCTATATTCACTAGGATATGTGTGAGGACTTGTTGTCACACTATCATAATGAAGAATTTAGAGATGCTATGAGAAAGGGATGTGTATGTGAAATCTCCCATGAAGGGTAATCAATGCAAGGGACTAATGCCACAATGTGAGTGAATTTTTTTGATCTCTAAGATGATGAAGGTGGCAAGAAAGGGGTAAACTTTTAACAAGAATAACCTTAAGTTCACTATTGAATAGGTGATGGTTTATGCCATAAAAAATAATGAAAGTGCTCTTATAGGACTCTACACCAGTCTATATGATCTATAACACATTGATGCCAAATTAAATTGACCTCCCCATGTTTAGGGATGTATTCAAGAAGGATATTAGGGGTTAAAATATTATCAACAGACTGTGTTTTCTCCAAATGAAGTGTATTAATATAGTATAGAATCTATCACTAGTGTGTAGAGGTATGCATGGTTACACCATGAAAATAAAAAGTGCATCTAGGAGACATTGACTGTGGAGGTCTATTTCTTGTAGTAGGATTGAAACTTGAAACATAATATTATGCTAATAACCTATGATGTGCTCAATAATTCTTGGCCCAATGACTGAAAATATTATGGAAATCATAATATGGATGACCTTCCCATTGTGTAGCTAGAGGTTTAAGCTTATGAAAGGGTAGGACGCCATCACCATCAATAGCATAACTCATAAGAGAATATATGCTAGGATAAAAACTATGCTTGATGCATGTAACTAAAGTTAGGGTGATATGGTTGAAATATCAAGATGGAAAAAACATGAGGGATAAATAAGCCTAGTGAGATGATATGGTACCATCATGGGGTGATCTATAAGCATGTTCTAAATAAGCTCAATATTGACTAGGTGAGAAGTAGTGTGCATGTGCTCCATCTATGACCTATGAACATTAAGTGAAGAAGACATAATGTCAAATTTAATATAAGAATAAGGAACTACATTAATATAACTAATAATATAAAATGAATGTTGTAAATAAGAATGATATTAAAGAATTTATACATTTTTAGCTTGAGAAAAACTAAATAAGAAAGGGTCATCTAATGAATATCGATCATCAAAGTCAAGAGTATATAGAGAGATAGTGAAATCAAAAGTGATATTATCTATCGAAGAAGTTTCAGGAATGGATTGTTTAGTATTGGTTAAAGTAACTTGAATCTCATTGATTGGTTTTTATCAATATCAAGGACATAAAGGAGCTAATTGAGTAATTATGTATGAATGGATATAAAAACTCTTGATTTTAAAACTGATCTCATAAAGTTTATCTTCATCAAATTCTAATAAGTTAGCCATGCTACTACCCATAATTTTGGGGTGACCATTATAACCTCTAGTAGAGTTTAGGAGGTAATGAAATCATTAATATTCTTGAAAAGGAATGCTAGGTAAAGTTTCAAGGTGTTTTAGTATATTTTTGTTCAGTTTTCTTAATAAATAAATTGACTAAAAATGGAAGTTTTGATACAGGGTTTTAAAGGGATACCTATGATGAAGGTTGTGCACCATTGATCTAGTGAAGTTGGAACTCCATTTTATCAAGGAAGGATTACTTGCACATAGGAGAAAACTCAAAAAAGATTTATTAATGTGATAAACAAGTGGATTTCCTGATACAAGACCAATCCCAAGAAGTGGTACACTTCCTTGCAAGGATATCAACCCACTACCTTAACAATTAAGAAGATAAATATAATATGATAAAAGAGATTTATGAAATGCTATTTTAAAATCTATAGATTATGAAAAATATAACTTGATAATATAATTAAATGTAGACTATTTAAGATAAATTGATATAGATTAACAAGATAAATAGATACAAATTTATCAAATGTGATTTAAAACATATAGATCATGCAAAAGATTACCTAATAAGATAAATGAATACAAATTATTTAAAAAATATAGATATGGATTTTAAAAAGATAAAATATGTCTTTTCAAAAATAAGTGATAATGATTTAGAAATCAAACAATAAGACCAAATCAAATATTTGATTAGACTATCCAATATTCTATTGAAACTGATTTAGATTTTGATAGATAGGATTTTGACAAGGATCATGGTTGATTTATAAAGGATCGATGTTGATTCTATGAATAGATGTAGAATATGGTAGAATAAGCACTAATTAGGAAATTAGGATTAAGAGGTGGTTTAAATATGGTTTAAGAGATTCTAAGGATTAAATGATGGTTAACATAGATAAAACATAAAACATAAAGTTGTAAATTGTGATTAAATAACAAAACAAACTTACCTTAAACAAGTTTTCCATTCTCTAAATACATGACTTAAATTTTGGGTTTGTTGAGGGATTTTGAAATCTGATTACTACAAAATATCTTGATAATAGAGAACTGAGTAATGTCTTATAATTATCTGGGATAATTCCTAAAGTATTTGGATATAAATTCAATGTCCCATGCAATGAGCAAAATGTAAGTATATATAATCAACATCAATCATACTCGATCGATGTCAATCATGGGAATCATTGTTGAATCTACTAATTTTTACCAAAGTCCACTCTAAGTTGGTTTTAATCATTAAAAAAATTAGTTAAATAAAAACTTAAGTTTTTTACATGAGTTTTGCTTATGCGTAAGTTGTTAAGGATATTAATTTAGTTATAATATATATATTTTAAAGATATTTTAGGATTATGGATGTTTAATAAAAATATAATGGTAATTAGTATAACTAACTACCATGGGTAAATCAGGTAGTATATACATAAAATAAGCATTTAAGTATAAGTAGACGTTTACATATAGACTTTTACTTTCTCATACTTAAGTTATATTTTATGTGTATACTTTTAAGATGTGTGAGAGCGGTTTTAGACCTCTAGTAATTAAGATGAAAATTATAGGTTTTGGAGGATTCGACCACATTTTAGACTTAACCTATTTTAGTGTTTTAGTATATCAAACTAAACCACAATACACATGCCATAAAAGATTTATGGTGCATAATTCTAGTGTCTACACAAGGTTTGGAATTTTAAAAACACAATGTTATTAAAATTATTAACATTTATAAGGGTTATTATCTCATTGGATCTTATAAATAATTCCATTATGAGGAAATTTAATGTATTGACATGATGATGAGGTTGTATCTCTCTACGATGTGTTAAAGGTCAATTGAGTAAGATGTTATAGGATAATATAAATTTAAGATCATAAATTTATTTTAAATAGTGATAAGAATCCAAACACATCCTAGAGGATAAATTTGTTTTATATCATAGCCTTGATAGGTACTTTCCATATATTTTAGATTGCATTTAGATTACCCATGTGTTTTAATAAGATTAATTGAATCGACACATATGTTAGAAACTTCATCAATGAAAGCAAGCTTATCTTGTATATCATAATTTTTTACACTGATAAATAACAAAGGATCATTTGATCTAAGTAATATTTCATTATGAATCATTAAAGTGATAAGAAATTTGAGTGAGAGCTAAGTATCTATGTTTTAATTTACATGTATAGACATTTCTTCACATTTATAAAGAATACCATCTTTAGACCTGGAGAACATGGCTTAGTTCCCCATAGGTGGAGGTCAAGGGATGTTGATTTATAATAAAATTTTCATTAAATAGTTACGATGATGATGATATGTCATCATGATCTTGAGAAAAGGAATTTGAAATGGGAAATGAGAGTTTATGCTATAGGATACCATTAATCATATCAAGTGAGAATTATATCAGAGAGTGGTGCATAGTATCGAAGTACATATGTTAAGGGAAGTGTTAATGTATATTTAAATTGATGTTGATAACAGATATTTTATTAGTACTTACCTAATATGGTTGTGTTACGTGAATCTGACTAGGTCAAAGTATGTGATGTTTTTGAGATCATAGTTGGAGAGTTTGTAGGTGGGAAATAAGTTGTAGTGTTAGGTATGTTGAAGTGAGATAAGTTTGATGATAAATTAGAATTAAAATTTGTACTAATGGAGACTGAATGAGTATACAAATTTTGTGTTTGATTAAAAGCTTCTAGGAAGATAGATGAAGGAATAGGTCATTTTATTGGATTTGTAGAGATCATTATCGTATGAATAGGTCATGTTATTGGATTTGTTGAGATCATTATCGTATACACAAGTTTTATAAAATGGGATGGATAAAAATCCTAGAGAATATTTAACATGTGGAAATTGTTTTAATTGGAATCTATGTAAGAATATATATAAGAAAAAAATCTCTTCATGTTTTTCATATTGAAAACATTCTCATCATTAGTGTTGATGGAAGTTTTCACAATGTTGGTGGTGATGTTGATGGTTATTTTGACGTGACCAAAAAATACTAGGTCCCAATGTTTCTAACACATCAGAACCCCTCTTTTAAGGAGATCCTAGGACCTCCCCAAGGTTTATTATACTTGATTAGGCACACTAATCTTCACTCAGTGGCTCATCATGATTATTCAAATTCAAGGGGCCTTTGTTGTTGGGAGTATTTCAAACAAGTCTATGTAAATTAAACTATGAGGTAATGCTTAGATAATTACTAGAACAATTTAAAAATGTGAATGAAACTAATTCAAACAAACATATATATTTCATGGATTCAATAATGCATAAAAAATATATATAGAGTGAGAGTAATCATGATAAAACACCAAGAACATATTTCTTAGATTCTAAAGTAACAAATCTAGTAAGAAAAATAAAAGAGAAAAGAATAGGGAGAAATTAAGAAAGCCTAATTTCTAATGGAATTGATCAGCTCTTATTGAGTAGACAAATCCTTATTTAAACCAGCCCTTAGCTGAACTAGACCTATCATAAATATAGTGAAAGGACAATGCAAGAGTTTGAGGGAGGTAGAAGTAATGCAAAAGAGGAAAAAAAGGTCACCATATATATGTGTAGACCAATTCTATCAATTTTAAAAAATTTCAATTAAATATATTTCCATAATAGATAATTTTTTTATTCATCAATACTCAGTTAGATTATAAACTAAGACTTGTTGACCTTTTTTGGTCACCATGAAAGAGCATGTATAATTCATTTCAAGACTTTTGATTTCCCATAGGTTTTAAAAAGTCACTCCATTTATGTGAAATTAAATGAGTATGAGGTTGGGCCCATATGAGTTTCACAATAGAAATTTTGAGGAATTTCTCAAGTGTATAGTAGTCTTCTCAGCCTCCCTTTTAGCATTTTTATTGAACACAAAGCACTCCAAGAGCCTGTAGGTGTCAAGAATCAAAAGAACTTAGTCAAATTTTAAAATAATTTTCTTGGTGATAGCTTCCATAGGTAAAGAGATAAAATTTGATGGGCCTTTAGTGACATATTGATGACTTCTCAAATTTTTAGTCATAATAGGATAGCCATTTCTTTTAAATTTTTCTTGGTGCCATGCATCACTCTCCTGGCAGCCTCTATCCTACTCAAAATTATTTTTAATACTTAGTTGATTTTCAAGAGATTACCTAATAATATAATGATATCATCAATTTTTTAGGAAAGTGAGATAGTGGGATGTTTCCACACCTCAAAATCCCATCAGTCCAGGGTTACAAAACCATCTATTTATCTTAAAACCCTTCAAGCTACTAGATTATTAGAATAATGCCACATGACAAAATCCCACTACTCCATAGCCCCCAAATAGTTTGTGTAAATAAAGTGGTGTGTCAGGGTAGTAAGTGACCAAGATGTTTCCATGTAGTGAAATCTCACTTCACCACAAGAGGAGTAGTCCACATCTATTTAAATCTTTAATCAAGCAATAAGGAGACACATAAAAGTGGAAAGGCTTGATTACATAGTGTTAGGAGAGTACCAAATAGCACAGCCTAACTGAGAGAGCCCATTTTATTTAGAGAGATGATATGTGGAGGCCATAGACTATGTCCAAGGATAAATGGGTTAAAAGAGTGATGTAGTAAAGTAACAAAAGAGATAACAAATGAAATAACACCACATAGTCAATTCACAAGATTAAACTTGATGACCCGCTTGATCATCAAAACCGTTAAAACCATCAAAAGCCATGATTCAACTACATACTCAATTTTATTTTTAAAAATAAAGTTACAAATCGATTCTCATAGGAAATGATTGAGTAAGTGGTGGATTTCAATGTAGTATTAAGAATGTGACACACACTAAAAATCATGGCATACACCTTGGGGTTAAGCATAAAACACAAAAGATCAATGAATCCTTAAAGAGGTATGGATATAACTACATAGGTCATGGGTATCTAGTGATCTTAACACAATCCTAAATGCCTGCAGCTACATGAATTCAATTGATTTGTGTTTTAATTGTAGAATCATGGTCATGCCTTCAACATATTAGATATTTTGATTTGCTTGATCAACCACATGCTTTGCACTCACCATTAATTATTGTAATCACCCCCAATAGTGGGTAAGACTAAATAAATGACCCATGAGATTCTCATTGGTTATAAAAGCTTGGGTTTTACTTTTTAAAATGGTCAATTTTTTTTAGCACTATAATGTTGCTGAAATTTTCCCTTCATCAGCCCTTTATATCATGAGCCTTGTATTTAAAAGAGAATTGATTTGAACTCCTTTATTTTTTCATTTTGTGTGCATCTTATGGTTTGTTGATATTTACATATGGATTTTTTTTTCCCTTTCACTACCATCCATTCCCAAAAAACTATGTGTATAAGTTATCTTTCCCTTGAAACTTTTATGTTATGTACATATAGGCCTATACAAATTCCACCTATGGATTGTTCATCATCATTCTTAGTGTTTTATTATTATTCTACACCTTTGTTTAATTTCAAGTCTATGATATTTTATCATCCTCTAATATTTGTAGTGTATTATTTGATGCTTGTAGAAGTTCTCTATGTGGCCTTGATGCATCACCATTATTTCCTTCTCATCAACCCCCTCTCTCCCTTTTCCCCTCAACATATTTTAAACTTAGGATTTGTTATATATTTGCATTCATCTCTTTCAAGACTACATGTTGATCCAAATTAGATGCATTTATATTAGACAAAAATGACCTTATTTAGAGGTTCATCCCAAGGATAAAAAAGTGGCCCACACCTTGGGGGACAATCCCATTTCTCTACTAAACCAATTATACTAATTAAATGGGTGCATGATTCCAATGATAATAGTTTCTAGCATGCCCAATGGGACATAGTTTGATAATCCTCACATCATCTTGTAGACACTCAAAATTTGCACACCTAATTCTAAATGTCAAAATTCCCCTGAACCACCTTAGGACCCCCTTGGGACCAATATAACCCTTCGACCACAAACCAAGCCTAGTTTTGGTCAGTTTTGCCATCTAATTTAACCTACCATTACCCACTTTTTAACTTCACCCTTAATCACCAATAGTCAAGATGACAGTCAATGGTCACTCTAACCACCGATGGTCAAGGTGTACCTCTTTAACTAACAACATGAAAACTATTTAACTTGATTTTCAAAAAATAACTTTTGTTAATATATGTAACAATAATGTTTTGTTGAACCTCCACTTGGACCTCTTGCCTATGCCTATAAGAAGAGAGGAGAAGGGAGGTGATCTCCATTTGAAAATTTTATCAAGATCATGTGCATCCAGAGTTCCCTTTTTATAAGTCAATCATCATCAACAATCCAGTGATCTAACCTTTACATCTGAGAGCCAACTTGACACTGCCACTCCACTAAAACATCAAGTACCATTACTTTATTAGAATCATGTCAGACTCTACCAATGATTCAACCACCTCAAGTACCCATCTGATCAACTTTTTACAAGATAAGTATTTATTTTCTAGTATTCAATTACTTTGTTTGCCTTTCATAATTAGTCTAACACCATCCCACCTCCTAGAATCCAACTTTGGGATCCCATCAATCTAACCATTCACTAACCCAAACCTACACATAATAACTATCGATGGTTTCTCAACCACTGATGGTCTATTTAATCACTGACGGTCACCTTAACTACCAATAATCATCCCAAACACTGATATTCAATGTGGTAGGAAATTACATCAATCTATTTCTACCTACCTATCCCTAACTAAATCTATTTTTTTATGTCCCTGCTTGATTTTTTAAAATAGACCCAAGCCATTTAACATCAATATTGATTTTCTTATTTCTATATTAATCATTTCTAGTCTATTTCTTTAGAAAGAATTTCTTGTGTTCAATTTTAGTATCTTTTGATTATTAATGCAAGTAATTTTCATTTTTTTTTATAAACTAAATTATTTAAAACATGTGGATTGACAGCCATTGAGGAAGCTCTTGCTTCTAGAATTTATCTAACACTAGGTAATCTACATAACTATCTATCTAGAAAACCATTGTCTTTACTGATATCTTATTTGTAGGTCATCATCCCAAGCCAAATCATATCTCTCCAAAATATTTTGATTAAACATACACACAATCAAACAAGTTTTCAATCATATCTATATTTAAGTTTCTTCTTCCCTTTTTGAAATATAAGCTAAAATTCATTGAAACATTCTATCATGCCTGATGAGACCTTGAGTATTTACTTTGGGTTTATTTTCTTTGCATATATATGTTCTTCTCTCTATCTATGCTCATTAATGAACATAAAATTTCTTTCATAGTTTAAAATCAAGTGCATCCATTGCTTGCTTTTAATTTTAGCTCACTTTGAATTAAAGCACAATAATTTTATCGCAGCATCACTTTTGTTTCACACACTAAACCAAACCACTTTCATCAATTAAACATCAAACGAACTTGAGACAAGGCTCAACTAGGGTTTCATCACCTAGAGGTCACCTTACCCTTTCTTGATGATCCTACTTGGAGATCATTACCAAGGGGAGAACTAACTTAGATCTTTGGTTGAGTATAAACTCTAATAATTAGTATATATTGGATGACTACTCGATACCCTTATCACTGCAATGTGTGAAGTGAGGGGGTAGGCTCCAATACCAAGCCATGTATTTAATCCTACGGTAGATCTTTTTTTAGCACCTAAACAACTTGAAACCAACCATAGATTGATACTATATTACATAATCTATAAGCCAAATTATATCACACATTCTCATAACTTAAGGCATAAGCCAAAAGTGAGATTAAAATTAACCACAAGATTTTAACATATTATAGCATGTGTTATATTTCCTTGATCATTTTCCTATTTTCTCTCTATTTGAGTTGTAAGATTTTTTTCTCTCATTCTACTTGCACGGTTCTTACTCATCGATAATGAATAGACTTAACAAGACATGACCCATCTATATATTATCTAGACTCCTCTACCTCTTCATCTATGGAGTACATCTCAGATATTAAGAGCTATTATTATCATTCTAATGCTTCTAGTGTGCCCTGAATAGTCTCCGAAGGTGACCCATACTTTGATGACTTTTTGGATAATAACCCAATATCCTTGCAACATTATCGTAGCATAGTAGCTCACCATACACCCATTTTAGTACCACCTACCAATCCACCCTATGGCATGCCATTAGGATTTTTATGTAACTCTTATGTTACCACTATCACCACCCAATCATTAGCTACTCAAGTATCTACTTCAACTGATAACCCATCTGACACAACCTTGCAAAACCAACTAGCTCAACCTTGTAACACCCAAACACCTCCTATCTTTACTAATAATTCTTAAAACATAGCTACCATCTAACCCTTACATACCCATACTCTAATTACTATTGGAGTACCCACTACCACCATGACTACCATTCTTCTAACTGCCCTTGCTCCACTTTAAAACATAGTAACACCAATACCTTCTACCCTACCACTTATTGTTACTAGGGCTATCACTTATCCCTTACCTCCAACTCAACTACCTATTCCCAGTCTATAGTATGTACCCTCTACCCAACCACCAATGACTACATATTCATATGTGGTTTTAACCCAACTACCTATGCCCACTCACCCATATGTGGCAACTTTTAAACCTCTTTTAAATTATCAATATGCCACTCAACCCCAACCATAGTAGACACATTACAACCCTTCCATTGCACTACCCCAAATAGACCAAACAAAAATTCTTTTGGATAGGATGACTACCTTAGAGTCATCCATATATGGAGCTCACAACATTTTATCATATGACTAGATATGTAACAAGCCCATCCACCCATCTATGCCTATCATGCCATATGATCCTCAATGGGAAATTCCTAAGTTCTATATGTTTTAGAGTAAGAAGGATCCCCAAAAACACCTTAGGGAATTTAGGAATGCATGTTATTTGATTGCCTACAATGATGCCCTCATTCTCTCCACCTTCCCTATGTCCCTAGCAAGTCTGGTACTAGATTGGTATAGATCCATAACCAAACATTCTCTCTTCTCCTTCACCCAGTTAGCTCAAACCTTCTTGGATTACTTTTTGATAAGCATCTCCAAGAAAGACTCAATCATTGACCTATACTCTATTTAGAAATTCAATGATGAATCTATTGCCAATTCTATGGCTCATTAGAGGATCCTAATCAATAAACTCTCCTTCTCTTTACCTCAAACTAGGTTGATAGAATTTTTTACTTGGGAATATGCCAAACACATCTCTTAGACACTATGTGTTCAAATATTTAGAAATTTTGACTAAGATTTTACTATGGTGTGTAAGTTAGAAAATAGAGCCATCGATGAAGTAAATTTAAAATTGAAAAACAAAAACTCTACCTATAAAACCAATGAGGCTTCCTCCTCTAAACCAAGTAACCAAATCAACACCAGGACCAAAATCAAGGGAACTATGAATGTGGTTATCCTTAAATTTTCCTCTCCAGCATCTATTAACTAGCCAAATTCTTCTAATTCCTCTAAAAAAAATGAAAAACCAAAATTAGAACAACCAAAAGTAATTCACCCCACTTAGGGAATCCTATGCTTCAATATCAGAGAAATTATTTAAGGCTAACATCATATAGCTTCCTCCCATCAACCACCTTAGAAATTTGATTCTTCTTGTCCTACACCTAGCTAGTAAAACAAGAATGATCTATGTGCTTTCCACTAAGTAATTAGCTATGATGTTAGTATGTGTAATACCTTTAATAGCATTATCCAATCTCTCATTAACAAGGGGTGCTTGTGTTGGTTAACCCAACACACCTCAAAGCCAAGCCCTTAACATTTTTAGGCAACCTTTTCCAAACCATGCTCTTACCAAAAATGAGAGCCACATGGTTTGGTTTTTTAATGGTGCCCATACCATCAAAATGGTTATTGACATGCTCATTGTTGAGGAATCTACCACCCCATATACCTATTCTTTGCCCCCTCTACTTATTGAGGTAGTGGTGTTACCTTTTCTTCATTTAGAGACCCAAACCAAAGAAATTCCATCTCTCCCTCCACTTATTGACATAGTGGAGTCACCAATCCCTCCATCAATAGATACACCAAACAAACAACCACCACCACCTTACATTCCCTCACTACCACCCATCAACCTACTTCCCATTTAGAGGTCATTCGCAAGGAAGAATCTGCCACACCTAAAACTCCCATAAAGTAGTCACCCATCCAAACCTTTCATCCTTTTGTTAAGGCAAAGGAAAATTTTACTATTCCCCTTTCTCAACCTATGGGCCTATCCTTCGAGTCCACCACCCAATGGATCAAACCTGTCTACAAACACTTCTCTAGGTTAGTTCATAGGTTGGTTTTGTCTCCAAAATTGACATGGATCGATCCATATTTTGGGAACAATTGGGCCCCCCTTACATCATCAAATAGTATCCTCCAAAAACTCCTTTGGTAGAACAACCCACCACTTTTGCTATCCAAAATCCTACCCTATCAACCAAACCAATAACAACTTCTACCAACCCAATAATTCCTCAACCATCCAATGCACCTAAAACCTAAGCAACCAAATCACCTTTTCTAACCAAACCAACCAAACCTAAAAAAATCCTTGGAACCTTCCCTACATAGAGCCTTAATTACTCATCTATGAAAGTGGAACTAGCCTCACATAACCTACCAACCAAATATCAAACCAAATAAACCGAGGAGGTAAAACCACCAAAAGGCCACAAAGCCAAAATCATACCTCCCTCAATATTGCCTTCTATCTTGGGGCCTCATCCCTCTACTTTGAATAGAAAATCGACTGTCTAAACCCAAATCCCACCATCTCTTTTGGTTACACCTTCATAGTTGCTTCTTGACACACCTATCTTTATCACACCAACAATACCCAAGATACCTATGTTGCAACCTCCTACCTTAACTTTATCAACCTCTGCCTTACCAAAACTAAAGCCGTGAACCAAACACACCACCTTACCTAAACCCTTTATCACCAAACCTGCTCCCAAAAGACCTCCCACCTTACCAATAGAGACCAAAATCCCTAAACCTTATCCACATTCAACGGAGTCCTAGTCTACCATTTTCCAAAGGTTACTTCACACTTATTTCTTGACCTTACCTCCTATCAATCCATTTGACCCTCTTGGTTCAAAACCCACTTGGTACAATGACCACCATGTGTGCTCCTATCATAAGACACCAGGGCATGGCACAGAGAACTACAAAGCTCCCTAGACAATTATACACTAGATCTATGATGAGGATGATCTATTAATATATAAACCTCTCATGAGCCCTATACCAATCCAACCAAAAATAACCCTTACCCAATACCTACTTACTCTTTCACTCTTGCCTTAGAATGATGAAGAATAAGACCAATCCCATACACCAACTCTTCCCTCTATCCATACCATCCATGTGGTCACCTGATCACATTATCAATAGGAGGATAAGGGGAAGGATAAAATGTCCTTTCTATGGACATACCCATCTTCTAATTCCCAATTGAACCAGATTTAAACAACTTTACCTTCAACCAAACCCAAGATATCTATCTTAGGCAACTCCCAATCCAACCCCTCCAAATCCATCAAGCAAGCGGTACTCAAACAAATCCACTAGATCTTAGTGAAGATTACCTTATATGATTTTACTACTACTTCACCTCATTATCACCAAACAATGATTGAGGCATTGTAGTCAGTGGAGGTCTAGCTTGAAGACCCTCAACATCTGGCAGCCTTTGTTGGTGATCTCTAAATTTCCAACCTTGTCACCTTCAAATATTAGGAAATACCTTCTATCCATCTTGAAAACATAGATCCCCCTCTCTTTATTACTACTTACATCAACCAAACCCACATCAAATGGGTCATGATTGATGTGAGAGCTAGTATTAATATCATCTCATCACATGCTTATAACTAACTCAACTTATCAGACAATGTCATGTCTAACTCTTCAGTCATCCTTTGATCCTTCAATGACACCATGACCACTACCTTAGGGATTAGTTTCCTTCATATCCATTTAGTACCCCGCATTCTCCCCAAACTCTTCTATGTAGTGGAGGGAAAATTTCAATATAATGTGTTGCTAAGATGACCTTGGATCTAATCCATGGATTTCATCCCCTCTACCCATAATCATTGCATTAAGTTTGAGCATGAAATCTAGTTCATCACTATCCAAGCTAACCCATGTCCCTTCACAACATGCAACATGACTTATCACCCCTAAGATGTCATCCTACCCCTTTCTAACACACCCTTAGTATCCAAAGACCAACCTCTAACCATGAAATTAGAGATCATATCCTCTTCCAACAACAAGGCATCTACTATCTCATCCATCCCTTCAAACCAAATCCACACCATCAACCCTTTAGAATCATCATTCCACCACCTTTCACTTTGGGAGTATCACCTCCTTATCCTTGATGTGTTCCCTACTCCCCAAGAGTATGGGAAAATTGACCATCAACCAAGATATGACCCTAATGTCAAAACCATTATTACTTTTAGAGCTTCCCATCATCAAACCCATTTCATCTGTGGGGGACTCGACAAACCCTTTGTGATTCTACCACCTCTCTTTCACCTTGATCATTTATCATTATTTTCTCCTAACTGGATAGACTAAGCTTCACCAAGACACACCTCCATCGGTATGCTTGGAAAATATTTAGTCTTGGGTGATATGAACATGGCCCACATGATTTTATTTCCATTGACACCAAAAAGCATCATGAGAAACATGGCCTTGATTTCATCCTATCCAACAAGAAGAAATCCAAACCACCTATCATCACCATTATCTAGGAAGACATCCCTTCCTTACCAACCTCTCCTTTACTTACATGTGAAGATGATGATATCATCCCTCCTAACTTTTTTTCATCAACATCATTATATTTGGAACCTTAAATTATCAAATGGAAGGGGCAATCATAACCATTTCTTTGACCCATCTTGAGATGAAAGGAGATGACTCCCCTACTATTAATACTATTTAGTACTAGGATGATGATTTCATTATCACCTACCTTGGTTCCCTAGATTATTCCATCCAAAACTTCCTTCTTCCTGACACTTTTACCATGTTGAATGAATACACCATAGATATCATCTTGGGCACTCCAAACAACCCCCACATTATCAAAATTGGCTTATTATTGAATGTTGAAGAACTTCAAGATTTCCCCTCCTTCTTCCAATACTGTAGAATAGAATTTTCTTGGTCTTATAATGACATGCTTGGTATTGACCCTACCATTTCTACCCATAACATAGTCACCAAACATAATGCCAAGCCCATCAAGCAAAAAATTTGATGCATGCATCCTCACCTAGACCTTTTTATCAAAGAATAACTTTAGCATCTTCTATTTGTTAATTTCATTTAACCCATTAACTATCCCCAATAGATCTCAAATTTCATACCTATCACCAAAGCCACATGGGGACTATGCATTTGTGTGGAATTTTGTGACCTCAACCTTGCTTGCCCCAAAGATGACTTTCCTCTATTGATCATGAACCATCCAGTTGATCTTACAATTGGCCATGATATGCTATTTATCATGGATAGATTCTCAAGTTACAATTAGATCCTAATTTCCCCAAAAGATTATCACAAAACCACCTTTACCACCCCAATGGAACCTTTTTATATAGGGTCATGACTTTTGGATTAAATAACACTGGAGCAGCCTACCAACATGCCATGTCTTACATCTTCCATGACCTTATCTAAAATATTGTAGAGGACTATGTGGATGACATTCTCAAAAAATACAAACTCCAAAAGGATCATTTAGTCATTCTCAAGATCATCTTTGAGCCACTTATCCATTACCATGTCTAACTTAACCCCAGGAAGTGTATCTTTGGGTTCCTATTAGGTAAATTTCTTGGATCTATTATATCTCTATGTAGTATTGAAGTCAATCTCACCAAGATCAAAGCAATCGTTGACATGCTTCCTCCAATCAACCTCAAGAAAATATATAGTTTATAGGGGAAGCTCCAATCCACTCATCACTTTATCTCCTAGATTTCAGACTGATGTCAACCCTTTCACCACTTTCTAAAGAAGGATGTCTCTTTTAAGTGGAATACAAACTATCAAAAGTCCTTTGATTCACTTAAAAAATAACTTTTGTGTCCACATATTCACACCCCTTCCAAGGATGACCAAGATTTCTACCTATATATCTCTACCACTAACTACTCCCTAGGGTCAATGCTTTCTCATCTAGATGAATAACATAAAGATAAAATCATCTACTACATCAATCACATACTTGTAGAATACCAGACTTGGTATACCCATATTGAGAAGCTTTTCTTAGGTTTAGTCTTTGTGGCCACCAAACTTTTCCACTACTTTCTTAACCATAAAACCTATATGATAACCAATATTAACCCAATCAAGTACATGTACTCCAAGCTATACCAAAACCAACTTATGTCTAAGAGGCTCATGGTCTTAGTAGAGTTTGACCTTGAGTTCTTTTAATAAAATCTAATTGAGGGGTAGGTTATTAGTGACCAATTGGCCAAAACACCACTAGTAGACAACCAAAATCCTCTTCTTAATTTCCCTAGTGAGTCCATCATGACCCTCTCTCAGGTAGAATTTACCTATCAAATCACCCTATTCTTTGATGGATAAAAATGTCAAAATAATGGCGGAGTGGGTATCATCCTTATCCACTTTGATGGTGAACCTCTTCATTTGTCCTTCAATCTTGAATTTTAATGTACCAACAATATGGATGAGTATGAAGACCTATTCATAGGCCTTCAAACTGAAATAGCCTTGGGGTTTAAAATAATCAATATCTTTGGTGACTCCCAACTTGTGGTCAATAAAATCAATGGATCTTACCAGTGTAATAATGATGTTTTGTAGCAATACAAACAACTAATTAGTGAACTCTTAGAATAATTTGAATACTACCACATCTAGTCAACCCCAAAATCTACCAATAATTTTACTGATACCATGGATTCCCTCACCTCTCAAATCTTATTGGAACCTTTTGACTGTAAGCTATCTATAGTTATCTATAGACTTACATAGCCTTTTTATGTCAAAATAGATTCTCCCATTATTTTTAAGGTGGAAAAGACCTAACCTGACCTTTGGTATCAATAAACCTTTGAGTATATCTTTTTTCCTTTCTAGCTCAAAGAGAATTTATCCAAATTACCTCACATTATACCATTATGGTGGGAATTATTTATAAGTACAGCTTCAATTGTCTCCTCTTTCTTTACCTATGTGGTCATGAATCCTCTCACACTATCATAGAAATGCATGATGGTATCTATGGGGGACACTTTAGTGGTCTTGTTTTATCTCAATGCATCCTTTACCTTGGCTATTACTGGCCTACCCTTAACCAAACCTACTATGATTATTTGAAAAAAATGTGTTAAGTGTCAACAACACACCAAACTACATCATGCACCTAGCCATAGTCTTCGCATTTCCACCAATTTTTTTCCCTTCTCACAATTGGGTCTAGACCTTATTGGTTAGATTAAGCTACATTATTCACAGTGACACCATTATATCATCACTACAATTGAGTATTTTACCAAATGGGTGGAAGCTATTCCTTTAGTCTTGACCAAACTAGAGAAGATTATTGACTTTATCAAATATCACATCATCTATCATTTCAGGGTGTTCCTCATAATATTATCACTAAAAATGGTAAATAATTTAAAAATAATCAAGTCTAGGGTCTTTATGAGGCTTTTGGAATTCAATTAAGTTTCTCCTCACCCCATTTCCCTCAAATGAATGGACAACTAGAAGCCTTTAACAAAACTCTTAATAACATGCTAACTAAAATGGTCATTACATCTAGTCAAGATTAGAATTTGCACATCCCCTTTTCCTTATGGGCATATCTCACTAGATTTATAACTCCTATGGGTGTTACCACTTTCTTTCTTATATTTGGAGTGGAGGCCATCTTGCCTTTCAAAGTCTAAATTCCTTCTCTTTGTATATCTTTGCAAGATCTCATTTATGAGGATGATTATCATCAACACTATTTATCTCAACTTGAGCTAGTTGATGAGCATTTATTATCATCCCTTACCCATATCCATGTCTATGAAAATCACGTCAAGTATGCCTATAACAAACACCTTAGAGTGCATGAATTCAACATCGAAGACCTCATCCTGAAGGAAAATCAACATGTCACTAATATGGATAAAATAAAGTGGGGTAAGTTTACTTTCAATTGACTTGGACCCTATATCATAACCCATAAGTATGGATCAGGATCTTACCAATTATCTTCTCTTGAAGGCTACTCAAAACATGAGTGCCTTAATCCTTTATCTCTACATCCATTATTTTTTTTACGAAGGATCAAGTTCACCTTTTGTTTTAACTTAAGCTCATCCCTTACATTCAACCACATCCATCTCCCTATTTTAGGGACAAATGATTAAAATTAGATCAAGTTAATATGCATCACATTCATAGCTTAATCTTGAATAATGGGTACCACATATCTACCCATGGCATGATTCTCATGGTACTTTCCACCCTTCTCCCAAGATGGATTCCCATGATTGTTATCACCTAAACCTCTCTACACCTATTCAAATTTCTTGCACTTCTAGTTTTCCTTAATAAAGGTAAACCCTTAAGCAATATTGAGCAAGTCTATGTCAATAAAAATCAAACAAAGTATTAAAAAAATAAAAATCCAAACCACTAGCCATCACAAGTGATTCCTAGCATTCACAGAATGCTCCGTTGAAGGGCAACTATTGAAAACATATTTGAAATTTCTCAACATAAGGTGGACTTCTCCCTTAAAATATAGTTATCAAAAACATTAAATAAATCACACAAACTTAGATCACTCCCTTGAAGGATGACTGAGTAAGGCATTTATCAAAAACATAGAAATTTCTTGAAATCTTCCCACATCGATAAAATTCCCCATATACAACAACACAGTAAAAGACCCATTATCAAAATCATAAAAAACCAAACTAATTTTGAAATATGTAATTGGCTTTCACATAACAAAATAAGGTAGAAACTGCAATTAGTTTTCATAAGTAGCCTTACTGCATCGATGAATCTACACTTTGTATGACATAGACTTATTTATACTAACTCTTGGGACATTTATAAAAGAGGCATGTTGGTCTCACAAGAAGGTTCCATTTTCATCCATCTCCCCTTCATACACTATAAACAATGGATTTTGAGCATACTTAACATTATGTGGTCAAGACACATTTTTACCAACTAAAGATCACTAATGCAAAGCATTCGAAGGGATTATGTTCATTAAGATAATCCAACTTCATTTTTGTTCTAGTCGTTATCAAAGAAGAAACATCATCCCCTCTTCTTATCTTGTCATGACTAGTTTTTATTTTCACTACAATTTTTTCTCTTGATTCTATTTATTATTCTTCCATATAGTGTTGTTAATTAACTTACCTCATGTGTTTTATCTTAAAATAAATTAACAAAAAAGCATATGTAGATGTGTCATAAGCAACAACATAAACATACTCATAACCATAACAATCATAATGAAACCACAACATCCATGAGCAATAAAACAACCAACCATTTTCCACCGTATGTTCAAATCTAAATAATGAAGCATATAATCATTAAAATTTAGAATATCATAAGCAATCATGGCATAAAGCATACCCATAAATAAAATCCATCTCATGCCTAGCTACCTAAGTTTACATTAGTGTCTAGCACCCATAACATAAGCACAATCCATAAGCAATATAAAGATCACATCATAAGCATTAATATAAAAGCAAATCATAAACCATGATCATGAGAAATAAAGAAAAGATCATATATATGACTCATGTGTCAAATAACATCATAAATGTATGCATGTGTCTCTCTATCAAATATAAATCTCCTAGCATCAGCTTACAGGTCAGAATTAAAATGATGCACATCATAATATACTATATCCTATCTATGCTCTAGGGACACAACTGTCTCCCAGAGCATCACTAGATCTTGGTGCCTTACCCCTATAGTACCTACTTATTGCCTAGATGTACCTATTTGTCCAACTACAAATGCAACCCACTAACCTAATGTCTCAACACTAGCACCCCCTACCAAACTATAGTACCTACTTATTCCCTAGATGTACCTATTTGTCCAACTACAAATGCAACCCACTAACTTAGTGTCTCAACACTAACACCCCCTACCAAACTAGCTTTGTGCTCACCCCATCAGGGATCTATATAGTAGTGAGTGAATATTATCACCTAATAGTACCACAACTTCTATACAGTGGCTATGTACCTCTACATATCAATGGTCCCTATTTAACCTACTGGTGTTGTTGATGCCCTTTTTCCCTATCTTAGAGCATCTTGATCCTAAGTGACTTGGACTAGTGTAACCCTAGCTTGGTCCTTCTCACCTATCATGGTGGATATCTACCCTTGTAGCATATCAATCTAACCCTATAAAGTATCCACCTACCCCTATAATACTTTGACGTCTACTTATATAATGAATAATGCCACTCCTACCTATCCATCAGGGCTAGCCCCTATACCTATGCCCTTTTTCCCCCTTTCCTAATTAGTTCCATATCTATTGGCCCCCTATCATCATCACCATCACTAAGATATATAGCCACATATAATACTTGGTACCATGCCATGTACCCATCTACAAAGTTAACATGATGTATATATGGCCTAGCTGGCATCTCCTCATGATCTAGCAAAGTTAGTACATGATGTGGATCTGATAATAGAATATTTGAGTCCTCATACTTTTATCTTAGAAATTTGCCTATAATACCTTAAACTAGGTCAAACTATCTACACACACTGTCAAAGGAGACAAGTTCAACCTCCCCATCTCACCTACTGAATTGCTATGTACCTAGGGATATGATATATTGATGTATATGGGTTGATGGAGATGCCGACATGTGGCACACATCCCCTTAGTTATATGGGTACAATATATTAGGATAATAGAGTAACTTGTGGAAGTAGTACATTGTGTAATGGTCAGCCTACATTGGATTAGGAGGTTACCCCTCCATGGGTTAGATAGATGTATATATATAGGGGATGAATATCTTGGTAAACATATCAAGTAAGCATTGAGTCTTCTATTGTAAGAGGATATTGGAGGTTGTCCCATCTAAGAGACATTGTGGACTTATTCCTTCCTAAAGGAGTATTATATGGTGTTTCCCTACCTTAAGGGTATTTATTCATATATTGTATATCAAGATCATTACAAGTGGTATCAGAGCTTTGACTTGGGCAATTTGTGTGGAGTGAAACAATAATTTCATTATATCTTCTGAAATATACATAATTTTTATTTGAAATTGTTATTAAAGATGTAATAAAATATAATAGAATTGTAGTAAAAATTTCAGAATTTTTTGATTCGTTTTGAGGGAGTTATTGCTATTTTAGGGTTTATAATAATTTCACTATATCTTCCGAAATATAAGGAATTTTTATTCAAAATTTTTTCTGGAGATATAAGCAGATGCAAGAAAAGTACAGTCAAAAATTCATAATTTTTCGAGTTGTTTGGAGTGATGTTTTGCGATTTTATGGATCAGTTTTGACATTTTAGGGTTTCATGAACCTTAATTTTTTTTGTGGATCATGGAGTTGCAAAAATTTTTAGGGGAAGATGATGTTGATGCTAGAGAATTGTGGCTCAATTTTAAAGAGAAAAATAATAAATTTTTTTATGGAAAATAGAATTATCTTTTTCTTTGTCTGGGCCTGCAAAATACTGGTGGACTAATGAATTGAGCTTTGCGCAATAGTATTCTTCATGGGAAACAATGGAGAAAACCTTCCTAGATCGATGGGATATAAAAGAAAAAGAGGATTTAGAAGAGGAACAAAATTGTGATGATAAAGAAAAAGAAGAAGAAGAAGAAGAAGAAAAGAAGGGTTCAAATCATTTGGCTCCAAATAAATCCAAGTCAATTTTTCAATTTCATGGATGCATTCAAAAGAAGAAGGTGGTTGTGTCCATAAACCCTACCAGCAAGTATAACTTCATTAACATGAATGTGGCTAAACATCTACATGTTCAAGCACATAATATCAAGGAGGTTCAAGTAAATGGTAAGAATATTTCAATGTTTGAAGATCTGAAACTCATTATGAAAAAATATGTTTTGCATTCAGATTTTTATGCTTTGGATATGGATGATATGGATATAGTTATTGGATATCCATGGTTAGAGACTTTGGGAACAATGAATATTAATATTTAGAAAAAGTTCATGAAGTTTTGGTATAGGAAAAAGAAGATCACTTTACAAGATATCATAGTGAAAAAGGCATCTCCATCAACCCATATACATCAATATATCATATCCCTAGGTACATATTATTGGTTCCATATCCATTGGCCCCCTATCATCATCACCATCACTAAGATATATAGCCACATATAATACTTGGTACCATGCCATGTACCCATCTACAAAGCTAACATAATGTATATATGGCCTAGCTAGCATCTCCTCATGATCTAGCAAAGTTAGTACATGATGTGGATATAATAATAGAATATTTGAGTCCTCATACTTGTATCTTAGAAATGTTCCTATAATACCTTAAACTAGGTCAAACTATCTACACACACTATCAAAGGGGATAAGCTCAACCTCACCATCTCACCTACTGAATATCCATCTATAGCTCTATAGAAATAGGGTCTACCTCCTATAGTGAGGCCATATTATAAAATAAACATAGGTTATCTAGGTAATATCTCCAATCACTAGTGCACCTAGTACACCCTTAAACCAATCAACATCATGGGATTGTCCTCCTACACATGAAGTGGTGAAGTCACCTCTCTATCACATAAAGAGAACTGGGAACTCTATTTAAGTGTATGTCATACATGGTAGCCCCATTGGCCTTAGCAATTGGATGTGCTCATAGCCCTAGTAGTGTATAAAAAGACTAATATTGATTCCATATCTCATATGGTCCCTAAATTCCCATATCTCCTTACATATCTACACCAAGAGTATAGGTTCCTAGTCAAATACAGTCTTCCTTTGAGTACATTGACCATCAATGGTCAGGAGGCTCACCTTTTTTGTTCTCCCCCAAGTAGCCCCTTTTTTATCAACATAACTAAATCATTTACCCACCCATGGAGAATACCTTCTCCTCCCAAGTTGTTGGCCTTATCACCTCACCATTGGTCCATTTCAACCCAAATAGTGTGTTTTTTGTGATGAATTTTGCTTGGTCCTTTTGACCATAGTGACAACATTACCATGTTGAATATTTTTTAAACTTATGCCACCTCATGCTTTCCTGACCCACTTGTGTCTTCCCAAGAGTACTTCCTACCTCAGATACCCATCAAATCACAAACATTACTTAGCATACTTAAATTTATGATTATACCTAGCCACCATGACTAAATACAATCACATGGTCCACTTGTCACTTGTCCTTCTAACACTGGCCTTTTATTTTTACTAACTATGACAACCTAGTCTATGTATGATCTCAGCTATTGCACTTTTTTGTCACACTTTGTGCACATGTTGCACTTCAAGTGCCCAACCTATTACCCACCTTCATTACATCCACGTTCATCACCACCTTTATCCACCTTATCAAAACCACACCTAATTTTTTTTACCTCATCGACTCCGAATTTGAGGGGGAACACCTCCTCCCAGACTCAGGACAACCATACCTATGACCACCAATCCTTTTTTATTTTGCATCTTATTGATTCAAAGCTACATAACAAAAATGGGTAAAATTTAGACACCATAAATATACACACCTAACTATGAAATTCAAAATTCCCTTAAACTTCCTTAGGACCCCCTTGGGACTAATCTAACCCTTCGACCAAAAATGAAATCTTAACTATGGTTAGTTTTACTACTGACTTATCCTACTATTTTACCCACTTTTTACCTTCACCCTCGACCATCAATGATTAAGATACCACCAATGGTTAGGGTGCACCTCCTTAACTAACAACATGCAAATCATCTACCTTAATTTTCTAAAAATAACTTGTCTTAATCTGCATGTGATCCATTGCATGGGCAAGTTAAAATTAGGAATCCCAATTAACATCTTGTTAAACCTCCACTTGGATGTCTTACCTATGCCTATAAGAAGAGAATATTCGGGAGGTGAAATCCATCTACAATTACTATCAAGAGCTTATGCATCTAGAGTTGCCTTTATGTAGGTCAATCATCATCAACAATCTAGTGATCTAGCTATTATGTTAGATAGCCAACTTGTCATCACTACTCTAACAAAACATTAAGTACCATTACTCTATCAAAATCATGTTAGACTCCACCAATGAGTTAACCATATAAATTACCCACTTGATCAACTTTATTCAAGATAAGTATTTGTTTTTTAGTATTCATTTACTTTATTTTCCTTTCTTACTCAACCCAACACCATCCCACCTCCTAGCATCCAACATTGAGATCTCATCAATTTGACCATTCACTAACCCAAACCTACACATAGTAACCACTGATGATTGTCTCAACCACTGATTGTCTATCTAACTGTCGATGGTCACCGTGACTACTAATGATCACCTTGACCACCAATGGTCACCTTAACTACTGATGCTCATCCCAACCACTAAAGATCTGTGTGGCAAGAAATTCTACTATTTCTACCTAACTATATTTAACCAAATCTGATTTTCTATGTCCCTATATATTCATAAACCCATGCCTAATTTTATAAAATAGACCCAAGCTATTTAACATCAATATTGATTTGCTTATTCTTATATTAATCATTTGTAGTCTATTTCTTTAATAAGCATTTCTTGTATTCAATTTTAGTACCTTTTGATTATTGATGTAAGTGATTTTCATTCTATTTCATAAACTTCATTATTTAAAATGTGTGGATTGACATCCCCTGAGGAAGCTCTTATGGGATCTAGCTATCACTAGGCAATCCACCTAGCTATCTATCTAACCAACCATTTGTTTTAGTGCTATCTTATTTGTAAGTTATCCTCCCAAGCTAAAGAGGAGCCTCCATATTATTCTGATTCAATATGTATATAATCAAATAAGTTTTTCAACCATACCCTTATTTAAATTTCTTCTTCTTATCTTTTCAAAATAAAATCTGAAATTTGTTGGAACACATCCATTGAATAATTTGTGTGTTGTTTAATGCATCTTACCCTACCCTTCAGTATAGTTTCTTCATCACCATGGTGAATCCAAATATTAAATCTATAATTTAAGTATTCTAGGTTCCTAAAAATGTCTTTTCATCCCCCATTTCATGAAATTTTATTATTGTACATTCTCATTTCCCAAATTAGTTTGAAACCACCCTTGGTTTCACCCAAAATTGGCATAGACCAGCCAAATACTAGCATCTACATACTATTTGCTTCCCTCCCACCCTAGCTCAACCATTTTGGATACCTACTCATGATTTTTGTTTACTTTTTGAGATTAATGTTTATCCTAACTAGTCCTAGAAAAGCATCATATAATCCTACTCGAATTTAACTAGCAAATTAAAGAGATTGAAAGAGAGGAGTATGAATTGTAGCAGAAGGAGAGTTCTCATCAATATTATATTCACCAATGGGAGAGGGAGATTTAAAGAAGGTATGAATATGAATGATTGGTTAGGAAAATCATAACCAAAGAGGAGTAGATACATCCAATGCTTTCTTACGTGGGATAAATCAGACCTTAGTTAACCTCTTTTATTCATAATTTTAGACAAGATTTTATTGACATAATTCAGGATCAACCCACTGAAAATGAGGTTTCCACATTCAATATCCCAAGTTCTAAGTAAGGGAAATCTTATAAATTTCCAATTGATTCTCCTTATTTCAAAATACCAAGTCTTAACATTCTTTATTCTTTGAAAGAGATTGTTTCTATGAAAACTCAACTTATTATCCCTCAAGAATAACCCCTTCAAAATCATGTTCTTCCTCAAGACCCTCAAAATACTCAACCATGGAAGCCTTCCTAGACCAATAATATTTATTTCAAGATATCCAACATTTTTAAGGCCACTCCATCAATTGAACCCTCTTTCCCTCCTACAAAGGATGACCTATTGTATGGAGAGAAAATGAATACCATTTAGATGAAGAGGAGGAGATTTGAAGTGAATATGATGAGGAAATAATTATTGGTAGGCCTATTTATGCCACTAAACCATATATATTAGACCTACTTTAAGAGGAATATGAACATGATTACTTAGAGAAATATAATAGTGAGCAAGTGGGAAAGGATAGAGAGAAAGAAGATAATATTGATGAAGAGAGTCTAGGTCTATCTAGTCAAGGTTATATTTAGGGGAAAGATGATGAGGTTATCTTTTGGATAAATGAGCTTCCATTTAACATTCAAGAAGAAGAATATCAGTATATTTGGCATGAGTTAGATCAAGAGAAAAAATAAATAGATCTTGAAATTGATGA